>SJYX01017226.1:242598-333204 GCA_006410675.1 Oreotragus oreotragus
TCACTTTCTGCCATAAGGGTGGTGTCATCTGCATATCTGAGGTTATTGATATTTCTCCCGGCAATCTTGATTCCAGCTTGTGTTTCTTCCAGTCCAGCATTTCTCATGATGTACTCTGCATGTAAGTTAAATAAGCAGGAAGACAATATACAGCCTTGACGTACTCCTTTTCCTATTTAGAACCAGTCTGTTGTTCCATGTGCAGTTCTAACTGTTGCTTCCTGACCTGCATACAGATTTCTCAAGAGGCAGGTTAGGTGGTCTGGTATTCCCATCTCTTTCAGAATTTTCCAGTTTATTGTGATCCACACAGTCAAAGGCTTTGCCTTATTTTAATAATAAATGCTAATCTTAATTTTTAAAAATGTCACATAATTGTTAATGATTGTATCATTAATTTTATGTAGACACTGGTAGTTAGTTGCTCAATTATTTGGTATAAGCGAAAGGATACTAACACCAAATATTTGCCTCTTCTCTTGTAACTGCTCCTTATACTCCACTGTTAGAGGGTCATTCATTGGAAGATGTTCCTTCTCCAGGCACCAATGTTAGGAATACAGATGTCACAGGAGAGGCAACATACTTGACAGTTACCAATAATCACCATGTTCATTTGATGTCTTATGATAACCTAGTGTCTAAAGTGTTAGTTGCTCAGTCATGTCTGACTCTCTGTGACCCCATAGACTGTAGCCCACCAGGCTCCTCTGTCCTTGGAAGTCTCTAGGCAAGAATACTGGAGTGGGCAGCCACTCCCTTCTCCAGGGGATCTTCCCAACCTAGGGATTGAATGCAGGTCTCCTGCATCACAGGCAGGTTCTTTACCATCTGAGCCACCAGGGAAGCCCCTAATGATCATCATCTTTATGTGACGTATTTTATGAGAACCTAGTTTTAGAATTGAGAGTAAGTGATGGAGGAGATACGGAGAGAGTAGTAGCATTAAAACACGAGAGGACTTCAGCTAAAATAGCTTTTCATCAGAGACTGCTTTCTAAAACCTCAGTCTAAATGATATATCCCTTCATGTCATTCTTTCCTGTATTCTTCACTCAGAATATATTTATCGAGTGCATACTATGTACTAAGCACTGTTCTAGGTGCTTTAGATACATTGAAGAAGTGAAGTCACTCAGTCGTGTCCAACTCTTTGCGAACCCATGGAATGTAGCCCACGAGGCTCCTTGGTCTGTGGGATTTTCCAGGCATGACTACTGGAGTGGGTTGCCATTTCCTTCTCCAGGGTATCTTTCCGACCCTGGGATCAAGCCCAGGTGTCCCACATTGTAGGCAGACGCTTTACCGTCTGAGCCACCAGGGAAGCCCTTAGCTATATTAGTGAACCCAAAAGACAAAAACACCTGCTGGTATGAACCTTGCCTTGCATGACAGTGAAGTGTGCTCCAAGGACCAAGAATTCCAGCATCACCTAAAAGTTTGTGAGAAATATGGAACGTGTCATCCAGACCTACTAACTCACCTTTGGCCTTTTAACAAGCTCCTCAGGTTAATCTTATGCATGTTTAAGTTTGAGACACACTTTTCTAGTGCACCTGTCTTTTATTTTGGAGTATTTTCATGTTTTCAAATGACTTCTCTGTTTACTTGCTTAAAACCTGTTTGCCCATGAGGTTGTAAGCTGTTTGAGGTCAAGGATTAGTGGGCAAAGATGGAAGAGATGAGAAAATGTCAGTAACAAACCTCATCTGTTACTCAGCTCTGCCAAGGCACAGACTTCTCTCTTCAGTCTCCAAAGCTGATTCACCTACTGCTCAGCAGGCTGGGCAATGGAAACCTCTGCAGGGGAATTAGCTAACATCTGTGAATTCTCCTCCACCTTCTGTCTCAACGTCATCACCTCTCGCATTTTTAAAAACTCCCATAAAAAAATTTACTAGCATAAGGATATTTGTAATAAAATTTTGCACTCATTTTTTTGTGGCCAAAAAAAAATAAAATCTCTGTGGTTTGTGATAACCCTGGCTCTACTTTTATTCCTGCAGTCCTTATTGAAGATTTTCCTTTCTATTCTAATTTTATTACATAATCTAGTCCTCTTTAACATGGACCGTATGTGCATGCTCAGGTACTCAGTCCTGTGACCCCCATGGACTGTAGTGACCCTGCGGAGTGTGGTCCACCAGGCTCCTCTGCCCATGGAATTCAGCAGGCAAGAATACAGGAGTGTGTTGCCATTTCCTTCTCCAGGGGAATCTTCCCAACCCGGGATCCAACCCATGTCTCCTGAGTCTCCTGCATTGGCAAGTGGGTTCTTTACCACTGAGCCACCTTGGAAGCCCAGCATGGACAATCGGCTTCAGTGAATGATGAGACTGGCCCTCCACGGCACCTTCTGTGGCCCATATGTAGTAGGAGTTAGCAAACTCTGTCTCATGCTCCAAATCTGGCTGATCATCTCCCATCTATTTTTGAATGACTCATGAAGAAAGATTTTTTTAATGTTTTAGATGGTTGAAAAAAATCAAGAGGAAAATGTTTCATGACACATGAATATGATATGAAATTCAGACTTCAGCATTCTTAAGTAAAGTTTTATTGGAATAGAACCATGACCATTCATTGGCTCTTGTCACTGCCTGATTTCATACTATAATGGCAGTGTTGAGAGTTGAAACAGAAACCATATGGCCACAACAATCTAACATATTCACTCTCTGGACCTTCTAAAGTAAAGTTTGCCAACTCCTACTCTATTGTAACATTGTTCAGTAGAAATACAAGCACATAGGTAGTTTTAAATTTTATGATAGCCACATTAAAAAAAAAAAGTAAAAGAACAAAAAGGGCTAGGTGAAATTAATTTTGAAAAGATTTTATTGAGCCTAATATATCCAAATAATTATTTCAATATGTAATAAGTCTTAAAAATTATCAATATTTTGTATTGAGCTTTGGAGTCCATTGCATGGTTTGCCTTTACAGCACACCTCCATTCAAACCTGCTGCATTTCAAGCACTCATCAGCACAAATAGCTAGTGGCTATCACTCTGGTGAAGTTTTAGAGGAAGTAGCTAAGAGCTGAATAATTTATCTTAATGGTAAGTATGCATATACATTTATTACTGAAATTCAACAATATCCATGATAAATATAAGGCAGAAGGAAATTATTCCTCATAAGGCACCCCCTTTCTGATGTATCAAAGAGGCACATGGGAAGTAGCACCATGAAAGCCAAGTGCCTAAACTTCTTGGCCCTCAAGTTTGCATTGCAGCAAAGCTTTTTTCCCCTAGGTTTCTGGAGAGGGCACCAGAACCTTGATAGGATGGAATTTTGTCAAGGGAAAAGGATGGACTTAATTTGTGGATTCAACTTTTCTGAACGCTCTATAGCAATGAATGACAGGAAAAAAAAAAAAAAAAAGACCCAGGGGAACTTCATCTAACAAAAAGCACAATTGTCTCTAATTACTCAGGGTAATCTATTTTAAACAGACCACTGGGACGACCACCCATTATTCAAAATAACTTGTTTGAGTTGGACTCCTTGAAAACAGGTCACTGAGGATATTTTTAATATGGGCCAACCTTTCCAAAGAGAACTATTTTTACAACCTCATGTAAGACGGTATGACTGGCTTTCAAAGTGTGGAATTTCTTTCATACTTAACATGCAGAATAGCACCTGACAGGCTTCCAAGTTACTAAAGGAAGACCTCCATCTTCGTCCTTGCCTTCACTTACCATCTGTTCTTTTCCAAATCACAGTGCCTCAGCTGTGCTGTGGACATTGACAGAGTTAATGACTTCTAGCTATGGCTCTCATTTCCAAGCACTAGGTAGCTCTAATTATCTTCCACTCTCTCAATTTCCCCAGCTGTTAAATGGGGATAATGATGACTGAAGAATGGGTATGATGTGACCTGGAGTTAGATATGTTCCGTTTTGTCTGTTTGCTGAGATGG
Organism: Oreotragus oreotragus; assembly: GCA_006410675.1. NCBI lineage: Eukaryota > Metazoa > Chordata > Mammalia > Artiodactyla > Bovidae > Oreotragus > Oreotragus oreotragus. The sequence continues at coordinate 246,528 of SJYX01017226.1, forward strand.
AGAGAACACAGTGTTGTTTTAATGCTGTAGAAAAGCCAGAAAATGCCCTTTGCTATTTAGCAACTCATATGCTTCTCCTGCTTTAAAAGATCCAACTTGCCTTAATTAAGTTTGGCAACAAATGGGCATCTCCTTCGGGTAGAACCTGCTTCATAACAAAAATAAAAGGATTTGACAGCGCTGGGACACTTCCCAGTTCAGTGGAGGGCATTAGAGGGTAATTCAATGAGAGGAATATATGGTCTGAGAAGGCAAAGGAGGACTCCTAATTTTATGAAGCAACAAAACATGTTTGCAGCAGTCAACAGTGAGCCTCAAATGAGAGGATTTTCCTGAGGAAAATCACTCACACCTGAAGAGGGCTCTAAGTTTTAGTGTTTGTACAGGGTAGCCCTATCCTGCGCTGACAAAACACATCCCTTTGTGTATCATTCTTTGTGATTCTTCGCTCTTAGGGCCCTGAGCCCTGTAATGATGTATCATCTCTACAGATGGCAGGGTGTGCCTTATGATGGATGGGAGCACCCACAGTGAGGGAGATTCATCATCAGTTCCAGTTGAGTTAGTTGAAATGACTCTGCCTGTGGCTGGTTGCCTGAAAGTACCCTGTAAAAAAAATCTGGATGTGGCAGGACAGGCACGTTATTCCTGGACTGTGGCTGACCCTGCCGTAGGAGTCTTAGTAAAAACGACTAACCAAGCCGTCAGCTAAAATGAGAAGCAAAGTTACGAGAAGGCAACCTGTGTCACTTGGGACCTTTGACTCACTTCAAGGAAAGAGTAAAATGTGAAATTTTTTTTTGAGAGTAATATTTTATTTTATTTTTATTAATTAATTAATTTTTTTAGAGCTTCCATTTTACTTTATTTTACTTTACAGTTCTATTGGTTTTGGCATACATTGACATGAATCTGCCATGGGTGTACATGAACTCCAAACATGAACCCCCCTCCCACCTCCCACCCCACATAGTGCCCACTTTGTCTAACCAGGCTGCAGGGCCACTGCATGTGTCATAGAAGCCCCATTTGGAAATTTTTGAGATGTATAGCATGGTTGTGGTTCAGTTGTTAAGCTGTGTCTGACTCTCTGCTTCCCCATCAACTGCAGCACACCAGGCCTCCCTGTCCTTCACCATCTCCAGGAGTTTGCTCAAATTCATGTCCATTGAGTCAGTGATGCCATCCAACCATCTCATCCTCTGTCACCCACCTCTCCTCCTACCCTCAATCTTTCCCAGGATCAGAGTCCTTTCCAGTGAGTGGGCTCTTCACATCATGTGGCCAAAGTATTGGAGTTTCAGCTTCAGCATCAGACCTTCCAATGAATATTCAGGGTTGATTCCTTTAGGACTGACTGATTTGACCTCCTTGCTGTCCAAGAGACCAATGATTTTGTTTCAAAGATCTGAGTTTAGATAACTCAGAAAACCATTATATCTACTACTGTGGACAAGAATCCCTTAGAAGAAAATGGGGTAGCCATCATAGGCAACAAAAGAATCTGAAATGTAACTTGGATGCCATCTCAAAAACGACAGAATGATCTCTGTTTGTTTCCAAAGCAAACCATTCTATATCACAGTAATCCAAGTCTAAACTCAGACCAGTAATGCTGAAGAAGCTGAAGTTGAATGGTTATATGAAGACCCAAAAGACCTTTTAGAACCAACACCCAAAAAAGATGTCCTCTTCAGTATAGGGGACTGGAATGCAAAAGTAGGAATTCAAGAGCTACCTGGAGTAACAGGCAAACTTGGCCTTGGAGTACAAAACGAAGTAGGTCAAAGGCTAACAGAGTTTTGCCAAGAGAACGCAATGATCATAGCAAACACCCTCTTCCAACAACACAAGAGAAGACTCTACACATGGACATCACCAGATATGATGGAATTCCAGTTGAGCTATTTCACATCCTAAAAGATGATGCTATGAAAGTGCTGCACTCAATATGGCAGCAAATCTGGAAAACTCAGCAGTGGCCACAGGACTGGAAATGGTCAGTATTCATTCCAATCCTAAAGAAAGGCAATACCAAAGAATATTCAAACTACCACACAATTGCACTCATCTCACACACTAGCAAAGAAATGCTCAAAGTTCTCCAAGCCAGGCTTCAATAGTATGTGAACAATGAACTTCCAGATGTTCAAGCTGGATTTAGAAAAGGCAGAGGAACTAGAGAGCAAATTGCCAACATTTGCTGAATCATTGAAAAAGCAAGAGAGTTCCAGAATAACATCTACTTCTGTTTTATTGACTATGCCAAAGCCTATATCTCTGTGGATCACAATAAACTGTGGAAAATTCTGAAAGAGATGGGAATACCAGACCACCTGACCTGCCTCCTGAGAAATCTGTATGCAAGTCAAGAAGCAACATTTAGAACCGGACATGAGACCACAGATGGATTCCAAATCGGGAAAGGAATATATCAAGGCTGTGTCACCCTGCTTATTTAATTTATATGCAGAGTACATCATGAGAAATGCCAGGCTGGATGAAGCACAAGCTGAAATCAAGATTGCTGGGAGAAATATCAATAACCTTAGCTATGCAGATGACACCGCCCTTATGGCAGAATGCAAAGAGCTAAAGAGCCTCTTGAAGAAAGTGAAAGAGGAGAGTGGAAAAGCTGGCTTAAAAATCAACATTCAGAAAACTAAGATCATTGCTTTTGGTCCCATCACTTCATGGCAAATAGATGGGGAAAAAAGTGGAAATGTTGAAAGACCATTTTTGGGCTCCAGTATCACTGCAGATGGTGACTGCAACCATAAAGTTAAAAGATGTGTGCTTCTTTGAAGAAAAGCTATGACCAACTTATACAGCATATTAAAAAGCAGAGACATTACTTTATCAACAAAGGTCCATCTAGTCAAACTGTGATTTTTCCAGTAGTCATGTATGGGTGTGAGGGTTGGACTGTAAAGAAAGCTGAGTGCTGAGTGCTTTTGAACTGTGGTGTTGGAGAAGACTTTTGGAGAGTTCCTTGCACTGCAAGGAAATCCAACCAGTCCATCCTAAAGGAAATCAGTCCTGAATATTCATTGGAAGGACTGACACTGAAGCTGAAACTCCAATACTGGCCACCTGATGCAAAAAACCAACTCATTTGAAAAGGCCTTGATGCTGGGAAAGATTGAAGATGGGAGGAGAAGGGGATGGCAGAGGATGAGATATTTGGATGGCATCACCAATGCAATGGCCATGAGTTTGAGTGGGCGTTGGTGATGGACAGGGAAGCTTGGCATGCTGCATTCCATGGGGTCGCAAAGAGTCGGACACGTCTGAGTGAACTGAACTGAACTGAACAAAGGATACCCCTCTAAGTTTTCTACTTCAGTAAGTAGAATGTAAACGTACCTCATGTGAGTTCAACAAAACTAAATAGAACAGCGATGTTGTAAGCCTAGAAAAAAGCTTCTAGTTGACATTGCATTGCTCTATAGCTAGGAAGCCTTGAGAAGTTTATTAGTCTCATCTGGGCTTTTCGTTCCTAAATTTTTATGTGAATATACATGGAACCTGATGAGTTTAAGGCTGAATAGTCCAGTATGGGAGCCACTAGTCATGTGTGGCTATTGAGCTCTTGCAGTGTAACTTTGGCAGCTGAGACTTAACTTTTAAATATAAATTCATTTAAATTCAAATTTCAAACAAATGCAGTACAAATTTGATATTGATTAGTTGCTGAAATAAAATTAGTTCAAATGCCATATTAAAATTCACTTCCCTGGAGAAGGAGGGTTACATTAGGAACCTGGGATTAAAATATGCTTTATGTATATAATATATATATATATAAAATAGATAACTAAAAGGACTTACTGTATTGTATAGCACAGGGATCTCTACTCAATATTCTGCAATAACCTATATGGATAAAGAATCTGAAAAAGAATGAATATATATATATATGTATGTATAACCGAATCACTTTGCTGTATACCTAAAACTACCACAGCATTGTAAATCAAGTATACTGTGATACAAAATTTTAAAAGTGTACACACACATATAAATATCTGTAAGAAAACACATATACAAAGTTCATTTATCTTGTTTCTTTTTGCTTCAACATGGCTACTAGAAAATTTACAATTGCATATGTGATTCTCATTATATTTCTTGTGGACAGTGCTATCCTAGGGAAATAAGTTGTGTTCAAAATCATGCTTCTATGAACATCTATAAAAATGACTATAAATAGTCAGTAGAAATATTAATGAGTTTATATTTGTTCTCCTTTCTATAAATATAATTTATTGCTTTTCCCAGTTTAAACTTGAAAGCAGTTTTTATAAGAGGGGACATATATTCTAGATGAACAGGGGTCAAAATATCACTTTCCTTAGGCCTGTAGGCACTTCATAGTTACTCTGTATTAGTGTCTGCTCTGCAACTCGAGGTAGAGGCGTTTATCTTCAATTTCACTTTCCTCTTTTTAAGAAACTGCTTAAGATGCATCTTTTAACTATTAAAGACTACCTTTAAGAAAGTTACGAATATCATAGTTCTTTCTTAGTTGAAGAACAAAAGTAATAAATGTTTGCCACCTTGGTGTCATTTGAGAAACATACATTTTCTGGGTTTTGAAAGAATTGAGCTATTTGCTTTTTCTCCATCTGCAGGAAGGATCTTGGTGCCACTAGATCTTTAAGAGCAGTGTCTAGACCTTTCTTCCACAGCCCTGACATTTAAAGGCCAGGGCAATCAAGCCCATCTCAGAAGTTAAAACTGCCAGTTCAAGGTTGCATATGTCAGCTTCTCCCCAATGCCGTCTTCGTGGCTAGGGATTTAAGATCAGCAGGTCATAATTTCCAGAAAGATAGTGCAGAGGAAAATGCACTTAGATGGTTTCATGTGGGCTGTATCTTTCCTGAACAAGTGAGATTGATATCCAAGCTGAGATCAGGCATGCTTGTCAAATGGCTGTGCTTACTAATTCAGATATTATTGTCATATGAAAATACTTCCTTGGCTACATAGTAGTTTGCTTTAGGAAAGCATCTTTATTGCAGACATCTTATATTTGATCATCCAAATGGGAAGCTTGTCCCCTTTAGCTCAGAATAGTATACTATGTTTTTGAGGGTTGAGATGACTTATTTTGTTTTCTCTGGTATTTTTTCCATGTTTACAAAAACTGGGACTTTAACTTTTTTTGGCTGCCCTGACCATATCTAATCAGCATCATTCAAAGTTCTCTATTTAGTCTTTTGTCTGGATTTTGAGAGAAACCTAGCTGCTTTTCTGCAAACAATGGTCTTGTTTCTAATCATTGCAATTTCAACTAATTTCCTTGAAGATCAAGAAATATCGTTCACCCTAACTGCTTTTGAAGGGCTTCTAAAGGCTTATGACTCTAGAGTAAAACAACATTGCTCTAACTGAATGCTTTTATATTTTTCATATATGTATGTTTAAAAATTTTTGGAAGAAAAAAGGTAGAAATGATTCATTGAACTGAGAGAGTTTTCAAATTTCTTTTTCTCCCATTTCTTAGAATGATAATCACTGACAATATCTTTTTCCAGGACCAGATATTTGTTTTTTCCTTAGTGTTATGACTTTCCAGGAAAAGCTGTTTGTGTTTTCCTGGCGTTATGACTTTCCTATGTTTCCTCTGCTGGCTGATGACTTGTGTCCAAGGGAGGTGAGAACAGACTATTTCCTCTTCAAGGGGAAATCATTTCTCACGGGGAACTCAGAATGACAAGCCTTGCCAATAAAGACAGTGTGTTGATACAGATATGAAAACAAAGCATATCCATTGGCACAGATTAGTTGCCCAGTGTAGGGGGCATCTACCACTGTCTGCTTGAAGACTGATCGTCTGCCTTCTAAAGAGAGGGTGTGAGGATTACAGGTGGCCCAGACCACACCTTTTTAAACATAGCATACAGTGAAGGCCTTGAAGAAGATCTCCTTGAAGATCCCAGTGGTAGAAGCCCAGCCCCACTGTTCAATTATTGTGTGAGTGTGCCGCACAGTTAGAGAAGTTATCTCAGTATTTTATTTTCTAACCCATTCTTCTTTTGTTGCCTGGCCTTTTGTAAAACCTGTTGAGCTGGGAAAAATCCGCCCATATTTTAGTGTTAAAAAAGACTTCTCTAGTTGCAAACCACTCTCAGAAAGTGTATTCTGAAGTTCTTAGTAATATCTTTGCCAGGCAATGTGATAAAATAAAGCCTGTTAATTCCTTCTAAGGCTACCGAGAAGCTTACTGGTATGGCTGTTCTCTCTGCTTTCCCTTTCTTCCCCTCTCCTTCTCTTCCCCCCCTCCCTTCCTCTCTCTTTGTCAAGGTTTCTGATGCTAATATCATTTCTTGTCCACACTGCTTGATTGGGCGCATGAAAGCATTTAATTTTAACACCACTGATGCCATACACCTTGTCACCTCCATTTAGTTTTGATGTGATCTATCAGACACGTTATACGGCAGTGAATAGAACAAATAATTCTCATAAGTTATGATAAAAGGCCATTAGCAACTACTAGAAATGAAGCGAATGCTGAGCTGTTTACACTGTAAAATCACTGGTAGTGCCAGCATTTCAGGAACAAAATGGGAAGTGAAGTGGGAAATTTGGGCTTTGAACCAAAGAACATTTTCCCTGTGTTTGGTTTTTCTTATTGGACCAGGAAGCAGTGCTCTTTTGTTGTTAGGGGGAAAAAAAAGTATATGCTTCTTACAGAAAGGGGAATAATTATATGTGGTTTTGCTAATTATATTCCTCACTCTTGCTTCTCTATGTGAAAACTTTCTAAAAGGAAAAAGCTCACATTATAAAGTCATGGATTAAACTTGTGTGTGAATAATTTTGTTTAATAGAGTTGAATAAAATCAAGTTATCAAAGGGAATTTTTACAGCAATACTATTTCTGTGTCCTGTTACCCAGTACTGTGATTTGTTCATCTTAAATTAACTCTTTATGACAAATTATCCTATTGAGTACATTTTTTAAAAGGTTCTGATATGTGAATAATGAGTGACTCCATCAAAATAAACCATCATCTATTTTCCAAGCATATTGAAGAAGGTATATCAGACAGAATAGACTAGGTAATTCTGTGGCAATAACTATAAAATTATAGTGGCTTACTGAGAAAAAAGAATTCATTTCTTTTTTTATGCTACATGTCCATTTCAAGGCAGCTGTGGTTTTACTTCACTTTATCTTATGACAAACCTAGGCACAATAGTAAAAAGCAAAGGTCTGTATAGTCAAAGCTATGGTTTCTCCAGTAGTCATGTACAGATGTGTTGGATCATAAATAAGAGTGAATGTTGAAGAATTGCTGCTTTTTTTTTTTTTACAGTCAAATATCAGGGAATTTTACTTGCTGAATCAATGTTTTTTATTGAGTTACATTGCATTCTCTTAAAAATATGTTCCTTGGGTGGCAAAGTGATAAATTTTTATTTTGGTTTCTCTACTTTAACTTCAAAACTTCTTGTTATCCCACTTTTGCTTGCCACATACCCAAATTATACTCTACTTCTACAGAAATTGCTTTCCTTTTTCCATTTTATTTGCCATCCATCCATATGTTTTATTTTTTATTTTTTTAGAGCTTCCATTTTACTTTACAGTACTCTATTGGTTTTGGCATACATTGATATGAATCTGCCATGGATTATACAGAGTGAAGTAAGCCAGAAAGAAAAACACCAATACAGTATACTAACACATATATATGGAATTTAGAAAGATGGTAATGAGGACCCTGTGTGCAAGACAGCAAAAGAGACACAGATGTGTAGAGCGGACTTTTGGACTCTGAGGGAGAGGGAGAAGGAGAGGGTGGGATGATTTGGGAGAATAGCATTGAAATATGTATACTATCATGTAAGAAACGAATCGCCAGTCTATGTTCGATGCAGGATGCAGGATGCTTGGGGCTGGTGTATGGGGAGGATCTGGAGGGATGATGTGGGGTGGGAGGTGGGAGGGGGGTTCATGTTTGGGAATTGCTTCTTTTGAACTGTGGTGCTGCAGAAGACTCTTGAGAGTCCCTTGGACTGCAAGATCAATCGTAAAGGAAATTTACCCTGAATATTCAGGACTTCCCTGGTGGCTCAGAGGTTAAAGCTTCTGCCTACAATGTGGGAGACCTGGGTTCGATCCCTGGGTTGGGAAGTTCCCCTGGAGAAGGAAATGGCAACCCACTCCAGTATTCTTGCCTGGAGAATCCCAAGGACGGAGGAACCTGATGGGCTTCAGTTCACGGGGTTGCAAAGAGTCGGACACGACTGAGCAACTTCACTTCACTTCACTTCATTCATTGGAAGGACTGATGCTGAAGCTAAACCCCGATAATGTAGCCACCTGATGCAAAGAGCTGACTCACTGGAAAAGACCCTGATGCTGAGACAGACTGAAGGCAAAAGGAGAAGGGGACTACAAAAGATGAGATGGTTAGATAGCATCACCGACCCTGCACATGAGACTGAGCAAAATTCAGAAGGTAGTGAAGGATAGGGAGGCCTGGCATGCTGCAGTTCATGGGGTCACACAGTCAGACATGACTTAAAGACTGATCACCAATAACAAATCTTTATTCTAGGTTCTGTGAGCAAGTAGCCATTTTCTGGAACACAGCCAATTAATTAAATTGGCAAAAGCAATGAGAAAATGCAAATCATGCACTTGTTGTTCAGAACTGATACCTGTCACCCCACAACATTTTGTTGGTCCAAGCAAGTCACATTGTCAAATTTGTCAGAGATATAGCATCCTTCCATAAGGAAGAGCTGTGAAAGGAGGCACCATATATGTGTGAACAATAATAAAATCTTTTTGGAGATTATCTTGGTCATATGAGATCAGATCTAAAAAAGAGTTAATGCCTTTATAGTTTTCCAAACCGATATCTTTCCCTATGTTTTACCTTAGATACCTAATTGCCTCAGCTATGCATATAACGAAAGGAAATCACTGTATGCATGTTACTAAAACCTAAAGCAGAATAAAATTATGTCCAAATGTTTAGAGTAAGGAAAAAGGCAAGTTGAAGTGTGGAGGGTGGGGCAGAATCTGACTGTCCCTCTATTAAGATTAGGATCAAGTTGTTACTGGCCAATATTCCAGATCAGCTAGGCACAATTATTTATTATAACAGAATTTACTTCCCTGATGGCTCCCATGGTAAAGCGCAATGGGGGAGACCCGGGTTCGTTTCCTGGGTCGGGAAGATCCCCTGGAGAAGGAAATGGCAATCCACTCCAGCACTCTTGCCTGGAAAGTCCCATGGACGGAGGAGCCTGATAGGCTACAGTCCATGGGGTCGCAAAGAGCTGGACACCACTGAGCAACTTCACTTTCACTATAGTCCAGTATATTTTGGGGTTAAAATAGCTTGTTTGTTTAATAACATTTATTTTGAAGATAAGTGCAAGTATGGAAACAATTTCAAATAAATTTCTGTTATTTTGCCATAAATATTTGGTATAGTAAATATGAAAGGGGCTATGAAGAATTTACACACTTTTACAGACATTTCTTAATCACCAAGGACAGAGGAGCGTGGTAGGCTGCCGTCTACAGGGTCACACAGGGTCGGACACAACTGAAGCGACTTAGCAGCAGCAGCAGCAGCAGCAAATGCAGTTTTATACAGCTGTGCCTAACGTTTGGAATATTGGGGAGAAATTTATTCACATGTGGAGGAACATATTCTCATACTTCTCTGTTTCTTCATCTGGAAATCACGTCATGTAATTTGGCATTAATATTCTAGTCCCAAGTTATCTCTGTGACTGCTTCCTGGAAAAACTGTCTATCCAGTTCTGGATTCATGAGTCTTCCTTGACTTCATGGGGTTGGGCATAATATTAAAGTTGATAAATTTAGCTCCAATTATATATATATAAAGCCATTCGATGGAGTAGGGAGCTTTGTGGTATTTCAAACGTTTAATACTACCAATGGCTGCTATTTTATAATATAGTGCCTGGTAAAAATTAGTGTTTGTAAGTACTGGACTTGAAAGTAAGTCAGTCCTTAGTTACATGGAAAGAACTCCCTATTGGGGAAAAGCTCAGAGGCCTTAAGAATTTGAATCATAGCCAGAAGAAATTGAAGAGTCATTGGGAATTGAGACGTTGAATCATTGTGGACTTCATTTTATTGCTTGGATGTTTGTGTTCCTCTTATTATATATTTATGGAGCATGGCCAGGCTGTTTGGTGATTTATAACAACATATATGAAACATGAATCTCTACTCTCAAGACCTCAGACACTAAAAATAAATAGATAAAAAGAACCACAGAACTGCAAATAAACTATGCAGTATGAAAAAAAGTGTGCCTCTTTCTATTTACATTTAATTTTTCAAATCTCTATTAAATCATCTCTGTGCAAAATATTCACTGTCATGCTCTCTTTCTGGCTTATCTTAACTGTATGGTTGTGGAAACGACAGGTAACTATTTCCTTTCTCCACAACGCCCAAGTTTATCAAAGCAGGGCCTTGTCTTACTATCCTTAAGTTAAGAGTTAGAAGTTGACTCTCATTAGACAGTTGTTCTTTAGCTTGCATGAACTAAAACTCTGATTTTTAAACCATATGATCTGCAGTGGCTCATCTGTCTTTAATGTAATGAGTGAATGTTTTATAATCTTAAATGTTTTGGTTTAGATTATGTTATTTAGTTATAAACATAAAATCAGATGAGATATCACAGTTGACGTTTAGATTTAAATAATCAGAACAGGTTATTTGAAGAGGGAGACTTCACAGTGGAGAATGATGTGTGGATTTCAGATTGCTACTGCTACTGCTAAGTCGCTTCAGTCATGTCCAACTCTGTGTGACCCCATGGACTGCAGCCTACCAGGCTCCTCTGTCCATGGGATTTTCCAGGCAAGAGTACTGGAGTGTGGTGCCATTGGGTTTCAGATTACAGAGTCCACAAATATTGTGGCTATTGCTCTAAATAGACGAGAGTCAACTAATGAGAAAAACCCTGATGCTGGCAAAGATTGAAGGCAAAAGNAAGGCAAAAGGAGAAGGGGACTACAAAAGATGAGATGGTTAGATAGCATCACCGACCCTGCACATGAGACTGAGCAAAATTCAGAAGGTAGTGAAGGATAGGGAGGCCTGGCATGCTGCAGTTCATGGGGTCACACAGTCAGACATGACTTAAAGACTGATCACCAATAACAAATCTTTATTCTAGGTTCTGTGAGCAAGTAGCCATTTTCTGGAACACAGCCAATTAATTAAATTGGCAAAAGCAATGAGAAAATGCAAATCATGCACTTGTTGTTCAGAACTGATACCTGTCACCCCACAACATTTTGTTGGTCCAAGCAAGTCACATTGTCAAATTTGTCAGAGATATAGCATCCTTCCATAAGGAAGAGCTGTGAAAGGAGGCACCATATATGTGTGAACAATAATAAAATCTTTTTGGAGATTATCTTGGTCATATGAGATCAGATCTAAAAAAGAGTTAATGCCTTTATAGTTTTCCAAACCGATATCTTTCCCTATGTTTTACCTTAGATACCTAATTGCCTCAGCTATGCATATAACGAAAGGAAATCACTGTATGCATGTTACTAAAACCTAAAGCAGAATAAAATTATGTCCAAATGTTTAGAGTAAGGAAAAAGGCAAGTTGAAGTGTGGAGGGTGGGGCAGAATCTGACTGTCCCTCTATTAAGATTAGGATCAAGTTGTTACTGGCCAATATTCCAGATCAGCTAGGCACAATTATTTATTATAACAGAATTTACTTCCCTGATGGCTCCCATGGTAAAGCGCAATGGGGGAGACCCGGGTTCGTTTCCTGGGTCGGGAAGATCCCCTGGAGAAGGAAATGGCAATCCACTCCAGCACTCTTGCCTGGAAAGTCCCATGGACGGAGGAGCCTGATAGGCTACAGTCCATGGGGTCGCAAAGAGCTGGACACCACTGAGCAACTTCACTTTCACTATAGTCCAGTATATTTTGGGGTTAAAATAGCTTGTTTGTTTAATAACATTTATTTTGAAGATAAGTGCAAGTATGGAAACAATTTCAAATAAATTTCTGTTATTTTGCCATAAATATTTGGTATAGTAAATATGAAAGGGGCTATGAAGAATTTACACACTTTTACAGACATTTCTTAATCACCAAGGACAGAGGAGCCTGGTAGGCTGCCGTCTACAGGGTCACACAGGGTCGGACACAACTGAAGCGACTTAGCAGCAGCAGCAGCAGCAAATGCAGTTTTATACAGCTGTGCCTAACGTTTGGAATATTTGGGAGAAATTTATTCACATGTGGAGGAACATATTCTCATACTTCTCTGTGTCTTCATCTGGAAATCACGTCATGTAATTTGGCATTAATATTCTAGTCCCAAGTTATCTCTGTGACTGCTTCCTGGAAAAACTGTCTATCCAGTTCTGGATTCATGAGTCTTCCTTGACTTCATGGGGTTGGGCATAATATTAAAGTTGATAAATTTAGCTCCAATTATATATATATATAAAGCCATTCGATGGAGTAGGGAGCTTTGTGGTATTTCAAAAGTTTAATACTACCAATGGCTGCTATTTTATAATATAGTGCCTGGTAAAAATTAGTGTTTGTAAGTACTGGACTTGAAAGTAAGTCAGTCCTTAGTTACATGGAAAGAACTCCCTATTGGGGAAAAGCTCAGAGGCCTTAAGAATTTGAATCATAGCCAGAAGAAATTGAAGAGTCATTGGGAATTGAGACGTTGAATCATTGTGGACTTCATTTTATTGCTTGGATGTTTGTATTCCTCTTATTATATATTTATGGAGCATGGCCAGGCTGTTTGGTGATTTATAACAACATATATGAAACATGAATCTCTACTCTCAAGACCTCAGACACTAAAAATAAATAGATAAAAAGAACCACAGAACTGCAAATAAACTATGCAGTATGAAAAAAAGTGTGCCTCTTTCTATTTACATTTAATTTTTCAAATCTCTATTAAATCATCTCTGTGCAAAATATTCACTGTCATGCTCTCTTTCTGGCTTATCTTAACTGTATGGTTGTGGAAACGACAGGTAACTATTTCCTTTCTCCACAACGCCCAAGGTTATCAAAGCAGGGCCTTGTCTTACTATCCTTAAGTTAAGAGTTAGAAGTTGACTCTCATTAGACAGTTGTTCTTTAGCTTGCATGAACTAAAACTCTGATTTTTAAACCATATGATCTGCAGTGGCTCATCTGTCTTTAATGTAATGAGTGAATGTTTTATAATCTTAAATGTTTTGGTTTAGATTATGTTATTTAGTTATAAACATAAAATCAGATGAGATATCACAGTTGACGTTTAGATTTAAATAATCAGAACAGGTTATTTGAAGAGGGAGACTTCACAGTGGAGAATGATGTGTGGATTTCAGATTGCTACTGCTACTGCTAAGTCGCTTCAGTCATGTCCAACTCTGTGTGACCCCATGGACTGCAGCCTACCAGGCTCCTCTGTCCATGGGATTTTCCAGGCAAGAGTACTGGAGTGTGGTGCCATTGGGTTTCAGATTACAGAGTCCACAAATATTGTGGCTATTGCTCTAAATAGACGAGAGTCAACTAATGAGAAAAACCCTGATGCTGGCAAAGATTGAAGGCAAAAGTAGAAGGGGATGGCAGAGGATGGGATGGTTAGATAGCATCACTGACTCCATGAACATGCATCTGAGCAAACTCTAAATAAAATGAAGGACAGGGAAGCCTGGTGTGCTGCAGTCCATGAGGTCTCAGAGTCGGACACCACTTAGTGACTGAAGAAAAATACAAGAGAGACTTACTATCTATCTCCTGGATATTACTATGTTGCTTATCTGTTTGAAACCAAAATTTAATATTACATTCAGGAAATTAAAATAAATATCACTGAGTAAGAATGAGAAGCATAATGTGGTGTGGACCCTGTATAATTTTTTTAAGTGTAGTTTATGATATTGTATTAGTTAAGGGGTACAGCATAGTGATCTGCACATTTTTATAGATAATACTTCATTTAAAGTTACTACATTGACTGTTTCCCGGTGCTGTATGATATATCCTTATTTACTTTATACAGCATTATCTACAACTCTCAATCCTGTTCACCTGTCTTGCTCCTCCCTTCTTCCCTCTCCTCAATGGTAACCACTAATTTGCTTTCTGTATCTGTGATTCTGTTTGTTTCTTACATTAATTGATTTTTTTAGTTTTTAGATGCCACCTACACTATTTGTCTTTGACTAACTTCTCTAAGGATAACATCCTCCAGGTCCATCCATGTTGTTGCAAATAGTAAAATTTCATTTTTTTTAATAGCTGTGTAGTAATCTGTTGTGTATTTATAGACCATGCTTCTTCTTTATCCAATCATCTGTTAAAGGAAATTCAGTTTACTTCCATATCTTGGCTATTGTAAAGAATTGTGCTGTGAACATTAGGATGCATGTATCTTTTCCAATAAGGGTTTTGATTTTCTTCAGATAGGTACTCAGGAGTACAATCACTGGATCATATAATAGTTCTGATTTTAGTTCTTTTTTGCAATACCTCAATACTGTTTTCCTCAGTGGCTGCCCCCACTTACATTCTCACCAACAGCGTACAAGAGTTCCCTTTTCCTCGACATCCTTCACAACATCTGTTATTTGCAGTCTTTTTGATGATAGCCATTCTGACATATGTGAGTTTAGATATTCTGTTGTAATTTTGAGTTGCATTACTCTAATGATTAGTGGCGTTGAGCATCTTTTCATGTACCTGTGAGCCATCTGTATGTCTCCTTTGGAAAAATGTTTATTCAGTTGTCCTACTCATTTTTTAATTGGGTTGTTTGTTTTTTTGATACTGAGTTGTATGAGCTGTATATACATTTTGGATTTTAACCCCTTATCAGTCATATCACCTGCAAACATTTCTCCCACTCAGTAGGCTGTATTTTCATTTTATCCATGGTTTCCTTTGCTATGAAAAAGTTTTAAGTTTAAATATTCCTATTTGTTTGTTTTAGCTTTTGTTTCCTTTGCCTTGGGAAACATATCTGAGAAAATATTGCTAGAGTTTACATCAAATATGCTCTGCCTATGCTTTCTTCTAGGAGTTTTATGGTTTCTAGGCTTAAATTCAGTTTTACAATAAATTGTTATTAAAAATAAGTGTTGAGATATTTATTATTTATTTGAAGATTTGTTATGAGTTTAATTTTGGGTTCTCTATTCTGTTCCATTGATCTATGTGTCTCTTTTTGTACCAGTACCATACTGTCTTGATTAATATAGCTTTGTGGAATGGCCTGAAGTCTGGGAGGGATATGCCTCCAGCCTTGTTAAGTTTTTATCAGGATTGCTTTCAGAATTCAGGGTTTTTGTGGTTCTATGTAAATTTTAGGATTAGTTGTTCTAATTTTGTGAAAAAAAAAATCATGGTTATTTTGAGGAAAATTGCATTAAATCTGTAGGTTTCTTTGGGTAAAGGTGTTAGTCACTCAGTTGTGTCCAATCCCTTGCAAACCCATGGACTGTTGCCCACCACACTGCTCTGTCCATGAAATTCTCTGGCAAGAATACTGGAGTGGGTACCCATTCCTTTCTCCAGGGGATCTTCTCAACCCAGGGATTGAACCCAGGTCTCCAGCGTTGCAGGCAGATTCTTTACCATCTGAGCCAGAGAACCCTGGCCAGTAAAAATATATGGGTTCTTCCAATCCATGAACATGAAGTACCTTTCCATTTCTTTCTATCATGTTTAATTTACTTCATCCGTGTTTTACAGTATAGATAAAACAGTATAGATCTTGCAACTCCTTAGTTAAATTTATTCCTTGATATTTTATTCTTTTTGATTTGATTTTAAATGGGATTATTTTCTTGCCTTTTTTCTGAAGGCTTATTATTAGTCAATCTATTTTTGCATATTAACCTTCTATCTACAAACTTTATTGACTTTATTTCTTAGTTCTAGTAGTTTTTTGATGAAGACTTTAGAGTTTTCTGTATTTAGTATCATGTCATCTGTAAACAGTAGCAGTTTTACTTCTTTCCTTCCAATGTTGATTCTTCTATTTCTTTTTCTTGTGTGATTGCTGTGGCTAGGCTGTCCATTATGGTGCTAAATAGAAGTTGAGAGAATGGGAATCCTTGACTTGTTCCTCGTTTTAGAGGAGAATTTTTCAGCTTTTCATCACTGAGTGTGATGTAAGCTGTGGGGTTATCATAAGTGGCCTTTACTGCAGCCATGAAATTAAAAGAAGCTTGCTCCTTGAAAGAAAAGCTATGACCAACCTAGACAGCATATTAAAAAGCAGAGACATTACTTTGCTGACAAAGGTCCATCTAGTCAAAACTATGGTTTTTCCAGTAGTCATGTAACACATGTAACACATGTACAAATGTGTTGGACCATAAAGAAGATTGAGTGCTGAAGAATTGATGCTTTTGAACTGTGGTGCTGGAGAAGACTATTGAGAGTCCCTTGGACTGCAAGGAAATCAAACCAGTCAGTCCTAAAGGAAATCAGTCCTGAATATTCACTGAAGCTCCAATACTGTGGCCACCTGATTCAAAGAACTGACTCATTGGAAAAGACCCTGATTCTGGGAAAGATTGAAGGCAGGAGGAGAAGGGGACGACAGAGGATGAAATGGTTGGATGGCATCACCAACTCCACGGATATGAGATTGAACAAGCTCCGGGAGTTGGTGATGGACAAGAAAGTCTGGCATGCTGCAGTCCATGGAGTTGCAAAGACTCAGACACAACTGAGCGACCAAAATGAGCTGAAGTGAACTCCCTGTATACCAGCTTTGATGTGAGTTTTTATTATGAACGGGTGTTACATTTTGTTGGATACTTTCTCTACATCTTTTGAGATGATCATGTGATTTTTATCTTTGTTTTGTTAGTGTGATATATATTATTGATTGGTTTGTGGATATTTAACCATCCTTGCATCCCTGGAATAAATCCCACTTGATCAAGATGTATAATCCTTTTGATATATTGTTGAATTTGGTTTACTAATATTTTATTGAGGATTTTTTGCATCTATCTCCATCAAAGATACTGGCCTATAATTGTATTTTCTTGTAGTGTCTTTGTTAGGTTTTGGTATCATGGAAATGGTGGTCTCAGAATAAATTTGAGAGTCTACCCTCCTCATCAATTTTTTGGAATAGTTTGGAAGGGATAGGTGCTAGTTCTTTTTTATACATGTTTGATGGAATTCCTCCTTTGAAGCTGTCCCATCCTGGACTTCTGTTTGCTGGGAGATTTTTCATTACTAATTCAATTTCACTGCTAGTGATCAATCTGTTCCGATTGTCTGTTTCTTCCGGATTTAGTCTTAGGAAATTGTATGTTTCTGGACATTTATCTGTTTCTACTAGGTTGTGCAATTTTTTGGCATAGAACTATAGTATTCTATTATGATGTTTTTGTGTCTCTGTGATATTCGTTGTATTTTCTCCTCTTTCTTCTTTTGTTTATTTGGGTTCTCTCTGTGTTTTCTTGGTCAGCCTGGCCTAAAGCCTGACCCTCAGGGCTTTAGCTCCAGCATCTTGGCACCCGACCCTGCTGCTGATAGAACAGTAACAGCCACTGAGCCCAGGAGAAGCCCCAGCTCACACCTGGGTCTACCTCTAGTCACTCCATCTGTAGTCTCACTTCCTACCAATGTGATCGCTACCAACATACCTTATCTGCAGAAACTGACAAATATTTTGATTCAGGAAAATATAGCAAAGATATTAGCTTATGAAGATTCAAGTACTTTTTACTCTATAGAAATAACAAGATGTGAGAATACATGTATTTACTTTTATATCGCTAACAGAGTAGATACATATTTTCTTCAGCGTGCTAAAATAATGCAATCACTTCATGATAAATAAAAGAGAAACAAATTGCCAAAATAATCAAAAATCTGAAAAAAATTAAGTTTTTAGTGAAAAGAAATTAATATGAGTTAATAACTGCTAAGAGCTGTTGACTATTCCCTTGTATTAGGAATAATGGAATTTTGAACTCTCGAAAATTCACATTTGTTGTTTTTAAGCATCACTTCTATGGTCTTTTCCTGAAAACTGAATTTCAAACAAGTGCAAGTTTTCTCCATATAACTGAAAAGGTATTGTATTTGTACAACCATATGTGTGGACTCGTAAGTATTAATAGCATGTAAGATACAGTATTTCTATTTTGCTTACCTAAGATTTTTATTCTGAAGCTTAAGCACTGTGCCATGGACTAATATGTTATATGAGAATGGGATGTTTCTGTTTTATATTAAGAATCACTTTAATGATAAGCCTTGCTATTATTAGCTATTAATAGAAAACTCCTCCCAGAGACTCAACTCAAACATTACCTCTTCATTGGACCACTTCAGGCCTCTCAGTCATCAATTCTGCATCTGTGTCTGTGTTCTTCTAGTATTTTATGCATGTCTTTATTATATAACTTGTACTGTTTATGTGTCTTTATAACAGTTTAATATATAGCATTTTATATATGTCTTTATTAAATAACTTGTACTGTTTGTCTTTCTCTTTCATGATACATGGAGCTTCTTCTTATTTTTGACTCTTTCCTTCTTAAAATAATTTCTCTGCTTCCTAAATTTAATGCTCTTAAGACAATTAGGTTTTTTAAAATGGTTATTGAATCATGTAGTAGATACTGTTTCTATCATTTAGAAATTTTCTAGATATAGTAACTTTTTAAGGTAGAGGGTAATTATTATTCCCTTAAAGAGGAAACTTAGATATTTTTATGGGCTAACTGGAGGTGTGGTTTGTCCTGTTTCAGACAGTAAGTATAGATTTGGAACTCAAGATTTACATATTTTTGTCCCTAAAGCTTTGTCCTCTAAGCTGAAACATGAGATTTCTCATTGATGCAAATGTTGATATTTAAATGGAAAGATATAGGAAAATGTGACACAGTAGAGCTTTAGATAAAATATTAAGACAAATAAACAAAATTTAAGTAAAATATTCAAGGGTCTGAAATGATTGTGGTTTGGTATGGATTTAGATCAGGATATTGTTTTTATTTTATAAAAAGAACATTTCAAACTTTTGGGTGGAATTATTATATTGTTTTAGTTAATCATGTAATATACATAGTCCCTTCATATTTCTGTTATAAGAAAAAATAATGATCTTTTCAGTAACTTCCTTAGAATTCTCTGATTGCTTCTCAATATGAAATATTATTGGATCACAGAAGAAAATGCATTCTTATGCTGGATGATGTCTTTGGACAGTGCAAAAGTTTCTAAGAGAGAATGAAAATGAGAATCAGTGAAGACCCTGAAAGTTTAAGAAAAATTTTATATATGTAAATTTTGCATATGCATTTTTCTGGGAAGAAGTTTATAGCTTTGATGAAATTTTCAAAGTTGTTCATGACCATGTAGAGGAAAGAGCTGTGGAACAAGAATTAATTTGAATCCCATTTATAGACTCCTGTATATAAATTGCTTACCTTATGGGGCCGATGGGGAATTTAATGATACAGCAGAAGAACAGGTTTTGGAAGCTATAAAAATTCTTGCAATATATAGTATATTTCTCATCCTCATCTATTGCTTGAAGATTAAAGTCCAGATTTTCAGCTTGGCATTCAACAATGTGGATGAATTTTATCAAGCTGCCTTTTCCGTCTTCTTTTCCCCATATTCTGTTCTCCAGTCAGACTGTGTTATTCACTCTCACAGGATACCCACATTCTCACTCCTCTGGGTTCTTGTTAATGCTGTTCACTCTGTCCAAAGCCCTTCCTGCCAATTCATCTCTTCTAAATTTTGCCCAAACGTCAAGGCTCATTTCTGGAGGAGGAAGTGGCAACCAACTAGTATTCTAGCCTGGGAAACCCCATAAGCAGAGGAGCCCAGTGTGCTACAGTCCATGGGGTCACAAACTTAGCGATACGGGGGAACATGACTTAGCAACTAAACAACAAGACACTTTTCAAGAGCTACTGGCTCCACGGAACCTTTTCTATTTTCTCTAGAAAGAGCTTTTAAAAACACCCCTCTCAATTAATAGCACTTTGTAACCTCTAATGATTTTTAATATATTTTATTTAACAAAAAGGGATATGTGTATACCCTATGACTTCGCTCTTAGCCTATATACTCCTTGGATCAAAGACCACGTTTTCCTCAAGTCTCTATGAGCCTAACACCCAGAATGCGAACTTACAATAAGCAAGCTTGCATGAATGATATGGATACTCAAATTCAAGAAATAAAATATATTCCTTTCTTTCAGAAGAAGATCCAGTGTACCTTGTATAGCACCTATGTCAGTATCTGAGCCTATGTATGCATTAAAAAGTGTTAGTCGATCAATTGTGTCCAACTCTTTGCTACCCCATGGACTAGCCCACCAGGCTCCTCTGTCCATGGCATTCTCCAGGCAAGAATACGAGAGTGGGCAGCCTTTCCCTTTCCAATGGATCTTCCCAACCCAGGGTTAAACCCAGGTCTCCCCCATTGAAGGCAGATTGTTTACCATCTGAGCCACCATTTATATGTCACTCAGTCGCTACGTCATGTCCAGCTCTTTGCGACCCCATTGACTGCAGCATGCCAGACTTCCCTGTCTTTCACTATCTCCCAGATTTTGTGAATAGACAAAATCATGTCCATTTGGTCAGTGATGCCATCTAGCCATCTCATCCTCTGTGGTCCCCTTCTCCTCCTGCTTTCAATCTTTCCCAGCATCAGGATCTCTTCCAATGAGTTGACTCCTCTCATCTGGCGGCGAAAGTATTGGAGCTTCAGCTTCAGTCCTTCCGATGAATATTCAAGGCTGGTTTCCTTAGGACTGTCTGGTTTGATCTCCTTGTTGTCCAGGGGACTCTCAAGTGTCTTCTCCATCACCACAATTTGAAAACATCATTTCTTCAGTGCTCAACCTTCTTTATGGTCCAACTCTCACATCTGTACATAACTCCTGGAAAAGTCGTAGCTTTGACTATATGAATCCCCCAACACATGCATAAAGTGTCTTAAAATGAATTTGTGTGTGCTTTTCTTAAAAGTCATTATATTATGTTTTATAAAGGTAGTTAACTTTGGCTTCAAAGTAATGAAACTTTCATTAATAGCAACTATAGAACCTATAATGTTTTCCTCTTTTTTACTTTTGGTGATTCTTTTCTGAAATTACTTCTGTTTCAGAACTGGCTGTCCAGACTGCCTAATCCAATTACCACCCATTCCCTTCCTCACAAAGTACAGCTCCCTGATCTGCTTTGATTCCCAGCTCTGTTCGTAGTAGCTGAATATTTCAGAATAAAGTGTCCAGGGAGCACTATTGTAGAATATTAAGAAATAGCTTGTCAGTGGGAGTCTTTGCTCTTCTACCCCCTCATTATTCCACAGAGAAAGAACTAAAGTTCAAGATTTCTTTTTCCTCAGTAATACAGAGGTCTGTGAAAGTATAGCCTGTTAATAATCAGTGTTAACAGCATGCGTTGTTTAATGATTGGATACTCTATAGGTGCAACAATGCAAGTGTTGACCTTTCACTTATATAAAGGGTCTTTGCTCTGTATAGCTGCAAACTCAAATATAAGTACATGCCTACTTTCCAGAGGTCAATATTTGGCAAAGTATTACCTATCACAGTTCCTGATTACCTTTAGTGTAGTTTTTTTTTCTCCTTTTACCTAAAATGCTTCCTGAGGGAGAGAGAGACAGAGGTAGGGCAAAATTGTGTTAGGATAGCACTCAATGAACTTAGGTGGAATAAATTTCTTGCTTGTGATGAAAACAATCAATCTCAGGAACCCTGAGAAACTTACTTATCGATCATAAAGAACATTGCAAGGGAAAAGATATGAGGAGAAGTTAAAGTTATCACAAAAGGACTAGAAATTGGCTTCCTTCTCTCAGTGAGTTGTCATACATTGTTTTTATCTGTTTATCAAAACACTATACTTGCAACAATAGGTGAAACCACAGGAAACAGAAAAAGCAAACACACACACACACAACACATATACACAATCCCCAACAACCTTTTAGTGGAAAATAAAATCTTTTGATGAGAGTTCCTTTAATCTTTACTTTAAGACAATGGTGTATTTAAAAGAAATGAGATTTTAATAGACCTTAATAAAGCTTGATTTCACCTTCGTTAATCAAGTCGCCTCTGCCTGAGAATGTGAAGGCTGCACTAAGTTATTTTTAGAACCGTTTTATCACACATTTCATGCCTTTACAGCATGTAGTTGCTAATTTTCTTAATAAGGTCACCTTTCAGTAAATGGCGTGTATTTTCAAATTCATGTGGGGTTCTTGCCTAAAAATTGGGCCAATTTATGTGAGCTGAGGATTCTTATTTTATCCCTTTTGTCTTTCTCATTACAGTGTGCCCAAATCAGAAGAAATGGCTTTGGCAGCACTTATTCCTGTTAATTTCTGTCTTTCTTCTTATGGTCCAATGAAAGAATGAATGATGTAGGCATTAACTTCTTATGCAGCTTCTCCTTACTTGGAGATCTTCAAAGGCAGGGATAATTTCCCCCTTTCTTTTGTGCTGATACACCGTACACCCGCACAGGCTCTCCATAGAGAAGAGGCTCAATACACCTTGTTAACAGGGGACTGAAGTCCCATAATCAAGTGGGGAAAGATTAAAGAAATACTCATACTGTCTCAACTCAAGGGGAGGCAGAGTGAGAAAGTAGGTCCTGTGACCCTAGCTGATGAGGCTTAGGAATCAAAGGCTCTCCCATTTGGAGAGCTGGCCATGTGCATTCCTAGCATTTTAAGGTCAGCTCTGCTCTAGTGTATAGACTAAAACAGCAGGAGGGACTGGTGATCACTTTCTCTGGGCATCTTGGCCCACGTCTTCCTCAACTTGTAATTTTCATCCCCATGTGAGTCCCTTAATAAAAAATCCTAAACCTTTGCCTCAGAACTGTCAAAAAATATATTTCAAGCTGATGAGTGTTATGGTTTCAAAGATAGTTTCTAGTAAAGATCATGAGTGTTCTAGAGTGCTAATTGAAACAGCAGGAGAGAATGATTATTTTCCAGATATCCCAGGGGAGTTCCATGTGCCAAGGTGATGGTATAAATAAGCTAGACTAATGGACTTTGATTCCTTAAGCCACAGACCAAATGCAGAAACTTTCTGAAAGAAAACTTTTTTGTGCCATGAAAATTTGATCAATACCATTTATAAATTAATATAAAAAATCTTTTTAACACAGATGAAAGGACTCTTCCATATGATAGTACTTCATTTGTTTAGAATCTATCTGAGGTATAAATACTCTTATTTTGATGTATGCATTTTCTTTGATATAAAATCATTACTTAGTGGATCATTTAAAAAAATTTTTTTTTAGTGAAGGATAATTGCTTTATAGAATTTTTTTGTTTTCTGTCAAACCTCAACATGAATCAGCCATAGGTATACATATATCCCCTCCCTTTTGAACCTCCCTCTCATGTCCCTCCTCCTCCCACCCTCTAGGTTGATACAGAGCCCCTGTTTGAGTTTCCTGAGCCATACAGCAAATTCCCATTGGCTATCTATTTTACATATGGTAATGTAAGTTTCCATGTTACTCTTTAAATACATCTACCCTCTCCTCCTCTCTCCGCATGTCCATAAGTCTGTTCTCTATGTCTGTTTCTCTATTCCTGCTCTGTAAATAAGTTCTTCGATACCATCCTTCTAGATTCTGTATATATGTGTTAGAATACGATATTTATCTTTCTCTTTCTGACTCACTTCACTCTGTGTAATAGGTTCTAAGTTCATCTAGTGGATCATTTTGATTCACATTTTTAATAACTGAGTGATACAGAGAAACAATTTTGCTTGTAATGAGTTCATTCATGAATTAAATATTTACTGAAAACCGACAAAGATGACAAAGTGAGATCGCAGTGGTGAATTAGACATGAATCCCAATCTAAGAACTTGCAAATCAGTGGAGAGTGAAACACATATATATAAAACTATAGTGAAAGTAGAGAGTGATAAATGACATACAACAATACAAAGTGCTATTACTTTCAATGTTTTTGGTCAAAAATTTAATGAAAACTCATATCTCTATTTTTTGGACTTGTAAATAAAGCTTGCAGTATATAATGGGGTATTTGAAGTTAGAAAGTCTGCAATTATCTTATCATAAACATCAATTCTTATTATCCAATAATATAGAAAATAGAAATAATTGAATTGAGTCCATTGTACCCTCATAACAATAAATGTAGCAATAATCATGCTGAGAGTACCTAGGTTTTGCTTAGATAACTGAGTTTTTTCTGTATTATATGTCAGGCATTCTAAAATAATGAATAATACATTTGCCATTTGATTTTAAGACACATAACAACCCACATAACTACCTACAAGGGTGACTGACTGAGTGATCTTAAGTATATTGAGGAACTGAACTGTCATTATAAGAACAACATTATTAATTTAAAATTATAAGAAATAAAAAAGCTTACCTGTTACACCACAGATTGCTAGTATTTCCATTGCTAACAAGGAACAAGGTCTTTACCAAGGTTAAAAGAAACTGAGTTTCCTTCACTAAAGGCTATTAACACAAAAGAAATTCAGCCCAAATGGAACTGGCACATAGAGGTGACATTGTGAGATAATAGGATTTCAAGTTGAGGGGCCTGGGTTCAAATCCCAGCTGTGTGTGCCAGGCATGCCGACCTACAGACTGAAGTCTGTTATTCCAAATCCACGTCACAGGGTTCATAACATTAAGCACAAGGATGTTGGTAAAAGTAAATCGCAAACATTAGTTGTTTTGTATTTATACTTGTTTCTTTCCTGAAATTCTTGTACATTTAATCTTTTTCTTTGTACCAAAATGAAGGCTTTCTCCCATAGAGGTAATGCCCTCTGACTACTATCTTTACAAGAGGGAAAATCACCTGTCCATTAGTCTGTTTTATCTTTATTAATTGATTCCAGAAGAGAAAGTGTTTTGGGTTCTAATGTATTTTATCACATTTTTAGGTATGTCGTAACAAAGTGCCACAGACTATAGTGCTTAAAAAACTAATTTTATCTTCTTCAGTTCTGAAGGCTGTAAATCTAAGATATATGCTTTCACTATTTTTTTTTAATTTTTACCAAAACATTGAAATTTTTCTATGACATTTTTTGCTTTATAATTATGCTGTGGTTTTGCATGTGAATGTGCTATCCTCTGCTGAGGTGCAGGTTCCTTAAGGTCAAGATTCGGGTCTACACAGAAATACATGTAAAATACTGGGAAATATTTCTAACTTTAGACATTCTGTTCTGTCTTTTCAAGTGGAATTATTGCCCCAAATCACAGTTTCTTTCCATGAGCCAAGAGAAAAGAAGGCATCTATTCAAATAGAAAACAAATCAGCAGGCATCTAATGCCAGGCTAGTGCCCTCTGGAGATGCTCTATATTGGCTAGCAATTTATTTTCTTCTAACCATATGGTTTGGTGCAGATGATTTAGCATGAAAATAACCTTCTTCAGTGAATAGTGGTGCCGTGTGCAGAAAGCTCGCCCTTCCTTTTTAACCACTCGCAGAGGTGTAACCCACCTCCCAGGAAAGGCACCATCCTCTGGCACAGTCAAAACCAGAGGTCATAGATTTGACAACTCACTGAAATGTCACGAAGAATCATTTTCTAAATAAGAGTCTAGTATTCCTCTGTATTGAAGTTCAGAACTTCAGCAATGAAGCATAAACTCTCTCGAGTTCTGTGGGGTTATTATTTCATTTCAGCATTTTTCTTAGCATTTTAATATTTGATTCTGCTGGTCTGTTAAGCCAAGGCAAATGATGCAGCTTGCTATTTTTTTCTCCTTTTTCTTATCTGTTGTTTGTTTAAAGAATTGAAATTTGTGGAGAATTAATACTGGAAGTATTTATTCACTGTGTTGCCACAGAAAATATAAATTTAATGCTCTATGTCCTAAGTCTCTTCCAGGTTTTATTGCACATTCCTGTGAGACTGGGAAAAAATGCAGTATTTCTCAGACTGTAGAGTTTATGTTTATAAAATGGAGGCAAGTAGAGTAAATTATAGTCAATAGCTAATAAAGAGATTAAATGTTAGAGCCAATGCTAAAAACTAAGTCAGCTTCCCATGGGCTGATTTCTAAATAGCAGGTCAAAGATCCTGATTAACATGTGTCATAGTACTATTCATTCATCCATTCACCAAATATGTTTTGTGAGGCATTATTCTACACTCTTGGGATACACCAATGAATAGAACAAAGACTTCTGTCTTCATAGATCTTATACTTAAATACAAGGAAATCTGCAACTAATAATAATCATAAATACATAATTGATATAGTTATGTTAGATGACAACAAGGAAAGAGTTCAGTTCAGTTCAGTCGCTCAGTCGTGTCCGACTCTTTGCGACCCCATGAATCGCAGCACGCCAGGCCTCCCTGTCCATCACCATCTCCCGGAGTTCACTCAGACTCACGTCCATTGAGTCCATGATGCCATCCAGCCATCTCATCCTCGGTCGTCCCCTTCTCCTCTGGCCCCCATTCCCTCCCAGCATCAGAGTTTTTTCCAATGAGTCAACTCTTCGCATGAGGTGGCCAAAGTAAAGGAAAGAGTAGAGCAAGTTAAAGTAAATTGGGCATTAATTGGGCATTGAGCATTGAGCAAGTTAATGAACTGGGCATTCAGAGTTGAATGGGGATGATTCAGAGGGATGATGTGGGGTGGGAGGAAAAAAAAAAAAGAATGATCAGATAGGGCCTCAAAGGCAATTGTAGGCCAGACCATTGTAATAATGGAATAAATAATGCCTAAAATGAATCATTTTCGTCTTAAGTCTTCTTTCTTAAAAATAAAATCAGTTTTCAGAATCAAGTATGAAAAGTTTAGCAAAACACATTTAGCATTTCAGCTATTTGTTTCTGTAGCAAATTTGTTATGTGTTTAATAAATGATGAGACTTTCCTACTATAGTTTTCCTTTGTCCCTGTCTGGGAAACATGATTTGATCTAGCTAACTAGTTTCCAGTCTCTTTCTCTCTAAACTTTAAACCTGTGCCTCACAGTTCAATTCTCCATCTTTAGGCATGAGGATGTCAAATACTGCAAAATAAAACAGGGCATTTCTTTTTCCTTCCAGGCAACTTTCTGTAGTCTGTCTAGATGCCATGGGACATGAAAAGAAAAGAAAGCCAAACATCAAAATAAAAATTATCAGTGATACTATGCTATCAAATAATCCCAAGGTGCATATTCATCCAGGTTAATTTGCTTTCAGCAATGCTGGTGCTACCAACCAAAGTTTTTGTGGCTGGGTGTTAAAAGAAAGCACCTAAGCCTAGGAAATGTTACCAAAAGGGCAGAATTGTATTTTTAACGAGACAGGCTAAGCAAGATAAAGAAGCACAAAAACAGAGAAGGTACTTTGCAAATATACAATGCTCTATGAAGCTGGTGAAACATTATGAGACTCTAATTTCAGCTGTCAAAGGGGCTCACATTGATTTTTGGGCTCACTGTGTACTCTTAGGGTCCTCTAAATGGAGTCTTATTATTTGGCTCTTCTGTAACCTATCTTTCTCAGGGGAAAGTTAATAGTACTTTCTAGGAGGAAAATAGGAAGTTAGTTTAGATTGGCATAGTTGAGAATCCATTTGGCTTCTGTTTAGATTCAAGAAAATGAAAAGGCTTAGACTTTTCAGGTAAAGAAATCAACAGAAACCCTAAATCACTGCTCTAAATGCACATGTCTTTGTTCTCCTGCTCCATGCTTTTGTTACTATCTGATTCATCTATTTTAAGCCTCCCCAAACCCCGAATCACACAAAACTACTTCTGAGAATTAAAGGAATATCATGACTCAGTTAAAAATAGTTCTGTAAGAAAGCATTTAGAAGCTGGCCAAACATGAAATCCAGACCCTAACCAAAAGTATCTGTTTAGAAAATATAATCTGCATTTAAGGATGATTCATCTCTGCTGTTGTAAAATATTCTTTTCCTAAAATACCTTGGCAGTAGCTTGTTAAAACAAACCACTTTACTATCTTATTTCACAGTATGACTTAGTTATTCTAATGGTTCTTATAAATAGAAAATGTAATCGTTTTCCTTCAGGCATGATATTTTCTTTTGTCATTTTATATGATGTCTGTTTATTGCAGACTGCAGGGTTTTGTCTTTGAAGCTCCTGTAATGGGTTTAATGAATTATTTCAACTTCTGATTTAATGTACAGTGTAATCCCAAATGTTACAGTTTAGAATCTAGTCATGCTTCGACTGGTCTAATTGTCTCAAGATGAGACAGTTCATGTGATATGAATTCATATGATATGTTTCAACCAAACTGTCAAATTGGTGGGAATGTTAGTAACCATTGTGTTTTACTAAGTCAAAATGTCGAAGCTGTGAGTGCTGATGTATCTATATGGAACAGGGCAGTTTAGGGGTTTGCATTACGTCACTCATATCTATTCCACGTGTTCTATAGTGTAACCCACTTGAACGGTTTCGAAAAAAATTTCAGGAGGTTAAAAAAAAGATAGACAATGCAGAGATGTCTCTCAGGATGCCTTCACTGGGGAGCCACAAACCTTAAAAGCCTGCTGTCTTGGGGAAAACATTCCCAATTTCACAGATACAATAAGATCTCTTTTAAATGCAAATTGTTCTAGATTGTAAGAAGAGACATTTTGCGGATAACATGTTGGTCCTTTGAATTCAGTAACTCCTGGGACAAGGGTGATAATGGAGCAACCTTGGGATAGGGAGATGGAGAGTGTAGAAGTATTAAGCCAAGTCCAGTAATTGATGATGGAAAAAATAAGCCTACTTTTTTACTTAAGAGGCAAACTTCTGCAGTATTTATGTTAAAAACCAACCATACCAATAGCTGGCCCTAGAAGAGCCAAAAAACTGTACGTAGCATTCAGATGGTTGGACTAGTATATCTTTTTCCTTCCTAGCATTTAAATCACTATATAAAACTTGCAGTGCAGTTCAGTTCAGTTCAGTTGTGTCCGACTCTTTGCGACCCCATGGACTACAGCACGCCAGGCCTCCCTATCACCAACTCCTGGAGTTCACTCAAACTCATGTCCATTGAGTCAGCAATGCCATCCAACCATCTCATCCTCTGTCATCCCCTTCTCCTCCCACCTTCAACCTTTCCCAGCATCAGGGTCTTTTCCAGTGAGTCAGTTCTTCACATGAGGTGGCCAAAGTATTGGAGTTTCAGCTTCAACATCAGTCCTTCCAGTGAACACTCAGGACTGATCTCCTCTAGGATGGACTGGGTTTGGTCTCCTTGCAGACCAAGGGACTCTTAAGAGTCTCCTCCAACAACACAGTTCAAAAGGATCAATTCTTTGGCGCTCAGCTTTCTTTATAGTCCAACTCTCACATCCATACATGACTACTGGAAAAACCATAGCCTTGACTAGATGGACCATTATCGACAAAGTCATGTCTCTGCTTTTTAACATGCTGTCTAGGTTGGTCATAACTTTTCTTCCAAGGAGTAAGCGTCTTTTAATTTCATGGCTGCAGTCACCATCTGCAGTGATTTTGGAGACCCCCAAAATAAAGTCTGCCACTGTTACCACTGTTTCCCCATCTATTTCCCATGAAGTGATAGGACCAGGTGCCATAATCTTATTTTTCTGAATGTTGAGCTTTAAACCAACTTTTTCACTCTCCTCTTTCACTTTCATCAAGAGGTTGCCATAAGGGTGGTGTCTTCTGCTTATCTAAGGTTATTGCTATTTCTCCTGGAAATCTTGATTCGAGTTTGTGCTTCCCCCAGCCAAGATTTCTCATGATGTACTCTGCATATAAGTTAAATAAGCAGGGTGACAATATACAGCCTTGACATACTCCTTTTCCTATTAGGAACCAGTCTGTTGTTCCTGTCTCTTATACACATCTAGATGTGTATAAGAGACAGATATTATAGTAAANTCTCAATTCCAGCTTGTGCTTCTTCCAGCCCAGCGTTTCTCATTATAACTCTGCATATAAGTTAAATAAGCACGGTGACAATATACAGCCTGGACAGACCCCTTTTCCTATTTGGAACCAGTCTGTTGTTCCATGTCCAGTTCTAACTGTTGCTTCCTGACCTGCATATAGGTTTCTCAAGAGGCAGGTCAGGTGGTCTGGTATGCCCATCTCTTTCAGAATTTTCCACAGTTTATTGTGATCCACACAGTCAAAGGCTTTGGCATAGTCAATATAGCAGAAACAGATGTTTTTCATAACCCAGCAGATGTTGGCAATTTGATTTCTGGTTCCTCTGCCTTTTCTAAAACCAGCTTGAACATCTGGAAGTTCAAGGTTCATGTATTGCTGAAGCCTGGCTTGGAGAATTTTGAACATTACTTTACTAGCGTGTGAGATGTGTCCAACTGTGCACTGTGCGGTAGTTTGAGCATTCTTTGGCATTGCCTTTCTTTGGGATTGGAATGAAAACTGACCTTTTTCAGTCCTGTGGCCACTGCTGAGTTTTCCAGATTTGCTGGTATATTGAGTGCAGCACTTTCATCTTTCAAGATTTGAAATAGCTCAACTGGAATTCCATCACCTCCACTAGCTTTGTTCACAGTGATGCTTTCTAAGGCCCACTTGACTTCACATTCCAGGATGTCTGGCTCTAGGTGAATGATCATACCATCATGATTATCTTGGTCATGAAGATCTTTTTTGTACAGTTCTTCTGTGTATTCTTGCCACCTCTTCTTAATATCTTCTGCTTCTGTTAGGTCCAGACCATTTCTGTCCTTTATTGAGCCCATCTTTGCATGAAATGTTCCCTTGGTATCTCTAATTTTCTTGAAGAGATCTCTCGTCTTTCCCATTCTGTTGTTTTCCTCTATTTCTTTGCATTATCACTGAGGAAGGCTTTCTTACCTCTTCTTGCTATTCTTTGGAACTCTGCATTCAGATGCTTATATCTTTCCTTTTCTCCTTTGCTTTTTGCCTCTCCTCTTTTCACAGCTATTTGTAAGGCCTCCTCATACAGCCACTTTGGTTTTTTGCATTTCTTTTCCATGGGGATGGTCTTGATCTCTGTCTCCTATACAATGTCACAAACCTCCGTCCATAGTTCATCAGGCATTCTATCTATCAGATCTAGTCCCTTAAATCTATTTGTCACTTCCACTGTATAATCATAAGGGATTTGATTTAGGTCATACCTGAATGGTCTAGCGGTTTTCCCTACTTTCTTCAATTTAAGTCTGAATTTGGCAATAAGGAGTTCATGATCCAAGCCACAGTCAGCTCCTGATCTTGTTTTTGCTGACTGTATAGAGCTTCTCCATCTTTGGCTGCAAAGAATATAATCAATCTGATTTCGGTGTTGACTATCTGGTGATGTCCATGTGTAGAGTCTTCTCTTGTGTTGTTGGAAGAGGGTGTTTGCTATGACCAGTGTGTTTTCTTGGCAAAACTCTATTAGTCTTTGCCGTGCTTCATTCCGTATTCTAAGGCCAAATTTACCTGTTACTCCAAGTGTTTCTCTAACATGCTTAGTTCCGTTAAAGTCTGATGTAATCAAAGTCTGTTCTTCGTCTCAGGGCATAAAAATGGACTGCAAAGCTACCAAGGCGCAGTTCTTCAGATAAAGGCTTTTTTTAGATAGATCTATCCATCACCCACCTTTAATAACTATTAATATCAAATGGCCACATTCTATGCCCCCACATAATCCTTTCCCAATCCTTCTATTAAATTCTAGATTCATTTTATCCCTAAATATTTTTTAAATTGTTGGGTGAATAAATCACTCTTATCACTTTGCTTTCCCTACAGATGAGACCGATTTCTTCCTTTCTCCAAGTTGCCAGTATCAGCTGATACATACCTATTGACTAAACTCAATTTTCGACTGTAGTGTCTGTTTTGTCTAAACTGGAAGCAACATGAAGGAAGTGACTATATTTTCATGAACCTTTTCCACCATCCACCATGTTAAAACAGATTTATATATGTGCTGACTGACTTAACAAAAATGGTTGAGTTATATATGTATTTTAAAAAATGGGCAAACATTTGAGGATGAATTTGACACTATTCTAAGATAATGACAAATATAAATAATTTTTTAAATTATGTGCTTGTTCCTAATTTTAAAAAACTTAAAGATAATTCCATGTTCCATAGTTATCTCTTTGTCTTTCCCTCCTCTCCCTGTATTTTTCATCTGAGATTTAAAATATAAATGATCATAAGGGCAAAAAGATCAGAAAACTATGAACTCCCCAACCAAAAATGACGCCTTATCCATCCATAAATCCTATAATATCTACATGCAGTAACTGTTTACAAAATTTCTAAGGAATATACGTGGTTTGGTATTATTACCACTACCTTCCACAATTTCTTCAGAATCATCCACAAAAAATTCTTTTAAGGGAGGCCTTTTGGGTCGTTTCAGAGTGTTGAGAAGCTGCTGGATTTTTGTGGATACTCTGCTATTGACAGGAACACCTATAGGGAAAAAAATGGTAAGTTAAAATTAACTGATTTTAGGAATATTTCACTTCCTCAATTCTCTTAGGAGCTTTCATTTTTAATGATGTTTGGCCTTTCTTCACAGTCTCATTCTATTTCAGCTGGGCTAAACAGGTACAAATATATACAGAATAATTTTTATGACAAGAGTAAAAATATGGTGCTATTATTAATACTGCTTAAAGATTCCATCTAACCTCCCTTTTCTCTCCTAGCATTCTTTTCTTTTTCCATACTTTTTGTTCAGAGTATCTTTGAAAAGAGAGAGCTGAAATGACTTATGTGAGTACGTCACAACTACTGCCACTGTTGGACATTAGACACTGCTGTTTATAATTTGAATTTTTTCAGTTTAACTAATAGGCCGTATTTAACTACCAAACAGCTGCCTACCATCAGCTGTATCCATAAGGCTGGACCTGTTGGATCCTTTGTGCATGCCTTTAACTATCCCCGATGGGGGTAGATCAATATTTGCTGGGCGTATTGAGGAAGATGATGATGAAGAGGTAGTTGTAGTGACATCAGGGGGAGCAGAGAAATTCTCTAAGAGGGGAGAAAACAAAATTTAAAGTTATATTATGTTAGCAGTAAGAATAAGAATCTTTAAGTCTTTTTTTGTTGCTGGTGTTTGTTTTTTAACAAGAGAGAAAACCACTCAAAGGGGCACTAGCTCTAATTTTACTAGCAAGATATAATGAGACAAACAGGTTAAGTCAGGGCATTATCAGCTTTCTAAAATTATTACTTTTGAGAACTTGAGCAGGCTTAGTAAGATCAAATCACGTATCTAATACTTCTCAAACACATTCTTTTCTATACAGAAAGTCTGGTAGAAATCCAATGTTATAAAAATAACCACAATAAAATAAAAATTCCTGGTGACTTCAAAATGAAACCAAAGTCAATATGATCATTACGGCTACTAATATTTTAGACTCTGAACATTTCTTCATGTTTATGGTAGTTTATCTCTGTCTCTTCACTCATTGAGGACAGAAACTGTGTCTTGGAAGTGGGTCAGATTGCTCAAGTCTCAGATGAAGAAAACCAGATAAAATCCATTTTTAATTTTTGTAAAACAACCCATACGTAACTTGAATCTACTTGAAAGACAAGGTTCTTCCCTACTCTAAGCATGATTAAACAGTGCTGCTTTATTCTCCTTCATGTAGGGATTCTTACTATAAAGAAATAATGATATAGTTGGAAGAGAGCCACTGAACAGGGAAGTGTTACCAAAAAATTAGAAGAAGAAAAAGAAAATTAGAGGAAGCAAAACGTGGAGTTCACAAGAATAATGAAAAGCCACTCAAAACTATGAACAAGGAAAAAAGCATAATATCAGTTTTCATACAGCAAAAAACTGGATACTACTTAAATGTCCAAAATAGGGAAACGGCTAAAATAAACCATGGCAGAGCCATACAGTGGCATATTTTGAAACCATGAAGACAAAAGTATGATTCTATATTAACGATTTCTGCTTTAAAAGCAGAGATGTCTGCTAATAAAAGCAGGTTTTATTTAGTACCATTTCATTTCTGTAAAAACAAAACCAGAGCCT
The DNA here is from genome assembly GCA_006410675.1 of Oreotragus oreotragus. Lineage (NCBI taxonomy): Eukaryota > Metazoa > Chordata > Mammalia > Artiodactyla > Bovidae > Oreotragus > Oreotragus oreotragus. Next base: position 280,607 of record SJYX01017226.1, read on the forward strand.
TACATTATGCCAATAAAGTCTAGGATCCACATGAAAATGATAATACTGAAGCGTTCTACATAAGTGGGGCTGTAGCTTATTTTTCCTTTTATCTGTATTTTCAAATTTTTCCTTTAGAAATACGAACTACATATTAACTTCTGTTAGAGCAAACATCCAAAAGGCAATAATGTTGGATAAAATGGTTCCTGTGAGTTTCTGAACTTTTCACAGAGTAGAAGCAATATGAGATATGAAGTCAGGTAAAATCATCTTGTTAACAAAAACTGAGATAAAGTTAACTGAGTACCAGGAAACTATTTTTCACAAGTGAAACTGCTCTTTTAGACAATGTGGATATAAAACCTGACCCCGCTATGGCTCTGTTACTGACCCTCCCAATAGGAGAAGTGTTGAGTCTGCTTATCTGTAGCTGCTTTGGGGGCTCGACTCCTGGAGTTCCTCTGGAGATTTCTGTGGAGAACGCCTCCTCCTGAAATGCGACGGGATGGCCAAGGGGGGGGGCCGCGCGCCAGTCAATTAAGAGCACAGGCCAAGCCACCGGCTGCTGGCCCTGACCTTTTAATGCGGGCAAGCATGACCTTAAGGTAGCTATTTTCTTTAAAAATCACAGGCTTGAATCAAAAGGTTTCCAAGTTTTTCCTTTTCAGAAATCACTTAATAAACATAAAGTGGTATAGGAAGGTCACTGACAAAAAATTAAGACATCAAAATGCAAATGGACTGTCAAGAAAAAAGGAATAGTATCATAGACACATGATGCTTAAATGTATCGCTTCATGCTGTGTATACCAACTAATTAGCAAAGGCAGAGACCTGAGCTTTATCTGCAGATGTCACAGACGCTTAGAACAAACACACACACACACACACACACACACAAACATAAAGCTAAGTCAAGCAAAAGCACTGACTGACATTCTCAGCCCACACACTTCTGTTGTAGCAATAGTACAGCAGCAAGGACCATAAATCCAGTCTTTATGCTACAGACAAAAGAGTCTCACAGATACTGTCTTAATTCCGAATTTTCTCAGGTTTAGTTTTTTTTTTGTTGTTTTTTTTTGAGAGAAAGAATGTAGGCAACAATCCTGGGAAAAAATCTAAGATGTTGTATCTTTGAACACTTTTTCCTTGAGGGAATATTCTCCAGTAGGGATAAAGCACAGTAAGACTGGTGTTACATCTTGCAGCTTGAGTATTGCTTATGGAAATATCTATGGCTTCAGGTGGGCAATACCATCGCCAATAAAGCAGACATCCTCCATCGTTCCAAATGTGCTGCTCGTGTTTCCTTCTCTGCCTCATTGTTTGTCATGTTCATTTTGATACTATTTTTTTAGGCCACCCTGAAAAAACCTAATGCAAATCATAAACTATTTCCTGGCTGCTGGGAGCCAAATGGAACATAATTTCTTGGGGAGATTCAGCTCCTACCTATTCGAGTATTGGCAAATACATCAGCTAGAGACCCACTGGTTCCTTTGACCTCTCCATGGGACAGCGTGGAAGATGCGGATGAAGAAGTGGACGATCCCTGAATTGACCGGTTGATCCAGGACTCAGCATTCTGTAAGCTCTGTTGCAAGGCAGCAGAGAGCGCAGCTTGGCGTCTCAGAGAGCCCTCATCCTCAGAGGCCGAAGACGTGTCTGTGCGGAATTAGAAAAACAGAAGTTCTCGATCCTGCCTAGAACACAGACTTTCCAGATCTTTCTCAATGAGCACACATTCAACTTTGACAGCAGCAAAACATTTTATGTAAAGTTTCTTGAGAATCTCAAGGAAAGGCTTATGAACCAAAGTTTGCAAAAATAAAACAGCCAAAATCTAGAGGTTATTTTAAGCTCTTTTTAAAAACCCATTTTTGAACAGTTAAACTTCATTCACTGTTTTTGTTGTGGTTGTTGCAGCTGTTTTGGTTCTGGGCTTGATCAGTATCTAAATATTCTGGTTTATCTCCTTATGTTCAAATAATGCTGAAGTGCTTCTATTATCTTCTTCAGTGCCTTTGTTAGAGAACATTGTGATGGGCTGCTACCCTGATTTTCACAAGTACTTATTAATTAGTGTCTACTTAAAAGGAAATGATCTTGATGGCAAATATAAAAATCTTATTTTTGGTAACAACTAAAGTGCCAAACAGTGAACTAGATTTTGGGGAACTGACTATTGTGGAATAAGAAACTGCTCAGCCCAGCAGCAGTCATGGTTTTGGTGAGAAAGCTAGCTGGTCACAGGGCACAGGGGAGCTCTCCAAACAAGACTGGAGAGGCCACAGAGGTACTTCTCTCCTTGGTCCCAGAGAACTGTGAGGAGTTCACTGGTGTCTGCATTTAGACCGGCTCTGACTTTCTAAATTAGAAAAGTATACAGAAAAAATAAAAAGAGAAAAGTTCAATCAAATATAGGACAGCTAAGGGAAGCAGAAGTCAGGAATTTATTCCAGCGCTCTAAGCATATGCGGCATACATGTTACAGCGGCATTTGGTCTGATGTCAGATAAACCCTCCTAAACGATTTTGAGGGTTACAATTTATGGCTCGTGCATTGAATTTCATTCAATTAAAAACAAATTTAATATTCTATGGTTAGTCCTGCTGAACTCTTTCCTCTAACTCAACTGAAATTGCAGGTCCGTGTTCTACTTCAGTTTAGAGAGCCAGAGAGATAACTAACAGAGCTAGAACACTGCTAGCTCCTGACAACAGAAATTCAAAGAGCAAAAGACTGATTTAATCTAGAAGTCAAATTGTGAGGATCTGAAGTAAGAAAGTTAAAATAATGACTATATCCTTTCTTTCTACTCTCAAACTACCCCTAAATTTATTATCTCACACTGAAGGAGATCTGAGGCCCAAGACTTATTATTTTACAGTGTACTACTTAACTATGTAATATGTGCTGGGAACTATCAGTTCTGGGAGTTTTGAGATGTATGAATTCTTATGAGACAGTAAATGCCCTGAGAAAGCTTACCATCTAGTACAGAAGACACACAACTCCTCAGATTATTTCATATGAATGCAATAGATGCCAAGAAATGGGGTGAGCAAAGGGTTTCACAGGAGGAACCCCAATCTCAGTTAGGGATTGAAATACTTCTTTGCAAACCATGCGGACTTTGGGGAGGTAAGAGCAAAAAAGAGGCTGGAGAGGTAAACTGTGACCAGACTTCAAAGGGCTAAAGTGATGAGGTTCTTTAGAAAACATTTTTTGCATAATCTTAAAGAAAAATGTTCAATTTTCGGGAGGCAGAGATTTCTGTCTTTGCAAACATGCTTTAGAAAAAGTATCTATGGGAGGAATGGGACAGGTGAATCTGACTCTTAGAATAAAGTATTTTTTGGGTGACGCATCACAGGATCCCACAACCTCCACTGTATTCATGGACTGTCTTTACCGCACCATTTATTTTTAATCTGTGGAAGTCTAAAATCAGAATAACTCAATTTTTAAAAGATAGTAAGAACAGTATTTTCATGATTAGGTTTGTGGAAAATTGGCTTCATTATGTCTCTATATTGGATCAATTATGTAATTAGGTATATTGTTTCAATTCAATTACCTCATTTGCCTGCTAGTCCTCCTTAGAATGTTTAGTGACTATAACTGTGGGGAGGCTTGCTGCTGCTGCTAAGTCGCTTCAGTCGTGTCCAACTCTGTGCGACCCCAGAGACGGCAGCCCACCAGGCTCCCCTGTCCCTGGGATTCTCCAGGCAAGAATACTGGAGTGGGTTGCCATTTCCTTCTCCCATGTGTGAAAGTGAAAAGTGAAAGTGAAGTCACTCAGTCGTGTCCGACTCTTGGCGACCCCATGGACTGCAGCCCACCAGGCTCCTCCGTCCATGGGATTTTCCAGGCAAGAGTACTGGAGTGGGGTGCCACTGCCTTTTCCGTGGGGAGGCTTAGTGCAATGGGAAAAACATGGCTTTGGTGTCCTTGCATTTGAACTCTGGGGCCATCATTTATAAGTTATGAAGGGGACAAAGTTGCCCATCTGAGAAGGCTGTTTGCTTATTTATCCATTTAATAAATACTCTAAGGATTACACTAGTTGGCAGGAATAAAATGGTAAGCAAGAAGACACAGTCCCCAACTCTAACAGGACTTAAGAGTCTTAAAGAAGTGCAGGGTTGGTGCCCAAGGAAGTGAGAGCTCAACCAAGGTGAGAGGGGCTAAGTAGGAATTATTTATGAGAGGCACAGGGGTGGGGACAGAGGAGAGTCAGGTGAGCAGCCTGGGAGGCAACAGGGAACAAAGCACATCTCAAGATCTGGAAGAAATGAGACTAGCGGAAGCACAGGATGCAAAACTGGTAGTGACCAAGATGAGGCTGGACAAGGAGACAGCACTGGGCTGCTACGGGCAGCGTGAGTGAGCTAAGGAAACTCACCTCTGCTAACCGCTGTGGGAGAGCCCCAAACAAGACAAGTTACAGAAAGCACCAGCAGCGCCAGCATATAACAGGTGGCCAACAGCATCAAGTCTCCCTTTCCCCTGAAAATCCCACCCTGTGTTACCTCACAGGTACAGAACTTCAGCTCTGCAAAGTTTTACAGTTTACATGTTAAGGTTATACAAAATGTAAGCACCTCTCTAGGACTGTATCTTACAAAAAAAAAAAAAAAAGCTCCTTTACATAGTCATACAGTTATTTTGTACCTTTTTTAAAAAAGTAACTGTCACCCACAAAACTGTTAGGGATTAGTAGAAAATTGGGCAAGATTAAATTAACAAAGCTATTCTTTTCCCACTGATTCTGCTCCAGTTGAATAAGAACTCACAACTCTTATCCATCATAACTAAAGTCCTTGCCAAACCACTTGTATATGATGAATTTAATAGGTTTGCACAACAGGAAAATATTCTGGAAATATAGCTTGCCCTTCAGGTTGTAACTGGTGTGACTTTAACACTGTATCACTTAGTACTGATTACTGGAAGTGTAAAATTCATTTATAACCCATCAGGAAACATATAATGAGGGGTATGGTGCAAGCTACACAAGTTCCTGGAAAGACAATGCCTGACACTGGGTTCTGACAGCCAATATCCAAATTAGGTCCAGATACCAGCTTAAAACAGCGGGTAAGTCAAGATTCACTGAAAGGAAGACCTCACCCTAACAACTGCTACAAAATATGGCACATAAACTAGGCCAGGAAATGAGAGCTTCAAAGAACAAGTAAGGGAAACAACCATTAAGACAGTTAGGATACAGCAGTCTGGAGTCCATGAAAAGAATATTTGTGTGTGTTTGGGGCGGGCAGGGTGGGAAGGGGTGGTATCAGGCAGGAGAATGTCCTGTTCTCTTGCACTGGTGGGTCAGGGGAATGAAGGACTTCCAGAACCTTCAAGAGACGCAAAGTAAGTTTCCACGTAGGCAAAGAAAGAGTTCGAAGTTTAGGAAGGAAAAGCTTTAGAGACCCAAGTAGGTGCAGTCTAGGAATAAAAACTTATATGGAAAAGAAGATTAAAAGGTTAGTTCGAAAGCAGTCCATCCTGGACTTTACCTTGGGCTACAGATTCTGAAGTGATTAATCTAGCACTAAACTCAATCAGGGTCGATGCTGACTGACCAGACATGGATCAGGAAGATGTTCAGAACTATCTGAGAGATTTTCCAGCATCCCACAGTGACCTGGGTGCACAGAAAGCTGGCTGGGAAAGGAAATTACTACGTAATCACTAATCAGCAGAGGCCCATGTGTTGTCTATTAACACCCATATGGGGATACTTATGAGAGAGGGGCGCTCACTAGTAATTACTCCAGGATCACTCTACCCATAAGGGATTTCTGAACACTTTTTTTCAAAGTATTGTCCCACGTCTATGAAAAAACATTTCACAAAATGAACTAATATTACAATTAATCTTGCAATGAGGAGATAGGTACTTTTTTTTTTTTTTAATTTTAACTTACTGCCTACTTGAAAAGTTAAACCAAATATGCAGCAATTGCTAGAGCTCCAGAATAAAACCAGAAAACAGTTATTGGACATGGTAGCTCAGTTGGTAAAGAACCTGCCTGCAATGCAGGAGACCAGGGGTTCAATCCCTGGGTTGGGAAGATCCCCTGGAGAAGGGAATGGCAACCTCCTTCAGTCTTCTTGCCTGGAGAATCCCATGGACAGTGGAGTCTACAGTCTATGGGGTCACAAGAGTTGGACACGACTTAGTGACTAAACCATCAGCATGGTAGGGTGAGAGGCCATATACCAAGTGGTTTAAAGAATAGGCTTTTAAGGCCAGACTGCTTTGGGTTCCAGTCTTAGCTCTGCCATTGATAGGAGCTGGGCAAATCAGTTCTCATGGGTCTGACTTCTACTGTTTTGCTATTGTTCTTTTCTCTCTATTTTGGGGTTGTCTGCTCACAAAATCCAGTGGATCTTTATCTGTGGGGATTTTAAATCCCTGGACTGATGTATCCTCCCAGAAACCACTTGTGCCCCAGGTTATCATCAGCCTAGGACCACTTTCTAACATTAGATTTAACAAACAGGACACCAGAATTCAATTCTCGTACCTATTGACCACAAATTATTAGAGAAGGTCCCTGCCCTCATTATTCTGAGGCAAAGCAGGCAAGCTTTCTCAAGAAGGTTTTCTTTTGCTGGGAGGTTAATTTTTCATTTATTTTTTTCTAACTGTCCCTTCTGCTAAATATGTGAAACCCTCTGGGGATCTCAATCCCAACTTTCAACCTTACATATGTCTGAGGTTTTATCTTTCCTACCCTTACAGTAATTAAAATTCAGGTCCTCTGTTGATGGTCTCCTCTCCTCCCTAGAAGAGCCAAAGTCAGCCCCATCTAACCACACTGATATTCAGTGATCGTTCTCTACCTCTCTCACTTCTGTATGTATTTAAAAGGAAGCTGATTATATTCTACCTAGTACTAAAGAGAAATTTTCTTTTCCCTCTAAGAGAGAGTTTTCAGGTCGTCTAACTGACCACACAGCTAGAAATAGATGTCTAAGCAAGTTATTGAGCCTCTTTAAATCTGGTGTCTCATCTGTAAAATCGAACAGAGAATTGTCAAGAAAACAAATGACGAAAAAATGTTAAGCACTTAGCCTTTTGACTAGTACACAGAGGTACTCAAGAAATGGTAGCTATGAAATTACGTTTATTGGAAAACTTTAAATTTTACACTAACTTATTGAAATAAACTAATTCAATCTGATAGACTGGGTTTTTATTGCGCTGATTTAAAGAATATTGAATACTAAACTTCTAAGTACTTGTGGAGCTCTGCTCATAACTCATATCAATACTAACGAAAGCATGTTATTAAAAGATCCAAAATTTATTAATTATAGCACATTTACAGAAGTCTGATCTGCCATCTCTGTTTACTTTGTGATTTTGAATAAAATTAGAATATCTACAGGAACTCTCCCCGTTAGTAACTGACTAATAATGTGTTTTAGCCTATAAGCTCTCAGAAGGCAACAGCTGTTCAATTTATTTGGAAAAATACCCATTCCAGGACTATGCATATAGGAGTATCTACTAAGCAAAAAAGAACTTTCCAAGAGTAAAAAACAAAATCAAGCAACGAGTCTGATACACAACTGCTGAATCCTAGGATGAATCACTTAGTGACTGTAAGCTTGTCTGTTTCCTTATCTCTAAAGAAATCTGGACTTCCCACTTCCCAGAGTAGTTGCTTAAGCAGAACAACTGAGGCAGGGCAGCCACTGGTATATGAAAGTCCTCTGCATCCTGTAATTCCATATAGCATCATTAAAGTTTGCTAAAACTCTAACAATATTCCAGCCTGTTCGTGGGGATTGTTTTCATACATAGAAATACAGAGAGGTAAATGTCTCTGTGACTGGCCCTGTGAATTACTACTACAGTCACTTTCAAGCAGAGCCCTGTAAAAGAGAAACTCAGAGAGACCTCTACATTTTAAGCTTCATTCTATGCAAGCCAGTCAAAACAGCTTCCTGTGCTTTGGGGTCATTATGTGGTCTATTTGTTCATCTGAGCACCCTCAAAATGCAGTGCAGGGTAAGCCCACAGGGGTGCAGAAAAAGCTTAGAGAAAAAAATACATGCTGTAGCTTTTGCATTCTGTTTATCTGTATGAATGAGTAATAGCATTACACAAAGAAGCCCTACAAAGAAAGTGCTGAGGTAACTGCCTCATGACATTACTAAATGATTTCAGCACATAAAGGGAACTGGATGGCAGTCATTCAAACAGTCTAAAAGACTACGAAAAAGGCCACAGGCATGAGAAGAACCACAGGCTGCTACCAACTTGGAGAATTTAGATTTTCCAATCCACAAGATAGAAATCAGTGCATGTATCAATAAGCAGGTTTTAGGGTGACTGACATTTTATTATTTGAGGAGGCTTTATGAATAAAAGACAAATCAGCTCTCATGCCAAGAGTTTACCATATTTTCCAGATTAGATGATTACGAACAAAACCAAGACTTATGACATAGTTCACTTCCAGACTCTTTTTGTTAAATCCCTCCAAAAGCAGCTCTAGATTTTCATCACTTCAGTGACTCCCACAGTTATGGGCTGGTTGCGTCTCTAAGAAGCCGACTGGCCAGTGCGCTTTACCTGGCACAGCATGGGCAGAGGAAGGGCCCCGAGCAGAATCACATTTTGTGACATTTTGCGGTGTGGCCTCTCAGTGCACAGAGGACAATGTAACCATAATACCGTGAAATCTGAGGTTAGTCTTGCCCTGCAAGAGTGGCACAATTTTTCTAGAAAGAAAAGAGTAGCATGTCACTTTCACAGCTGCCTAGAACCTGTTGTTTTTTTTTTAATCAGCCCATAACCATCAATAATTAACGTCAATTCTCCTCTTCCTCTTGACCCCTTGAGCAAAGCTTCAGCATTTCCTCTAGCTTTAGTGTTTTGGGGGCTAGTAAAAAGACAAGATAAAACCTACCTTCCTTCCCTGGGTTAGGCTCTAACAGGCTCTGGGAGACAGTGATAAAAGGGTTAAGGTTCAATGGCGAAGTCTCTAACTGGTGGCTCTCAGATGCTTGGAGAGAATGGAATCCATATCCAGGCCAGAATACTGGAGTGGGTAGCAATTCCCTTCTCCAGGGGATCTTCCCGACCCAGGGACAGAACCCAGGTCTCCTGCACTGCAGGCGGACTCTTTACCACCTGAGCCACCAGGGAAGCCCTTACCCTAACTTGGGAAGAACAAATTCCATCCCCCCAGTGGAAGGGTCCCGAGAGAAGCCTTATGACACCGTCCCTCCACAGCCCCTCTCCCTGGAGCGCAGGACGGTTCCGGGCATGTGTGTTGTTGCTGAACGAGAGCATCATGCAGCAAGGCTCAGCTCTCTGTGGGGGCCAGGTGAGAAACTGCTACGTGGGGTGCTCTCGGTGCTCGAGCTGGGAGAGAATCCCTCTTCTATTTGACAACACTGATGTCTCTAAGAGCAGATCAACATCTTTCACATACCATTCAGAGTTCCCGGAATAGGACATAAATAGGAAACCTTTTTATTACTCTGCTCTGCTGAATAAAGGTCTTAAGAGAGAGGACTGAATCTTTACAATCATGAAATTATTAAAACTACCAGGTAATCAAGAAAACGATGCCACATCTTTAAGGCTGCAGACAGAGTAGAACATTCATGTTTAGAAATACAGAAGCCTGTACTGAAGCCCACAGGACTATGGTCTTGTTCAGCAATGAACAGCCTTGATTTACAGTTGGTGAATTCCCCCCAGGCAGTGACTTTCAGAAAAGGTTTCCATTCCATCTGCGTGTTCTCGAAATCCTTTGCTGCACTCTCCCGTTTCACCCGCGGCCATGGGAGCAGACTACTTCACAGCTGCATTTCTTTAGCACAGTTCTGGGGAGGACTGGGTCTAAGGACTTGGGAGTCTGCGCTGCTCCCTGCCCTTTGCCATTTACTACAATGGCAAACCCTCAGCCACGCTGCGCCAGAATCTGCCAGCAGGAATAGCTGTGAGACTGAGAGACCCTTTTGTCCATGAGGACCCGGCTGGTGCTGTACTAATGCGACAGGGAAGCCATCCAAGATTCTGAGCGAGTGGGCTGGAAGTATGCACCACTACAGCACAAAACATCTCATTGTGACGGTCTGCTAGAGGTATCCTGCGTTACACTTTGAGGATCACTTGAAGCCACAGAGCTATTTCTCTTCGGAACATATTGACACCACAGATGTAAAGAAAAAAAGCACACACAGTTAAGGAGCCCATAGCACGCCCAGATGCTCTGGGAAGTTAGCCAGAACCTAGGAGAAGACTATTAATATAAACCTAGGCCAGGGGCTAGGATCAATGTGAACAGCTCAACTTGACAGCTGTGAATCAGAGTCAACCACGACAAATGTAACCTTCCTGGGAATCTCCCCCAAAAGACAAGGTAAGTCGCTGAGACCAAAACAGTTCAGGAAATGTTTCTCCCCAAAGATTTTATTACCAGGAACATGACAGTGGAGAAACAGACACTACACTGAGGCTCTGAAACAGACGGGCTGTTTAGTCTCAGAGGCTACACATTGAGATTCTGAGACTTCATCTAAATTTTTAAAAACTTTGGGGAAGATTCCAAATGGAAAAGACAACTTAAAGGTGTTCCAGTTGCTCTTCAAATATGAATTTGTGTGGGGGTGGGGGTGGTAAGTCTTCCAAGTCTGGAGGGTGGCAATGGGCCTCTTAGTTCTTGGCTTATCTCCTGATCCAATTATAGAAAGTGGATTCTTAAAGAAATATAAACATATACAAAATATATTAACACACAAATAAACACTTATATAAGTTTTCTAGATTTATTGTTAACTTTGCATGACTGCTCTCTTTCATGACACAAAAACATTTAGTCCCGAGATCACATACTCCTGTGACTGTTGCAGAGATAAAGGATTTGATTTAGGAGTATAAATTTGTTAAAAACATACATATATGACTCTGGGTCATATTCTGGAAGTCAATAAAGAACAACTATTTAGTCACAGAAGGATATTTTTTAGACCCTAAGCTTTGGCTTTATTTATGACTACATGAGTTTGGAGGTTAGAACAAGGAAATTCTGGAATTTCAGAAGAAAATTTTTTTTAAAAAGCTTTACTCTTAAGGCCTTTTTTGTGTGTTGTTTACACTGCAATAGTCAAAACCTGCCACCTTCAGTGTGTACTCATACACTTCTGATGACGAGGAGAGAGTTCTAGCTCCTACCTCAGAAAAGAAAAAGCAGAACTTAAGAAGCATCAAAGTAGTAACTGTCAGAGGGAGAGCTTCTGATAAACCTACCAGGTGGTGTGCAGGCATCCGCAGGAGACTGGACAAATGTGGACCGCCTTTTGGTTGGCATGGGCAAAGCCATTTTCTGTTCTTTATGCTTTGCCAGTGCAGCTTGAACTGCTTCTGTGTGGATATCTGAAAGATTGAAAATTTGCATTTATTAGCTCCTGGCTCTCGAAGTGTTTACTTCTTTGAGCTGAACTATCACTGCCTCAGCTGTTAAAAGGGGATATTTAGGTGACTTTTATTTATCATTTGTGTTATAGCAAATAAGAAAAACAGACCAAAGAAGTAGTCGAGGATAATTTACATGAGAGGAAAATGAAGTCCAGAACGATGAGAAGACTGTTTAACTCAGCAAAGAAGCTGATGGAGAGGGGGCTGGGTGTGTAGTGAGAGGAAGAATCTAACATGCAACAGGGCCAGCTGGCAACCCCACCTCTGAATGGAATGCATGTGATGCAGGTACCCAAAGGACACTCTCTGTTCAAGCTCAGGATTTGCTTAACTGTCTGAAAGGAGCTGACAGTCTTCAGTTCTATACCACAGAAGAGAAGGGCTGATTCTGATGTAGAAAATACAAGGGCCAGGGGTACTTTGCCACTCTGCCCACAAAAGAACACAGCTCTTCACCTGAATGTCTAATAATGATCGCAAAATTAACATATCCAGAGAAAACTCTTGATTCTCCACTCCCACGCCAAAATTCAATCTATGCTGCTACAAAATAGGATCATATAATAACCAGTATTTTGGACTGTGCTTTGATTTTTTTTTAAATATTTTTTTATTTATTTGGCTGCATCAGGTCTCAGCTGAGGCATGTGGGATCTTGTGGCATGTGAACTCTTAGTTGTGGCATGTGGAATCTAGCTCCCTGATCAGGGATCGAGCCCCACCCCCTGCAAAGGGAGTTCGAAGTCTTTGCCACTGGACCACCGGGGAAGTCCCTGTGCTCTGATTTTTTTTTTTTTTTTTTTTTAAACTCTTAGCAAATCCTTCTGAGGCAGATAAGATCTGAGGTTCAGAGAAATTCCCTATTCTCAAGGAACTGGCCCAATCTACATATGCAAATGATCCTTGAAAGCCTGTCCCTTGTAAGAGCTGGGCTAATCAGGTCATTTGCGGAGGGGTGTGTGGGGGGGCTCTCTAAGTTTAAACTGAATCAAGAAACTGCAGCTCCTAAAGTGGAGTCACATGAACAGCATGTGACTTAGAACAGACTAAGTCATGATTAGAGGCTTAGAACTTTCAGCCCTACCCTCCATCCTCTAGAGAGAGGAAAGGGACTGGGGTTTGAGCTAATCACCAATGACCAATTATTTAATCAAGCATGCCTAGGTAATGGAGTCTCCATCAAAAAAACAAACAAACAAACAAAAAAACCCTCTAAAGTAAGGGATCTGGAGAGCTTCCTGAGGTGGTGAACACATCTTTGTGCCAGCAGGGTAATGCACCTTGAGCTTCACAGGGACAGGAGCTCTTGTTTTTGGGACTCTTCTGCACCTTGCCCTATAAGCCTCTTCATCTAGTTGATCATTTCTATCCTTTATAGTAAACTGGTAACATTAAGAATTTTCCTGAGTTCAGTGAGCCATTATAGCAACTTGAGGAGGGGGTGGTGGGAGTTTTGATTTAGAGCCAAGTGGAACAGGGACTTCCCTGGTGGTTCAGTGGTTTAGACTCTGCACTCCCAATGCAGGAGGCACAGGTTTGTTCCTTAGTCCAGGAACTAAGATCCCACCTGCTGAATTAAGCAACCCCATATAGCCAAGCTGGCCAGAGGAAAGCAATGTGGAAACACTACAAATGGTCTCCAACTTGTGATAAATTCAACTACTGATTTCTATTTTTTTTTCTTTACAATGGTATAAAAGCAATACACATTTAATAGAAACTGTACTTCGAATTTTCAATTATTTTTTCCTCGATATGATTCTCTCTTGTGATGCTAGGCAGTAGCAGCAAGCTATGGCTCCCAGTCAGCCACATAATCACAAATGGCTGATACACTTAAAACCATTCTGTAAACATACAGCCATTCCATTTGCCCAACTGTAGGCTAATGTAAGTGTTCTGAGCACATTTAAGGCAGACAAGGCTAAGCTATGATATTCAGTAGATTGTTGTTGTATGTTGAGTCACTAAGTCGTGTCCAACTCTCTGCAACCTCAAGAACTGCAGCACGCCAGGCTTCCCTGTCCTTCACCATCTCAGATTTTGCTCAAACTCATATCCATTGGGTCAGTGATACCATCCAACCATCTCATCTTCTGTCACCCCTTCTTCTCCTGCCCTCCATCTTTCCCAGGATCAGGGTCTTTTCCAATGAGTCTGCTCTGTGCATCAGACGTCCAATTAAATACATTTCAACTTAGAACATTTTCAGCTTATGATAGGTTTATTGGGATGTAACACCACTGTATGTCAAGGAAGGTCTGTACTTGTGATTGGCCACTTCCTTTTCCAGGGGATCTTCCCAACCCAGGGATTGAACTCACGTCTTCCGCATTGCAGGCAGATGCTTTACCATCTGAGCCACCAAGGGAGCCCAAAGGTAGGGGCATTCTTGTGGAAATGAGCCTGTGGGGTCTCCACTAATTGCAGGTGGTTAATATCAGAAATGAATTAAATTGCGGGACAGTGAGTTGCTATCTGCAGAGAACTGGAGAACTGATGGGTGTGAAAAACCCACACACTCGGTAGGCACCTACCACACAATAGCCACTTCTACCTCAAATCCACTCACGCACTATAGGTAACCAAACTCCTTATTGATTTATCCTGCCTGCATTTCTTTGTGCAAAAAATAACCATTTTTTTTCCATATTCCTGCCTTTCATACACACAAGGTAGCACACAATGTGTACTTTTTTGCACTATGCTTTTTTCACTTAACAGTGTATCCTGGAATTCATTTTGTATCAGCTACTAGAGATCTTCATTCTTTTTTTAAAGTAGCGTATATAGCACTTCATCGTATACCAGTTTTATTCAATTGTTATCCTATGCGTGGGCAATATTTTACAATTACAAATAATGATACAACAAACAGCCTTGTGCAAATACACTTCTATGCTGATGAGAATATATCTTCAGGATAAATTCCTACAAGTGAGACTCCTAAGTCAAAAATCAAATACAGTTTAAATTTTGTTACATCTTTCCAAATTCCCCTCTGAAAGAGCTTTATCATACTGTAGTACTATCTGCAATGTATAAGAGAGCCTGTTTCCCCATTGACTTGCCTTCAGAGTATATTATCTACCTTTTCACTGTTGCCAGTTCAGTGGCTGAGAAATGGAACCTCAGTATACTTTAAATTTGCACTTAAAAAAAAAAAATCAGTACTGATATTAAACATCTTTACAAAGGATTTTTAAGAGCCATTTAATATTTGTTTGAAAGTGAAGTAAATGTTCACGGCACTTCACCATTTTTCCATTGGGGGTCTTAGTTTATTTTCCCTTGATTTTTAAAAACTAAATGTTAGAAATATTTTCTTTCAGTTTTTTGTTTATCTTTTGCTATTGTTTGCAGTGGTTTGTTGCCATGCAAAAGTTTGTATGTTTTTTTTAAGATTTTATGGAAAATCTAGAGTCAGCAACCTAAATGCACAACTGAAGGAATTCAAAAAAGAACAAAATAAAACCTAAGTTAGCAAAAGAATATAATCAATCTGATTTTGGTATTGACCATCTGGTGATGTCCATGTGTAGAGTCTTCTCTTGTGTTGCTGGAAGAGGGTGTTTGCTATAACCAGTGCATTTTCTTGGCAAAACTCTATTAGTCTTTGCCCTGCTTCATTCTGCATTCCAAGGCCAAATTTGCCTGCTACTCCAGGTGTTTCTTGACTTCCTACTTTAGCATTCCAGTCCCCTATAATGAAAAGGACATCTTTTTTGGGTGTTAGTTCTACAAGGTCTTGTAGGTCTTCATAAAACCATTCAACTTCAGCTTCTTCAGCATTACTAGTTGGGGCATAGACTTGGATAACTGTGATGCTGAATGGTTTGCCTTGGAAATGAACAGAGATCATTCTGTCATTTTTAAGATTGCATCCAAGTACTGCATTTCAGACTCTTTTGTTGACCATGATGGCTACTCCATTTCTTCTGAGAGATTCCTGCCCACAGTAGTAGATATAATGGTCATCTGAGTTAAATTCACCCATTCCGGTCCATTTTAGTTCGCTGATTCCTAGAATGTCGACATTCACCCTTGCCATCTCTTGTTTGACCACTTCCAACTTGCCTTGATTCATGGACCTGACATTCCAAGTTCCTATGCAATATTGTTCTTTACAGCATCAGATCTTGCTTCTATCACCAGTCGCATGCACAACTGGGTATTGTTTTTGCTTTGGCCCCATCCCTTCATTCTTTCTGGAGTTATTTCTCCACTGATCTCCAGTAGCATATTGGGCACCTAACGACCTGCGGAGATTCTCTTTTGAAATATTAATACAAATATGAAGCACACTTTTATTGAGTAATTACTCTATATGCTTATCTCATTTAATCCTGTCCATAACTTGAGAGATGGGTTATGCGGTTCAATTATTTGTGTGGATGAGGTTCCTGATGCTTAAAAGAGTATGACATTCACCCAAGGTCACAATTAACTAGGACCAGAGTTAGATTGGAACAGGTCTGGCTGGCTCCAAAGTTCTTGGTCAGAAACTCTAAAATCTGATTAAGGAGAAAGAAGGGATTTCATAGAACAGATTTTCACCAAAAGGACCATTTTAATACCGAGAAATCTGAAGTTCTGGCAAGCCAATGAATGCAAAGAATGTGGACAGTCACTCATTCTATTTCTGTGAATTAAACACCTGAGGTATATATATATATTGAAGGAAAGGCAGTTGTGGAATGGGTACAAATAAGGGAGGGGGAGTTTATCATTTTTGAGCATTGAAATTAATTGAAATTTTCAGGAGTAGATTGCATTTTAAAAGTCCCTCATTATACATCCACTCTGAATTAGCATATATGCCTAGAATGACATGCTTATTGATAAGAAATAGATAGTTTAAAATAGGCATTTATCATAATTCTTCCCTTAGTAATGTTCTTTCATTTATAAAAATAAACAATTTTCAAAGTAATAATTCTTTTCATTGTTTCCTTGAATTTTTAGAAAATATTGCCATACTGTTTTATAATTAGTAAAAATGTCATAAAATTATGCATAACTCAGTACTTTAAAAATCACTTTTTGCCTGGACTTTGTAATGTTCTTCAGTGCTGTCACTTAAAAATGACTTTATGTTTAAACACAAAAATTTGCAAGTACTAGTTCTTTTAGTAGACTAATTGCTGTTGCTATTTAAAGCTAAAATTAGACAATACAGCTATGTCAGTTTGTAGAGAAAGACTTCTGCTCTAATATAAATGAATTCATAGAAAGTTTTTAGGATGTTTCTAGCTGTTTCTCCCTAGGTACATATTACTTTGGTTAGCTCCCATTCAGGGCTATTGGGCTAGTGATCAATAATCTGAAATTTCTCTAATACAACTTCAGTGCAATTGTTGTAGGAGACACAGTGCTGTCGATTGGGTCATTGATTTTTAAACTTCACATCCCCTTTGTGTACTGAGTTATTAATCAGTTCCAATGGCTCCACTGGAGATGCGCTGATTAATAAACGGTTCTGATTAACTCCTTGATATATCCTTGACCCAATTACCATTACTGCAAAATTGTTAAAAGTCTTTCATCATACTGTACAAGTAATCTATAAGGAGTTCACCAGTCATCAAGACACATGCAGCACCATTATTTTTCAGACATAATGGGGATGACCTCCGTTTGGATAATACTCAGCTTCATCCTGGATGTTAGTAAAATGAACAGGGAAAAGTCGCTTCAGACCGTGCATCTACATAAGTCCAGAAGCAGCACAGAAGGGAGGGGGCCGAGAGTGGAATGTTCCGGGTTGAAGACTAGGAGTTGTGGCTGCTTTTACTGAGCCCAGGAGCACTCATACAAATGCCAGGAAGCCATCCTTCCCTTGTTTCTTCATGGGAAAAATAAGGGCAGCTGACAATATGATTTCTAAAATCCCAGTCTTAGGGCAGCTCTTGTTCCTGCATTCCCTGGGAACTTTCCGCAAAGGGCAGGTCCTCACAGCAACTGCTCAGTGTTTGTGCTCCTGGTGAGGAGCAGCAGACCCCAGTTCTGAGGGCTGAAGACACAGCAGCGGGGTTCTCAGGCTCTGGGAGTAGATCTGTTCCAGCCCTGCTCTTACTCTGCCGAGGCCTTGCTAGCATCTCCTCCAAAATGCGTGTAGCACTGAGGTTTAATTGACAAAAGCTGTATGTATTTAAGGTGTACAAGGTTTTAATATATGTATATAATGTGAAATGATTATATTATCAAGCTAATTAACATATTGACCACCTCCCAGTTAGTGTTTTCTTTCTGTAGCGAAAACACTTAGGGTCTTTAGTGAATTTCAAGAACACAAAACAATATTGTTAACTATCGTCACCATGCTGTATCTAGATCCCCAGAGCTTATTCATCTTATTCCTGAAACTCGGTATCCTTTGACCATCATTTCCCCATTTCCCCCACCCTGAAGCAACCGCCATTCTGTATGGTGTGTGTGTGTGTATACACACATGTGAACACACCAGATAGAATATTCAGTTCAGTTCAGTTCAGTCACTCAGTCGTGTCATGTGTGTCTTTCTGCCATCACCGTATGGTTTAATGACTGTAGCTGTGCAGCATAGTTTGAAATTAGGGATCCTGATACTCCAGCTGTGCTCTTCTTTCTCAAGATTGTTTTGGCTATTTGAGATATTTTGTGGTTCCATACAAGATTTAGGATTATTGCCTCTAGTTTTGTGAAAAATGCCATGAATTGCAATGAATCTGTAGAGATGACAATATAATTTTCATCTTTAAATGTATTATTATAGTATATCATGAACTTAATTGTTTTGTGGATATTGAACAGTTCTTGCATCCATAAGATAAATCCCAGTTACTCATGGGGTATGATCATATTAATGCATTACTGAATTTGGCTTGCTAATATTTTGTTGAGGATTTTTACGTCTATGTTTGCCAGTGATGCTGGCCTCTAATTTTTTGATGGCATCTTTGTATTGTTTTGTTATGGTGACACTGACCTTGTAGTTCAGTTCAGTTCAGTCACTCAGTCGTGCCCCGACTCTTTATGACCCCATGAATTGCAGCATGCCAGGCCTCCCTGTCCATCACCAACTCCTGGAGTTCACTCAGACTCACGTCCATCAAGTCAGTGATGCCATCCAGCCATCTCATCCTCTGTCGTCCCCTTCTCCTCCTGCCCCCAATCCCTCCCAGCATCAGAGTCTTTTCCAGTGAGTCAACTCTTTGCATGAGGTGGCCAAAGTACTGGAGTTTCAGCTTTAGCATCATTCCTTCCAAAGAAATCCCAGGGTTGATCTCCTTCAGAATGNCTTTTCCAGTGAGTCAACTCTTCGCATGAGGTGGCCAAAGTACTAGAGTTTCAGCTTTAGCATCATTCCTTCCAAAGAAATCTCAGGGCTGATCTCCTTCAGAATGGACTGGTTGGATCTCCTTGCAGTCCAAGGGACTCTCAAGAGTCTTCTCCAACACCACAATTCAAAAGCATCAATTCTTTGGCGCTCAGCTTTCTTCACAATCCAACTTTCACATCCATACATGACCACTGGAAAAACAATAGCCTTGACTAGGCGGACCTTAGTCAGCAAAGTAATGTCTCTGCTTTTGAATATGCTATCTAGATTGATCATAACTTTTCTTCCAAAGAGTAAATGTCTTCTAATTTCATGGCTGCAGTCACCATCTGCAGTGATTTTGGAGCCCAAAAAAATAAAGTCTGACACTGTTTCCCCATCTATTTCCCACAAAGTGATGGGACCGGATGCCATGATCTTCGTTTTCTGAATGTTGGGCCTAAGCCAGCTTTTTTACTCTCCTCTTTTACTTTCATCAAGAGGCTTTTTAGTTCCTTTTCACTTTCTGCCATAAGGGTGGTGTCGTCTGCATATCTGAGGTGATTGGTATTTCCCCCGGCAATCTTGATTCCAGCTTGTGTTTCTTCCAGTCCAGCGTTTCTCATGATGTACTCTGCATATAAATTAAATTAGCAGGGTGACAATATACAGCCTTGACGTACTCCTTTTCCTATTTGGAACCAGTCTGTTGTTCCATTTCCAGTTCTAACTGTTGCTTCATGACCTGCATACTTTCTAATGATTTGTAATATCTCACCACTTCAAAATACAGCAATATAATTTAATTTTTATTTTTTCACTTATGTTTCCATCTTTGTATTCTTTAATTTATACCTTCCTTCATTCCTTCTTTTCTTCCTTCTTCCTTTTGAGTATCAAATTGTGCTAAACAAGTTTTACATAACCATTAAAATCACAGTCAAAAATATTTATAAAGCAGTCAACATTTGGGCTACCCACTCCAGTGTTCTTGCCCGGAGAATCCCAGGGATGGGGGAGCCTGGTGGGCTGCCATCTATGGGCTCGCACAGAGTGGGACACGACTGAAGTGACTTAGCAGCAGCAGCAACATTTGGGCTAGACTTTAAGTAAATTTACTCTTAAGGGGATGACACATAAATCTATAGGTAATGCAAATGGATCTGGTAGATAAATTTGTCTATATATGTAAATATCCATATATATATATATGAAAGCTTCCCTGGTGGCTCAGATGGTAAAGAATCCATCTGCAATGCAAGAAACCCAGGTTTGATTCCTGCATCAGGAAGATCCCTTGGAGCAGGGAATGGCTACCCACACCAGTTCTTGCCTGGAAAATTCCATGAACAGAGAGTCTGGTGGGCTGTAGTCCATGGGGTCTCAAAGATTATATGGGGAAACACACAGATCATAGGACTGAACAACTCACACTTTCACTTTTTCCATACATACATATATAATAGTTTATTTTTATAAGAGTGAAACTATCACAATAATCTATATCATAAACATATCCATCACCTCCAAAATTTCTTCATCCCTCTTTATTATGGTGTGTGTGTGTGTATGTGTTTGATGTGTTTGTGTGTTTAGAGTATTTAGGACTTTCTGCTTATAAGATAATGTCATTCACAGAGATAGTTTTACTTCTTCCTTACCGATGCAGGTGTCTTTATTTTTCTTGCCTGGTTGCTGTAGCTACTAGCACTTTCAGTACTGTTGAATAGAAATCATGAGTGGACATCTTTGGCTTATTTCTGATTTTAGACGAAGAGCTTTCAACTTTTTATCACTTTGAGTATGATGTTAGTTTGTCATGTATGGTCTTTATTATGTTGAGATGCATTTCTTCTATACCTACTTTGTTAAGAATGTTATTATGAAAGGATGTTGATTTTATCTAATCCTTAATTATAATTTAAAATAGCAAAAAAATCAATAGACTCTTTATCTGCATATATTGAGATGATTGTGTAATTTTTATTCTTCATTCTTAATGTAGTATATCACACTATTTTACTTGCATACATTGAACCATCATTGCATTCAGGGGACAACACCTGATCATGGCTTATGCTCTTAATGACCTGTTGAATCCATTTCCATTTTGCTGATATTTTGTTAATAATTTTTCATCCATGTACATCAGCAATATTGGCTTGTAATTCTCTTTTGATGACTTAGTTTGGCTTTGATATCAGTGTGATACTGGCCTCCTAATAAGTTTAGAAATGTTTCTTCTGTTTCTTAGAAGAGTTTAAGAAGAACTGGAATTAATTATTCTTTAAATGTTATTAGAATTGATTTGTGAGGCCATCTGGTCATCTGCTCTGGGGTTTTTCTTTGTGGGGAGGTATTTGATTACTGCTTCAATCTCCTTACTCTTAATTGGTTTGTCCCAGCCTTATATTTCTTCTTGAATCAGTGTTTGTAGGTTGAATGTTTCTAGGAGTTTATTAATTTGTTCTAGGTTGTTCAGTGTATTGGCATCTAATTATTTATAAAACTTTTTTACAATTTTTAAAATTTCCATTACATAATTTTAATATCTCTTCTATTTCTGATTTTACCAGTTTTTGAATCTTCCTTTTGCTTTTCTTAGTTTAGCTAGTGCTTTATCAATTTTACTTACCTTTTCAAATAATAAATTTGATTATAATGTATCTGAATGTAAACTTGACTTATCATTTGATTTATCATATTTTGATTAGTTTGTCTTTCATGAGTCTGGTTGTCCATTCCTCTCCCTTGATTTGTGAAGTTTTCCATTTTTGTTTAAATAAAGCTTTCTGTTCCTTTCTCCTCTCCTTCTGGGACTACCATAAGAAATACATTGGTCAATTCAATGATCACCCTTAAGTTCTGTAGATGACCTTCATTCTTTAATCTTTTTGTTTCTCTCACCACATAATTTCAGATAACCTGTATTTGAGTTTGCTGATTATTTTACCTTATAAAGTCTGCTGTTAAAGTATCTTTCCATTTTTTAGTTCAGTTATTGTATTCTTCGGCTCCAGAATTTCTGTTTGGTTTTCTCATTTTATCTATTGTTTTCCTGATTATGTTTACATGTCTCCGTGGGTTCTCTTGAACCTCACTGAACTTCATTAATATGATTATTTTGACCCTTTGCCAGGTGTAGCTTTTAGGATTGATAACTCAACTCTATTTCATTTCTTTAGTAGCTTCATGTTTCCCTGATTCTCTATAAACCTTGTAGTCTTGCATTGGTTTCTGTGTTTCTTGAAGTGTTCACATCTTCTAGTCTTTACAGACTGAGTTCAGCAGGGGAAACCTTTCACCAGTAGGCCTGGTTAGAGATTCTGGACAGGTTTGTTTCCTAGGTCTCCTGACAGCTGACAGATGACCTGGTGACCTGGGGTCTGCTTCAGGAGACTTGGTACTGGGTAACTTAGCCTGCTGGTTCATGCCTAGAAAAATGGGTTACCTAAAACTCCTTTGAAAATTTATTACAATTTATACTTTGGACACAATCTAATAAAAATGCATCTGCAAAGATTCCTGGAAATTTAATTTTACAGAATTTTTGTGTTTCAGTATAACTTTTCTATGAGTCTTAAAAAGTTTCAAGTTTAGTGGTAAAATATATATCTTCATTTAAAAGAAATAATATGGATATTAGCATTACTCCTACTGAAAAATATATTCCAATGAATAATAGATGTAAAGAAATAATTTTTCTCTAAGTAGAAGTTCATGTACAGAAAATTCTGTGAGTTTTCATGCTTCTATATTATATCTGGACAAAATGCAATACTACATGTTACACTGCTGTAGCAATTTAATTAGAATCATATAATTAAATATAATAAAATATTTATTTTAAAATTCAGACAACTTCTAAGTAGTTAAGAATGAAATGACAAAAGATTTTCAAGTAAAGTAATTTATTTACACATGACAAATTATTCAGAGGTGATAATTATTACTTCTTACAATTTAGTGTGTTACAGTAATTTATGATGTTTGAGTTCATGGGTTTTAGTGTGTTAATTATTTGCTTTAATATTCAATTGTAAACACTAAGTAATATTAAAGTTATCCTATATACAATGTAGTTGTTTTACAGAAGAAAGAAAATTTAAGAATTATCATATGATTAAGAAGTGAGATAGGAACCAAAAATTGCAGCAGTTAGTGCTAAAAAGATATTTGTTCTCTTAACAGTGGAGAGGTCATTCTTAGAGAGTTAATAAACAGGCACAGCAGGAGACACCTACAAAGACATAATTTCTGGAAGTCAGATTGATGTAAGCTACTCTTGATCACCCACAGGCACCCCAATTATCTAGAATTACTATCCCAATTAAACACCTGTCTTTACAGTTGCCTGTCATTAAGCTCGATTTGATAAGATGGGAAAGTCCCAATTAAGAGGAGTCCCTAATTAAGCATACTTTATGTAGAACAGACTGATTACTCCCAAAATACTTTTTACTATCCTAACTTCAATAGCCTTCAATAGCATTTTTATCCATTACTTATATTTTCCCACTTAAATAGTTATGTAATATTTTTCTCAAAAATATTTTTACCAGAGTAAAGAAAAATCACTTGGCAGAAATGGATCAAATATTTGAAAATTCTTTTCTCTTACCACTAAGCTAAAAGCAGTGTATATGAGATTTTATTCTCCAATAGTTTTTATTATGTTTATTTTGGATTTTCTATATAATACTTAAATTTGCATCTAATTTTAAACCTCTTAAAATCATTGGTAGCTATCATATTTTGTGTAACATTTGTGAAGCTGATGCGATGTTGTTCACCTAATGCATATTTTATTCCTATTATATTTTACAACTTATTAAAACTAGTCAGATTAATTGGTTAAAACTAAGACTTTGAAACTAATCCATAGATTTCTAATTATCCAGAAGTTCTAATTATTCATGCATTATTAACTGGAATGAAATATATCATTGGGAGGAATGAAATTGCACAAAAGCTAGTCTCCAAGCCTCTCACAATAACTGTACTAATTGAAACATGATTATTATTTGATTTTTTAAATTCATTGAGTTTTAGAAGAAAAATTCAGAAGAAGTGAGTATATTATGTATTTATTCTTATGAAACAAATATCAAAATGAGTTGGCTTAAAAAAACAAAATCATTTATTGTCTTACATGTTAATAGGGTATGGGATTTTGATTTTGGTTGATTGTCAGGTTCTGACTAAGAGACCTCCATGAGACTGTGGTATGTATCATGTTGACTGTAGTCTTTTTATATCATACATATATCTGTAGGATCAATTGCCACAGAAGTCATACAAAAGTAACTTCATGTACATGGGAAGTTGGTGCTGGTGGTTGGCTGGGAGCCTTGCTTCTATATGTGGACCTCTTTAAGGGGTTATTTAAGTGTCATCTCAGCAAGGAAACTAGCTAACATCAGAGCAAGAGATTCAAGCAACAAACTGGAAGTTTCAATACTTTAATGTTAGCCTCATAATCCACTGATCATAGGGGACAGCCAGCCCTGGTGTACAGTGCAGGAGAAAAACCACACAATTGCCTCACTAAGGCAATCATTGTGACCATCATGGAGATAAGTGCTTAGTGCTTGCTTGCCCAAATTCTTTGACCAAATTTTCAGGGTTCGACTTTCAATTCTATTGTTTAAGTACGTGACTTTAGGTAGCACATTCAACCGTTATCTTTTGATTTTCCCATATTTAAAATAGAAATTACAGTATTAATTATTTCATAATATTCATTAACACTTAATAAGATAATATTCAAAGGGAAAGTTTTAAAGAAAGACTGAGAAAAGAGTGAGTTTTCTATATATGAATGCTACTTCTATTTTTATTTTTACAGTGATATCAGGAGAAAGCATATGCTTTTTGAGAGGCTAAAGCATAAAATGTGACTGAAATCTCACATTTGTATACTGTTGGCCATCAGCATAATTTTTATTGAGTGGAAATGAGTTAGCAAATACATTTTCTATGATGAATAAAAGAATAGTGAAATAAATGATTTAATGAAAGGACACTTTTATAGAGGGATAATGAAAGCATAGTGAAAGGTAAAACTCACAGCCTTNCAACCAGTCCATTCTGAATGCGATCAACCCTGGGATTTCTTTGGAAGGAATGATGCTAAAGCTGAAACTCCAGTACTTTGGCCACCTCATGCGAAGAGTTGACTCATTGGAAAAGACTCTGATGCTGGGAGGGATTAGGGGCAGGAGGAGAAAGGGACTACAGAGGATGAGATGGCTGGATGGCATCACGGACTCGATGGACGTGAGTTTGAGTGAACTCCGGGAGATGGTGATGGACAGGGAGGCCTGGCGTGCTGCGATTCATGGGGTCGCAAAGAGTCGGACATGACTAAGCGGCTGAACTGAACTGAACTGAACTGAAAGTTAGCAAAAGAAGGAAATAACAAGGATTAGAGGAAAAATCACTGCAGATGGTGACTGCAGCTATGAAATTAAGACACTTACTTGCTCCTTGGAAGAAAAGCTGTGACAAACCAAGATAGTATATTCAAAAGCAGAAACATCGCTTTGCTGACAAAGATTCACATATATACAGTCAAACCTATGGTTTTTCCAGTAGTCATGTATGGATGTGAGAGATGGACCATAAAGATTGAGTGCCAAAGAACTGATGCTTTCAAACTGTGGTGCTGGGGAAGACTTTTGAAAGTTCCTTGGACAACAAGGATATCAAATCAGTCCATCTTAAAGGAAATCAGTTCTGAATATTCACTGGAAAAACTGATGCTGAAGCTGAAGCTCCAATACTTTGGCCACCTGATGCGAAGAGCTGACTCATTGGAAAAGAACCTGAAGCTGGGAAACATTGAGGGCAGGAGGAGAAGGGGACGACAGAGGATGAGATGGGTGGATGGCATCACTGACTCGATGGACATGGGTTTGGGTGAACTCCAGGAGTTGGTGATGGACAGGGAGGCCTGGCATGCTGCGGTTCATGGGGTCACAAAGAGTCAGACACAACTAAGTGACTGAACTAAACTGAACTGAAGAAGAAGTAAAATTGTTTTTGTTTACAGATGACATGATGTTATATGTACGGAACCCTAAAGATCTCACACACTATCAGAACTAACAAATTCAGCAATTGCAAGATAGAAAAATCAACATACAAAAATCAGTTGTGTTTTTAAACAATAACAATGAATCATCTGAAAAGAAAAGTAAAAATTTACAATAGCATCAAAAAGAACAAAACACTTAGGAATAAATATAACCAAGGAGGTGAAAGATTTGTACAATATGAGACACTGATGAAAAAAATAAGACAAATCAGTGGAAAGACATTTTATGATTAACATTAAGTCCATTAAGAACTGCAAGACTTAATATTGTTAAAACATCCATATTACCCAAAGCAATCTAGAGATTTAATGCGATTTCTGCCAAAATCTCAATGACTTTTTTTTTTAAGAAATAGAAAACAAAATTCCTAAATGCATATGGAATCTCAAAGGATCCCAAAGAGCCAAAACAATCATGAGAAAGAAGAATAAAGCTAAAGGCTTCCCTCTACCTGATTTCAAAACATATTACAAAGTTACAGTAACCAAGACTAGGACACTGGCATCCAGACATACATATAGAGCAATGAAACAAAACAAAGAGCCCAGAAATTATTCTGGTGTACACGGCTGAACAGTCTTCAACAAAGGTGTCAGGAGTATACAATGGGAAAATGACAGCCTTGATAGAAACAAATGGTGCTGGAAAAACTGGAATATCTGTATGTAAAAAAGAATGAAGCTGGATCCTTGTCTTTCACCATACACAAAAATTAATCAAAATGGATTAAAGATCTAGACATAAGACCTGAAACTATAAAATTCTTAGGGAAAAACA
This sequence comes from Oreotragus oreotragus, assembly GCA_006410675.1. NCBI lineage: Eukaryota > Metazoa > Chordata > Mammalia > Artiodactyla > Bovidae > Oreotragus > Oreotragus oreotragus. The sequence goes on from SJYX01017226.1 coordinate 307,228, forward strand.
CTTTATGACCTTGGAATGTAGTAATTTCTTGAATGTGACCCCAATAGCACAAGCAAAAAAAGCTGAAAACAGAACTAGGACTATATCAAACTTTAAAACTTCTGCATAACAAAGGAAACAACAGTGCAAAGGAAATGGGAGAACATATTTGCAAATCATACACTGAGCAAGGAGCTACTATCTAGAATATACAAAGAACTTCTACAACTCAATCACAATAAAATCTCAAAGAACTCAGTTTTAAATGGGCAAGGGAATTGAACTGATATTTCTCCGAAGAAGACAAAATGCTGCTGCTACTGCTGCTAAGTCGCTTCAGTAGTGTCCGACTCTGTGCGACCCCATAGACGGCAGCCCACCAGGCTCCCCCGTCCCTTGGATTCTCCACGCAAGAACACTGGAACTCAAAGAACTCAGTTTTAAATGGGCAAGGGAATTGAACTGATATTTCTCCGAAGAAGACAAAATGCTGCTGCTACTGCTGCTAAGTCGCTTCAGTAGTGTCCGACTCTGTGCGACCCCATAGACGGCAGCCCACCAGGCTCCCCCGTCCCTTGGATTCTCCACGCAAGAACACTGGAATGGGTTGCCATTTCCTTCTCCAATGCATGAAAGTGAAAAGTGAAAGTGAAGCCGCTCAGTCAAGACAAAATGGCCACTTTAAAAAAAAAATAAGGAAAATCACAAATGTTGACAGAGATGTGGAGAAAGTGGAACCTGCATGCACTGTCAGTAGGACTGTAAAATGTTACTGCTGCTATGGAAAGCACTATGGAGGTTCCACAAAAAAATTAAAACCAGAACTACCCACAACAATCTTACTTTTGGGTATATATCCAAAAGAACTGAAGGCAGAGTCTTGAAGTGATATTTACATACCCGTGTTCACTGCAGCATTATTCACAATAGCCAAGATGTGAAAACAACTTAATGTCCATGAATGGATGAATGGATAAAAAAAAATGTAGTATATACATACTACATTATGGTTTAAGGGTGGAATATTCTTCAGCCTTAAAAAAGGAAACTTTGCCATGCTAAGTGAAATAAGCCAGTCACACACACACACACACACACATACACAAACCGATAACATATACCACTTTTAAGACGTATTTAAGTACTCAAATTCATAGATATAGGGAGCAAAATAGTGGTTAGCAGAGACTGGGGCAAGAAGAAATTAGTTTCAGTCATGCAAGATGTAAAGGTTCCAAAGAGCTGTTGTATAACAATGTGCATACAGTTAACAATATAATATACACTTAAAAATTCTAAGAGTAAATTCATGTGTTTTTACCACAATAAACATTTTTTTTTCTGTAGTCTTCTAATACATCTGGATTTTCAGTCTTAATAGCAGAGACTGGGGCAAGAAGAAATTAGTTTCAGTCATGCAAGATGTAAAGGTTCCAAAGAGCTGTTGTATAACAATGTGCATACAGTTAACAATATAATATACACTTAAAAATTCTAAGAGTAAATTCATGTGTTTTTACCACAATAAACATTTTTTTTTCTGTAGTCTTCTAATACATCTGGATTTTCAGTCTTAGAAAGTCTTCTCATAGGCTTTTCATAAGCTTAGATTACTTAAAAAATTGACTAATATTTTCTTTAGGTACTTATATGGTTTCCTTTTTATATGAAGATCTTTGATCCATTTGAAGTTTTTGCTCATATCTGGTGTGAGATAATAGGTTTACTTAATTTTTTCCCAGTTGTTGTAAAGACTCTTTAGTTCTTCTTCACTTTCTGCCATAAGGGTGGTGTCATCTGCCTATCTGAGGTTATTGATAATTCTCCCGGCAGTCTTGATTCTAGCTTGTGCTTCATCCAGTCAATCGTTTCTCATGATGTACTCTGCATATAAGTTAAATAAGCAGAATGACAATATACAGCTTTGATGTACTCTTTTCCCGATTTGGAACCAGTCTGTTGTTCCATGTCTAGTTCTAACTGTTGCTTTTTGACCTGCATACAGACTTCTCAGGAGGCAGGTCAGGTGTTCTGGTATTCCCATCTCTTTCAGAATTTTCCACAGTTTGTTGTGAACCACATAGTCAAAGGCTTAGACATTGCCAATAAAGCAGAAGTAGATGTTTTTCTGGAACTCTTGCTTTTTCAATGATCCAACGGATGTTGGCCATTTGATCTCTGGTTCCTCTTCCTTTTCGAAAACAAGCTTGAACATCTGGAATTTCACGGTTCATGTACTGTTGAGGCTTGACTTAGAGAATTTTGCGTATTTGCTGGCATGTGAAATGAGAGCAACTGTGCGGTACTTTGAGTGTTCTTTGACATTGCCTTTCTTTGGGACTGGAAAGAAAACTGACCTTTTCCAGTCCTGTGGCCACTGTTGAGTTTTCCAAATGAAAAGTTTGCTGGCATACTAAGTGCAGTATGCATAAAAAGTATGCTGGCATACTGAGTGCAGCACTTTCACAGCATCACCTTTCAGGATTTGAAACAGCTCAACTGGAATTCCACCACCTCCACTAGCTTTGTTCTTAGTGATGCTTCCTAATGCCCACTTGACTTGGCATTCCAGGATGTCCGGCTCTAGATGAGTGATCACACCATCATGATTATATGTGTCCTGAAGATCTTTTTTATATAGTTTCTGTGTATTCTTGCCACCTCTTCTTAATATCTTCTGTTGAATCCATACCATTTCTGTCCTTTATTGTGCCCATCTTGGCACGAAATGTTCCCTTGGTATCTAATTTTCTTGAAGAGATCTCTAGTCTTTCCCATTCTCTTGTTTTCCTCTATTTCTTTGCATTGATCACTGAGGAGGGCTTTCTTATCTGTCCTTGAGATTCTTTGGAAGTCTGCATTCAAATGAGTATATCTTTCCTTTTCTCCTTTGTCTGTCACTTTGCTTCTTAAGTGAAAGGCAAAGGAGAAAAGGAAAGAATGTAACATTAGAAGTCAGCTAAGAGAATAATCTGGAATTTAAATGAAGAAAGGGAAATATGTGAAGAGAAGACAGGGAAGGAAAGATCTGAAAATCAGAAAAACCAGAAAAGCCGCCTCTGCAAGCAGCAAAACACGAGGGGGAAAGAGTTGGAAGAAGGAAGGATGTATCAGTAGTATCGAATATTGCAGAGTGAAATAACTCAAAACTGCCCCTTGGATTTGATAATTATGGCATCATGATCTTTCTGTGAACAATGTCATTGAAATGGCAGGAGGGTAAGCCTGATTATGTATCTTGAGGTCTGATAGCAAGATGAGGAACTGAAAACATCCTGTGTAGAAAATTCTCTTAAGTTTACAAGAGGAAAGATAAAATGGTTATTAAATTCCTGTAAAGCCAACCAATCCATTCTGAAGGAGATCAGCCCTTGGATTTCTTTGGAAGGAATGATGCTAAAGCATCAAGGCTATGGTTTTTCCTGTGGTCATGTATGGATGTGAAAGTTGGATTGTGAAGAAAGCTGAGGGCCGAAGAATCGATGCTTTTGAACTGTGGTGTTGGAGAAGACTCTTGAGAGTCCCTTGGACTGTGCAAGGAGATCCAACCAGTCCATTCTAAAGGAGGTCAACCCTGGGATTTCTTTGGAAGGAATGATGCTAAAGCTGAAACTCCAGTACTTTGGCCACCTCATGTGAAGAGTTGACTCACTGGAAAAGACTCTGATGCTGGGAGGGATTGGGGGCAGGAGAAGGGGACGACCGAGGATGAGATGGCTGGATGGCATCACGGACTCGATGGACGTGAGTCTGAGTGAACTCCAGGAGTTGGTGATGGACAGGGAGGCCTGGCGTGCTGCGATTCATGGGGTCGCAAAGAGTCGGACACGACTTAACGACTGAACTGAACTGAATTTGTACATGTTATAAGTGGCTGACATTCCAGAGGATCTGAGATAATCCTCAGGGCCTCTTACAAGAAAAGGGGAAGTACTTGGCTAATTCCTCAAAAATTACTTAGATATCTACTTCCAGGATGCAGCTACATGGAAATGATAATGGAAAAGCATAAGCACTATATTTGGAGGAAACAACAGGAGGAGAAAAGCTCAAAAAGGGAAGGAAAATATTTTGTTTAAATTTCAAAGAAACAGGAAGATAGCAACTTCTAACTGACGGTGTGTTTGGGCCTCCATGAGGAACTGTAAACATTTCCCTTTGAGACACTTCAAACTAGGGTGAATCATGCTTCTAGTAAAGTCTTTTCTAATTAAGTCTTCTGTGTCTGTCTGTAGGATGCGGAATCAGCTATGTCCTTGACACCCAAACCTTTCCAGAATTTAACTCCAATTGGAAAACTTTAGTGTGAGACCGCACATCTCTCCTTTAAAGTCATAGCTGTTAAAAATGTGCTCGTGACTGTGGGCTACTGTGTCCCTGGAAGGAGAATTCCCAGAGAGTGACAGGCTCAGGGCCATGGGACCTGCTGAAAGTTCTTGAATGAACAGACCCTGACCACACAGTGAGAGAACACCTCTCTCCTACTGAATCTCTAGTACAAAATCTCGCCCCGTGTCATTGTCCTCGTGACAAGGGATATGTTCGGAAGCCAGGTTCAGCATTCTGTCAGTGGTCAAGCCCTTTGCCATTTAGACAGCCACTACGCCTCTGCTCACTTCGGTTTTGGAGGCAAACAATGGCTGTCACTCAAGTTTAATGATAGTTTCACTTTGAAGAGTTCGGAATAAAAGACACCCTGAACACAAAATAACGGTCTCTGCGGATTACTATGATCGCCCAAGAACAGAAGATGAAAAGGGAAAAGTCCTTGGTAGTGCAAGCTTTTTATGACATATCAGCGCACAGCCCATGCTTTCTGGACACAGGGTGTCACAGAGACCTGCCAAATTTGAAGGTTAGGAAGTTCCTGTGGGCAAATAGAAGTGACAGCATTGCATAAGCTTCTGCCTGGAGGAAATTTCAAAGATTCCTCATATCCTGGGCTACAGGAGAGTTCTAAAATCTAACCAACAAACATTACAGATCTAGACTGCTATCTTCCAAAGCAGGCATTCATTTTGGAAGACTGGATACACATATTGTCTTTTCATTGGAAAGATTGAAAAGTTCCAGGTGCATAACCCTGACACACTCTCTCTTGGATTAATGTCAGTTAAATGTCTTGGTTTCAAAGTGTCAGTGAAAAAGCTAACAGCACTTCATTTGAAAAGGAAAGATGCCAAGAGACACGATGACTTAATGTCAACCTCCATCCAGTTAATGCTTAGTTTTTCTTCAATCAGAGAATGATTTCAAGTGAAATGAGCAAAATTCTCCATTAACTACAGATTTAGTCATAATTTCTAGAGAGCTTAAAGTAAGGATAAAAATCACATTTTTAGACAGTTTAGAATGTAAATACAAATATAAAAACACACACAAAATTCATTTCTTGGTTAATTAGAAGATACAGAATATCAGTGCAAATGACCCTTCTATTAAAATTCAATGGAAAACATTTAGAAGTTAAAGTTCACCCAATTGACTTAATCGTTGATTTTTTTAAAAGAAAGAAAGAATTCCATTTAGAAAAAGCAGGTTTAGGCAATAGACAAGTGGTTTATAGAAGAAGCCACAGATGGAAAATAAGCATTTTCCAAAAGGTCCAATCTCATTAGTAATAAAAGAAATAACATTTCTACCAACAAGATGGGAGAATGTCCATTTCCCCACATCTATGGATAATAATAGGCCATGTTTTTTCATCTTTTCCAGAAAGATACGTGGAAAATGCTACTTTACATATTTTAAGTAGTTGCTCCTATTCTTGGCTTGTTGTTATGAAGTAGTTAAGACATTGTACAAAAGTGGCACAGCTGGGCTTCAGGGACCAGGGGCAGAACAAACACCCAGTGCCCTTACCTGCTAGGACATTACTATAGATAGGCAGACGGACAGACAGATGTGAACAGACTGAAACGCAGATGTGTGGGTGGACTGAGTCATTTAAGCAGAGACATACAGTTCAAGGAGTTATCTGTAAACCTATTAGTAGTCATGCCATTTTTACCAATTTCTAAGGTACTGACCACTTCGCCATTTTTAATTATGGCAGAGGCAGCAACTATTAAGTTCTGGAACATTAGCATATCACATTAATTTTGGCACTACTGTATGTGCTGGTGGGGAGGAGCAGTGAAATTTTAATTCTGCATTTCACACTACCCTGCTTTTACCAATTACATTTCTTTAGTTTAGACTATCTGTATAGCAAACAGCTATTCATTCTTCAAAATGGCTCAGACTCTGCCACCTCCACAAAGCCTGCCCTCAACAGTGCCTGGCATTCAGGCTCCTTCCTGTCACCCCCTCCTCTCTGTCGACTATACCTTACACAAAGGTCTCCTGTGTTTCCATCTGTGTTTCTCTAGCACTGAAACTGTGCTCAACTTGCAGGAGGTCTACAACAGATGCTTGCTTAAACTGAACTGAACTTATCTTTGTTGGTATGAGGAAGTGTATTAATAAAGAAATAAAATGGTCCTGGTGTGCCAGTGGCAGCCACCTTGGCAAAAGTCACTGTATCAGAGAACATATTTGGACAGAGATTCTCAATTAAGTTGATAGAGGTAGTTATCGCTGCATTTAGCTCCCAGTATGAAGTCCACACTTAGAAGCAAATATCAGGAAGAACAATGGACGTAAGGCTTTAAATATTTTATCCATGCATATCACTTTAAAAACTATCTTTTACATTGTTTTTGCTCCCTTAAGCTGCAGCACAAGTCCCAATAAACAAAGCCTTGCCTGAATTTCTCAAAGAGCAAAAATGAAAATAAAAAAGACCCTATCTTTTATAAACTTCCAGTTATAAAATAAATAAGCCATGGGATGGAATGTATAGCATGATGACTATAATTAATAGTACTGTAATGCACATCTGAAAGGTGTTGAGAGAGTAGATCTTAAAAGTCCTCTCAGGGTGAGAGGGAGGCTCAAGAGGAAAGAAACATATGTATACTTACGGCTGATTCATATTGTTATATGGCAGAAAACAACATAATATTGTAAAGCAATTATCCTCCAATCAAAAATAAATTTTTTTAAAAGTCCTCTTATAACAAGAAAAAACAATTTTTTTAACTTTGAAAGGTGACAGATGTTAATGAGACCTACTAGGATCATCACTTCACAACACTTACAAATATCAAATCATTATGCTATATACCTGAAACTAATGTCATATGTCAGTTATACCACAATTTAAAAAATAGAAAACCATCTTTGTTACTTTTTGCTTAAAATTAATACAGATTTTGTTATATGTATATTTTACCACAACAAAAATGGAAAAAATTAATATACATACACATCCCAGAAATAAGCCCACCTCAGTAGCTGGAACAGTTGAAAGTGAAAGTGAAAGTCGCTCAGTCATGTCCAACTCTTTGCGACCCCATGGAGGGGCACAAAGAGTTGGACATAGTCCATGGAATTCTCCAGGCTAGAATACTAGATAGAGTGGGTAGCCGTTCCCTTCTCCAGGGGATCTTCCCAATCCAGGGATTGAGCCCAGGTCTCCTGCATTGCGGGCGGATTCTTTACCAGCTGAGCCACAAGGGAAGCCCGTAGTTTGGTATATAATTATTCCAAATTTCTACTCCTATGTACTTCATAATATATATAACAGTACTAACATGCAATAAATTATGCATCATGTGCTACATACTATCTTGCATGTATTACTTACCAATGTATTCTGTACATCTCTGTATATTTGCACAAATAAATCTACCTCATTTTCCAATGAGACTTCATAGGATCTTTAAACTACTTTTCATTGAATTCTACTATGTGGACCTACTATAACTTATCACTGTATTTATAATGAACAATACTATAACAAACATTTTTGTATATACATATTTTTGTGTATATGTGTATGTGCAAATTCCTAGAAGTAGCATTTCTGGGTAAAAGTGTATGAATATCTAAAGTTTAAAAGACAGTGCCAAACTCTTGCACTGCTACTTTTAAGGAAGTAGCTTAATACTGCTACTTCCTTAAAAGTAGCAGTAATTTGAAGTAGCTTTATATGGCATTTATATTTTTATACTATTTTAGTGTCTCTAAGGTTTACTTATTTAGTTGAATCAAGATAGATATATTTTATTGAATCTATGATGCCATGTTATATAAAAGATATTCTCCAGGATTAAATAAGGTATCCTGATTTCAGGTATGCTAAAATGTGAAAAGTATCCTTCTCATATTAGATGAAACCATGTCTTGGAAAATGAATGACTAATTGCACATATTGAGAAAAAGCACTTTCTCAACAGAAAAACAGCACATCAAATGCTCACACTTATTAATTAAAAATACTACACTTCCAAAAGTACTGCTGCATGAGACATAAAACATGCGAGAACAAACTGAAAAAACTAGGGACTTATTCACATTAGTCAATTTTAGAAGGCCCAGGACGTTTGGATAATTAATAAATACAGAGCATGTTCTTCTCTGCCACAGGATCTGCAGCATCAGAACACAGAACAAATCAAACCACTCATTTATTTTCTAACACGATAAGCCCTGGCCCCTACACTTGTGTCAAAAAGGAGATGTTCAGTTACTGTATTAGCAAAGTCTTTTATCGATAAGAACAGGCAGCTCTTGTAACTGGATTTGACTCCTTCAGCCAACATACAATTCATCTTGATCATCTGATAGAGAAATCACTTCCAAAGTTCAGTCCCCAGACGCGGCTGACTTTGGACATCTCTGCCAGGAGCATGGGAAAGTTGGGTTTCATTTTCCAGCACTAATGTTTGAGCTCAATAAGGTGATACAGCTACTCTTTAAAAGCCCTTTTTTTGTTTTTGTTGTTTTGTTTGAGGTGGCTAACTGCTGAAAAGATTAACATTGAAGAAATTGTCACAATGACTTACCACCCAATCACTTTCCATCTCAGAGATTAATTGTGTATTTTCTACACTTGGGACCACAAAACGTGTGTGTAGAAAATTGCATCCTGCTTTAATGGGCAGGAAAAGAAGGTACTAAGTAAGTGTATTTGAAATGTCAGACCCTTTTGCCTAAGCACAAAGAATACAATCAGGTCAGAAAATCTAAACTCTGAATAAATGTAAGCTCTTTATACCATGAAATGGTATAAACATGAAATACTAAGTTCAATTATGACTGGTTGAAATGTTGTGTTAATAAGCCTCTACCAAATAAGAGAGGATTTTCAAGTTACACTCACTGAAATCAATGTCAAGCCCTTTCTGTGTACTTTAATCTGAATGCTTATAATTTTTCCTAAACATCCTCTCCATTCTTAAGTTAATTTTGCATGTGACATGTAAATATAAGCCTTCCTATGAATGGCATAGCAAAGAGGTGAAGTTCAACTCTGACAAATTTCTACAACTTCTTTGCTCTATTTCTGCGGCTACTGTTCAGTTCAGTTCATCTTCTTACTCATGGAAGCCAGAATTTGCAGGGTGCACTGAGTTTTTCTCTGCTATTTAGTTAGGTATTTCCTTCTACTTTTAAAAATGTCATTTTCAGCCAAAATTCATGCTTGCAGGCCTCCTCTTTCACGTTCCTCCTCATAACAGCATTGCAGAACTTTTATTATCTTCAGGGTTTTCAAATCGCCTTTGTTCCCCACTTTACCTCCTCTCTGACCTCCTCAGTACTACTCCCCCTGGCTTAAGTCCCAGTGACACAAATATCCAAACGCCAACTACTGAACCCTCCTCAATACCCCTGGCACCTAACCAAGAGTCTCCACAGTCTGCTAACCAGTGTATGATTCAGAGTATACTTTCTGATACTGGGCTAAGTCCAAAAGTACTGATGGAAAAGATACTTGGGTTTTAGTGGCTCAGTGGTAAAGAATCCGCCTGCAATGCAGGAAACACAGGTTTGATCTCTTGGTCGGGAGATCCCCAGGAGAAAGAAACGGCGACCCACTCCAGCCTTCTTGCCTGAGAAATTCCCTGGACAGAAGCCTGGCAGGCACAGGCCAGGGGTCTCAAAAGAATTGCATGTGACTTAGTGACTAAACAATAAAGGTGAAGGTCAGAATTTTATACTACCGAATGAGCTCACTAAAGACTTTTTTCTCCATGTAATCCGCTTGGACACAGAGTGTAGAGAATCCTCTTTGGGGTTCCTTACTAACTTTTCTGTTAAATGCTGTAAGAACAAGCAAAAAATTTCCCAGCAGGCCTGGGGTGAGTGCTGTAGCAGCTAAAAGCCTTCCAGGCTGGTGAGAACTCACTACTGCCACACCTGAGCCCCAGCCTCTAAAGGCAACACCAGGCGCTGGGGAACTCAGCTGGGGGCTTGGCGACAAATAGGACCTCCTGATTAGCTTTTCCAAGTCCAGCCTTACCTCCCTCTGATTCATGCCCTAACGAATACTACTTTTATACCTTCCTTTCTCCAAAATATGTATTTAACTCTTACATGTGTTAGGCCCTGTGCAACTAGCTCAAGCTACTAGAACAAAGTACAAATCTGTGTTCCTGCTCTGTTAAAAATTCTTCAGTGGTATTCAAGATTCCTCAAGATTTGCCCGCTGATTATCTTTCCAGCTTCATCTCCCACCTCTTTCTGGGTCCTTGCTTTCTAGGTTTCAGCCATAATGAACTATTTTCAGGTTTACTAACTGATGTTATTTCCCTAACTTTGTCTGCCATGACATGGTTCAGATGTCTTAGTCTCATATAAAGCGTCTTATCAATCAGCCCCAGGTTAGGTACAAAGGAAAATTCTGTGTGGCGTGTAATTTCTATTTTTCTGACTGAATACTTTTCACTCCTTCCTTCCTTCCAGTATGTGAAAATACATATCTAATAATAGCAGCTCATAAAATAACTGTGCTTTTCCTCATTTCCTCTAAAGCCGTTTTCTTGAGGGTGTGATACACACCCTGTTTTTCAATTCAAGAAAAGGATAAGGTAACCTTGGTTGGTAACAGGGGGTGGGGGTGAAATCTGGAGAAAGTAAAATAACATTCCAGTTAGTCTTCTGGCTTAATTCTGCTGGTTCTTAAAACAGTAACTGTGCTACAGAGACTATCCTAGTGGAGAAGACAGTAGATGGATGTGGGACGGGCTTACTATGCCACATGCCCTGAGGCCTATGATTCACTTCTGCTTGTCAGTGCTGGATGTGGTGTAGCTGGAGTGTGCCCCCACAGCCAGCCACAGCACATTGCCTTTTCTTTTACCATGGGTATTTTCTGGGTGAGAAGAAATAAAGTTTATGGGTTTCAGGTCAGTTCAGTCACTCAGTCATGTCCAACTCTTTGCAACCCCACGGACTGCCACACACCAGGCTTCCCTGTCCATCACCAATTCCCGGAGCTTGCTCAAACTCATGTCCATCACATCGGTGATGTCATTCAACCATCTCATCCTCTGTAGACCCCTTCTCCTCCCACCTTCAATCTTTCCCAGCATCAGGGTCTTTTCTAAGGAGCCAGTTCTTCGCATCGGGGGCCAAAGTATTGGAGTTTTAGCTTCATCATCAGTCCTTCCAAAGAATATTCAGGACTGATTTCCTTTAGGACTGAGTGGTTTGGTTTCTCTGCAGTCCAAGGGACTCTCAAGAATCTTCTCCAACACCACAGTTCAAAACCATCACTTCTTCGGCACTCAGCTTTCTTTAGAGTCCAACTCTCACATCCATACATGACTCCTGGAAAATCATAGCTTTGACTAGTCAGCAAAGTAATGTCTCTGCTTTTTAATATGCTGTCTAGGTTTGTCATAGCTTTTCTTCCAAGGAGCAAGCGTCTTTTAATTTCACGGCTGCAGTCACCATCTGTAGTGATTTTGGAGCCCCCAAAAATAAACTCTCAAGAGTCTTCTCCAACACCACAGTTCAAAACCATCAGTTCTTCAGCACTCAGCTTTCTTTATAGTCCAACTCTCACATCCATACATGCCTTCTGAAAAAACCATAGCCTTAACTAGATGGACCTTTGTAACTTACACAGTCATAATATAGCTCTGAAGTGGCAGAGTGAGTTCAAATCTGACACCCATAATTGTGTTGTTTCCACTGTGCATGTGACTCTGATTTTTCCAAGTATAAAAGAGGTCTAATCTCTGCTTCACAGAGATTAAAATGATACCATATGTTCACCATCTAGAGCAGTGTCTTACAACCAGTAGGTATCCACGAAAATGTGATGATAGTAGTACTAATTGTGTTTATTGCTATTAAAGGAAAAAGTCACAGAAAGACTTGCCTCCATGAATGGTCTAATAATAATACCCTGAGTTATTTAAAAGAAAAAGATCTGTTACTTTGGAAATATAAACTATCTCCAAAATCTGCATGCATGTATTTCTTGCAAGAATAGATAATTTTATCCAGAGATTCGGTCACACATCATAGATCACAGTTAAGTGTCGACTAGATGGAGGGTAGTTTGTAGTGGTGCATAAAGAGAAAGAAAAAAAAAATTACAGCCACTTCAAAAATTCTAAAGAATGACTAGAAAGCAAAAGAGTAACTGCCTAATAAATATACCTGGAAAATTCCTTCCATGGCTAGAATATGAAACTCAACCCAGTATCAGAGAAACCTAGTTAAAACCAAAAATGCATTTCAGATGAGCTCTTGTACACGCTTCGGCTGCTTATATTTTAGCTCATAGTAAATGAAGATGTTCTAGCAATGTTCAGAGATCCTCTCATGTACGTGACTGTGTTATGGCTGCAGGAGGAACATTAGAAGCTGCCAGAAAGGAGGATGGGTAAAGACGAGAAGGGTGTAATGGCCTGCTTGCACAGGGGCAGAAGAAGCGGTGTGCCAGCTTCCTGTGGGTGGGCTGTGTCCCCCGCATCCAGCTCTACAATTGTCTAAAGGAAACATCCCGAAGCGGACAGGAAAGAAGGTTATCAATAACCCCAGGTGGAAAGATTTTCCTATTTTTATGCAATTTCTTTCAGAGGACCTACTTCTCTGGCCCTTGTTTCACTTTATCAACTGCATATGTATACACACATATACCACCAGACCATAAATAAAGTAGCTGGTAGTAGTGAACACGTCTGGTTTTTAAGACAGGATGAGTAGAATACCAACGGTCCGTACTTCTCGTTTTGGCAGTTTTTGTCTGTTGCGTATTGACTTAAGTGTAACGCTAGGCTATTTAATCCAACTAAATTTAAATTATTATTTGATCCTAATAGCACCTGTCTAACATAGTCACCTTCAAAATCAGCAGCAGCATCCCATTAACTATGCTTCACCTGCGGAAATAAAGGACCAACATCAGGAGAGTTTTCCATTAGAGAAACCTGGAAAAGGAAAGTCTCTTAACCACTTTGGATCTAATCTCAGCAATGGGATAGACTCTAGTTTCCCTGTGTCTTTCCCCCTCCTCCTTCACATAGTCACTTTGGGTAATTAAAGAAAAAAAGAGATATAGAAAATTCCTGAGGACATTAAATTAATCCTCTGTGAAATTTCATTATTTTACTCATAAATGGTATGGCAGGGTTATAAACACAGTCAGATAGTAATCGTGTTAGGACTAGCTGCAGTGTAAATTTTTTAAGTGCTAAATTTCATTACCAAAATACACTTGGAGACACCATAAATGAATGTGGGCTTTAATCTTTGAGTGAATATAAACCGCATCCTCAACTGTGTAACTATTTTGCACATCAGAAAGAGGGAATTTCTCATTAGCTGCTACATCAAGCTTTTAGTTTAAGGAAAGAGCCTTGCCCAGTAAAACTGAAAACAAAGCCAGACCTTAGCCAAACTGATTTCTCTTTGCAGGCCTGACCTCTAATAAGTGACTTGGATAGAGCCCTTACCATCTTTTTCATAAGCTAAAGGAGAAAGAATCATTAAGAGATGAGCCTAAGGCATTCTGAGATATACTTGCCAAATAATAAACTTATCAATTTCTTCTAAATGAATAAATTATTAATTCTCATCCAACTCTGCCAAGCCTAACAGTGAGGAAATGTAGGTGCCAAGAAGAGAAATGAATCTCAACAAAGAGTGTATCTCCTATAATGGGAGAGTCAAGACAGACAAGTTATTATTAGATAGGAACCTTAGAGATAATGCCTTAAAACATAGGAAGGGCAATGTTCAACTAAACATTAGGGAAATGTATTGCAATTTTAAGCATTTCCAACTACAGAACAGAGAAAATGTTCAAGGACAGAAAAAGATGCCTATCTTAACTCTTTAAGATTCATCAATACTGATCCTTACATCTAGTAAGAAACTTGATTGTACACTAGAACTAGCATTGGTGATGCAAAAGTGTGTGTCCAGCCCTTTTCACATATAACATTTTATACATAAATTCTCTAGTAGTTATTTCTATAGTTAGCGCAAGGCAAGTTTCCCATTTTTCTAAAGGTGAGGGTGGTTTTCTTATTATTACTGCATAGAAGACTGCAACCAAATATCAGGACAGTTCAGTTCAGTTCAGTTGCTCAGTCATGTCTGACTCTTGCAACCCCATGGACTGCAGCACACCAGGCTTCCCTGTTCACCACTAAGTCCTGGAGCTTCAGCAAACTCATGTCCATCGAGTCAATGATGCCATCCAACTATCTCATCCTTTGTCTTCTCCTTCTCCTCCCACCTTCAATCTTTCCCAGCATCAGGGTCTTTCTCAATGAGTCAGTTCTTCCCATCAGGTGGCAAAAGTATTGGAGTTTCAGCTTCAGTATCAGTCCTTCCAATGAACAGTCAGGACTGATTTCCTTTAGGATGGACTGGTTGGATCTCCTTGCAGTCACAAAGCCTTATTTGTGCAACATAAATTTCCCTCTGGGCCTCAGCTCTATGCTGTGCTTTCATTTCTCAGTGCACACTGGGGCCCATGGGTCCAACTCAAGTTATGAGGGGAGTTACAAAGAGTCAAGGGGACATTCAACGCCCATAGCCCAGGGGAGTGATTGCACATTGTGCTTCCTGGAAGGGAGAGAAGCCTGAGAGGAAAAAGGCCAGGGCCTTGGGTCCGTCTGGATCGTGTGGGCACTGACCTGTGTGCCTCCATGTTCTATGCCGGGTACTTACATGAGACTGACGCCCCCTTGCCTTGTAGCCCCACCAGCCTGCTGGAATCTCACTCCTTGGTGCAGAGACGTTTATTGTTTTTGTTTTTTTTTTAAGCTCTGATTGCAACATCATTCTACGCCTTCCATTCCCAGTTACCCCTTCCTTCCTTGCTTTTCCAGTGCTAGGTGAACTTGCTGAGCCCATCAGGTGGCAGGTGGATGGAAGCACCATCCTGCATGTGAGGTGCTGGGCTGGGAGGTCCCACACAGACAGGAGTGGCCACCCAGGTCTGCTGGATGCAGATCCTTCCAGACCCTTGTACCCCCAGCCCATCAGCATGTGAGCTCTCGGATCCCAGGGCTGAAAGGAGGGAAGAAACTCAGGCTCTGCAGAGTTGGCTCCAGGGACTGCAGGTTCTTGGGGCTGGAGACTCAGCAGGTGGATGGAGACCATGGAGTCCCAAGTTTAGAGCTGCGTGTTGTAAAGTCAAGTCAGACCCGCTTTGTGAGAGAGGGGGACTAAGGAGAGAAAGGACCACTCTCGCCCAGGCCCAGTCACCACATCGCTCCCTACCTGCCTCCCAACCCTGGGGATGTGGAAGGCCCCTTCTTGAGTGCTGTGCTGCCCTAGAACTCCAGTCCTCAGATCAGACACTTTACCCTGGAGGCTGACAGGCAGCAGAGAGTGTCTGAGAGCTGCATCTGGAGCCCAGAGGAGGGAGCAGGGTGCGATGCTAACTTCTCCGGAGCACCAACCCTCACTGTCACCCTTTCCGGATAGCCTCTCTCCAGCCCATGGTGGCTTTAAACATGGCTCCTGATTGATGGATGCCCTCCCATTGAACCTGGACCACTGGTGCTGCCTCTACCCACAGTGCCCAGTGGGAGTGAGGCCAGGAAGCCGCCTGCCTATGTCCTGCCATCCACCTCCCAGGGCTCCTCCACTGGGCTACAATCCCACTAAACTCGGCCTTCCAGCCATCCCTACCCCGTGCCAGACATGAGTGACCGTGACCGAGCCATCTCGGAAGACATCCCCCTGCCCCTACTGTCCAGTCCCCAGCCTGTCAAATCAGTCCCTGCCGAGGCCCCAGGCCCTGTGGAGCAGGGACCCGCAAGCCCTGCTGGGCCTGCTTGGGTCCTCCTGTCTGTCTCACAGCTTCAGTAACCAAAACACCGTCTTGGGGTCTGCAGATTAACACAAAGAGCTTTGCTGATTGAGTGAGTGTTCAGCGACAAGAACAGAACTGCTTAGTGACTAGCCAGCTGCAAGTGTCCTGCTCAGGCCCTTGGCAGGATATGGCTCCCAGGTGGGCCAAGCCCAGTTCCCAGCCAGCTTTGCTTGTTTGTTCTGGGTTTTCCTTTCACGAGAGTATTCATTTCTTGGGTCCTTCCAGGCTTCTGTGAAGGCAGCCAGCCCTGGAACATTAACCAGCCAGATTTGGAGGGGGTTGCTGTGCTTAGTCGCTCAGTTGTGTCCAACTCTTTGTGACCCCATGGACTGTAGCCCGCCAGGCTCCTCTGTCCATGGGGATTCTCCAGGCAAGAATACTGGAATGGATTGTCATTTCCTCCTCTAGGGGATCTTCCCAACCCAGGGATCGAACCCATGTCTCCTNACCCCATGGACTGTAGCCCGCCAGGCTCCTCTGTCCATGGGGATTCTCCAGGCAAGAATACTGGAATGGATTGTCATTTCCTCCTCTAGGGGATCTTCCCAACCCAGGGATCGAACCCATGTCTCCTACATTGCTGGCAGATTCTTTACTTTCAGAGCCACCAGGGAAGCCCTTGGGGGTGGGGAGTGGAGGCCAATTCCTCTTTGTCACAGTCACTTCCTTGAGCTGCCAGGAGGTGAGGGGACAGACAGCACTTCCTGCCATTGGGAAATGAATCGCTGCCGACGTCAGTTTTTAAAGGTGTGGGAGAGGGGGATGGAAAATGGCAACCACGGGGTAATTTACAGGACAACTCCTGGATTCACCTCGAAATTCAAGCCCTTTATGGGAACCAGGAACAATGTTACTGCTGGTTGTTCTTTCCTATTGGATGGGGAGATACAGCCAACCTCAGGAGTGATGGTGCCTATAGGCATTCGGTTTGCAGCTTGAATTGATTATCTGTACGACACACAGCCTTGAGCGCCTCAGAGTGTGTGTGAAGGAGCCTGAACTCCTTCCACTGGGCTCTTCCTGTCAGGGACACCCCATTTGCCAGCTGAGTGACTAACTCCTCAGGATAGACTGTGGTGTATTTCCCTCTTGAGTTGGGGTGTCCACACAGTTAGAGAGCAGCCCTGGGGTTGGGCTTTGAGTCTTTGATTACAAGCAATAGAGACTCCAGCTTGCATGCTAAGTCACTCAATCTTGTGTGACTGTCTACAACCCTGTGGACTGTAGCCCACTAGGCTCCTCTGTCCATGGGATTCTCCAGGCAAGACTACTGGGTTGCCATTTTTTCCTCCAGGGGATCTTCCCCACCTAGGGATGGAAAGACTCCAGCTTAGTTAACAATAAAGGGAAGTCACAGGGAGGAATGGAGCCTAGAACTTGGGGCCAGTCTAACCTGTTAAAGATAATTAAAAATGACAACGTAGGTACCATGCAAACTCTGCTCAACACCTCATAATAAAGTGGTCCCTGTTCCCAAGGAAGGATCCAGGGACCTGCAAAATGGGCAGAAGTCTGGACCTTTTTTATGGGATAAGGATTAGTTTCCATTGGCTGGCATGGCACCCAGGGCAGGAGTGACTCCATCTTGGGACTAGAAATGTATTTCAATCAACTGAAGTACAGTTGGCTCTCAGTTTCTGCCAGTTCTGTATTTGCAAGTTCAATCAACTGTGGATTGAAAATATTTGGTGGTGGGGGGGGTGGATTCCAGAAAGTTCCAGACAGCAAAACTTGAATTTGCTGCACTCAGGCAACTGTTTACATAGCACTGACATTGTATTAGGTTTTGTAAGTCATCTAGAGAAGATTTTAAGTTTACGGGAAGCTATGCATAGGTTATGTGTAAATGCTGCACCATTTTATGTGAGGGACTTGAGCATCCTCAGAGTTTGGTATCCACGGGGATCCTAGAACCAGTGCCTGGGGGATTCCAAGGGCTGACTGCAGTGCCACTCAAAGAAATGAGCTCCAGTGACTTCTGCCTTTCGCCTCTGCCCCTTGCTTCTCCCTCCTCTGCACAAGGGAAGATTGTCTAGTTTGTGTCAAATGACTGTCTCTTAACTGGAGGAGGGCATGGTGCCACAAATAACAATTTCCCCAGATCCACTTCACAGGAGAGGAGTAATTCCATCCTCCCTTCACAAAACTGGGATGGTGTTACTGTAGAAGATGAATGAGTCTGGCTTTCTTGCTCCTGCAAGGCTCTATACCCCTGGAAGATGCTACTCTGACCTCCTCGAGAAATGCTCCCACTAAGGGGGACGGATGCCCAAGAGAACAGACGGGGGGCTTCTCGCTGGGCCACGGGTGGTCCAGCTGGAAGAAAACTTCAAGCACAGGGAAGGCTGGAATTGCATGCTATTTATTATTTTCTGGGCTCGTCTTCATAAGGCATTTTTGCCTGAGCCACGGACTTCATAGCAAAGGCAATAAAAGTGGGGCAAATGCTGATGTAATGTAACAATGTTGGGATGATGATGTCATCTGCAGTAAACAAGCATAGCTATTGAGTCATAAATAATCTTTTTATGGTGATCTTGAATAGGTCTGATACCAGATGCACAGTAAATAACACTCACTTTATGGAAATACCTTTCCTTTGAAAAGAAGGGGAAATGGTCAGTAATATATAAAGGTCCTTGTGTACTGCTCACATGGGCTTTATTTTGTGTTTTCTGTGTGATTTGTTTAATGATTCTTCAGTCACCTAAATAGAACAGACCTCGCTAGGCACTCCTGGTTTTGTGTTAGTGAAAACGTGGGCTGGATGCCCAAATCTGAACTGAGTCTGAGTTGCCCAGTCTCTGAATGAAGTCTGTCACCTCCAAAATCCAGTTTCCTTTCTTAGACCTGTGATGTTGAAGAAAGCTAGAATTTTCTGTCACTGTGTTGCAGGAAGATGGACCCCTTCCAGGGCCCAAAACTGGGCTCTTGCCTAACACTCGGAAATGAATTGTCCGAGGAGACACATGTGCTGACAAAGCAAGACATTTTATTGGGAAAGGGCACCCGAGTGGAGAGCAACAGGGTAAGGGAACCCAGGAGAACAGCTCTGCCACATGGCTCACAATCTCGGGTTTTATGGTGATGGATTAGTTTCCGGGTTGTCTTTAGCCAATCATTCTAATTCAGAGTCTTTCCTGGTGGTGCATGCATCACTCAGTCAAGATGGATGCTAGCGAGAGGGATTGTGGGAAGTGGTCAGACACGCGGTGTCTCCTTTTGACCTTTCCCGAACTCTTCCGGTTGGTGGTGGCTTATTAGTTCCGTATTCCTTACCAGGATCTCCTGTCATGAAACAACTCATATGAATGGTTTCTAAAGGGCCTGGCCAGGGTGGGCGGCTTCAGTCAGTGTGCTTCCTCTAACAACTGCACATCTTGGGCTTTTCGTCTTTTAAATTTTGAAGGCAGAGTCTAACAGACTTTGCTTCATGCCACTGTCTAAGCAGGCTAAGACCTCCACAGTCCCCTCCAGCAGTGGGTCCTCCTCACCCTCTTCCTTGATGTCCCCATGCAAGGTAGCCACCCGCCCCAAGTCTGTTCATGAGGCCCTTGCTTTCCCTGTTTACACATTGTTATCTCATTGATACATATTCTAGGAAAATATGCTCTATTTGTTGTTTTTAACTCTATACAATTAAACTGGTTGGGAGCTAGGGCAACATTCATTATAGTATTCTTTATTCCTTTTTGAATGTCTTCCATATTTGATACACCAGCAATGGGGCAAGGCACAGAAGTAGGTGCTCTGTGTGTCTTTCCTCATTTAACCAACAAACTTTTGTAGCAGGCATCGCTCTTCCCATATTACTACTGAAGTTGAGACTTAAAAAGGACAACTCAGTTGCCCAGTCTCACCAGCTGTCAGCAAGGGCGGCACCTGCCCCATCCTCCCAGCACACCTGCCTCCTCACCTGCAGCCACTCCCATCCAGGGGCCACATGGAACACACCTTGCAAATTCAGACTGAGAGACTGCCTCTTGCCTCTGATGGGAATCACATTCTCAGCAGCTGAGGCATTGCCAGGGGGCAATAGCATCTGCTTTGCTCTCCAGAGAACTCTTAAATTCAGTTTTTATCAGTTATCAAGATGCTCCCAGCAGATGAGTGAGGGAGAGCAGAGTAACAAGCTATGTTTTTAGCAGCTGAAGTTGATAGCTGCCCGGCCTATGAGTCTATGTTGGCCGGACCTGGAGCCATGGACAAATTCTGTGAGGAAGTAGCTAGAAGAACTTGCTTCAGGAATGTTTCCCGTGTTTCGATAGTATTTTAGTTCTTTATCAAATTCCAACTTTATCCGATGGCCTTGGCCATGGTGAAAATGGGATTATATTTATCTCTGCTATTTCAGACAGACTGGCAGGAGTCCCTTCAATAAAATCAAGATGGCAGAGAGGCCGTCTTTTTGGAATCTTCATCCTGACCCGAAGTCACATTTCAGTAGCGGAAGACAGTATCACCAGAGGCCAGCTCAGCTCACTCCTGCCTGCTCCCAATAAAGAGAGTGAGAAAGACAGGAGGTAGGGCTGGGGTGGTGATGGAGGGATAGAACAGGGGAGCGAGGGGGAGAAAGAGGGGGAGGAGGAGGAAGAATGGGAGGGGGAGAACCCAGCTGCTTCCTAGCTCTTTCAACTGATGGACCAACCAAAGCCCCTTCCTCCTTGTAGAGAGTGGGAATCCCTCCCTGCCCTGTGCCCCCACAGTGGACAGCAGCTGGGCCTGGCTCCGGAAGCTGGACTGGCTCTGGCCAAGGGCAGCCTGCATCAGCACTCTTCTGGAAAGCAGCAAGGGGCTCACAACCCGGACTTGGGCTTGGAATTGGGACTTGTTTTCCACTCCTCCCTGCCAGGGCCCCTCCATCATAATCCTGGACACCCCTGCAGAGTCCACCCCGCCTGTCTGTGAAGAGCTGGCTGGCGGAGGCCAATTTCATGGGGCTCTGAGAGCGGGAGCCAGCAGAAAGCAGGGCAAGAGCTGCGGCCGTCCTTGTTGCTGGCAGCTGAGCTGGGCTCTGAACTGCTTCCCAGATGGAAAACACGCCACCCGCCGGGCAGCTTCGTAAGACCACCAGCTTGGCTTCAGGTGCAGGCTGCGGAGGGTAAACAGCCAGCTCGCTTCACTCACCCCAAGAGGAGGCCTTCTTGCTGTAATCCTGACCATCCCAGGAGAAGGGGAGGTGGGCTGGAACCAGCACAGCTAAAGCGGAAATAGAGGAGCAGCCACATCATGGGAACACAGATATTTTATCCTTGATTTTAAAAAAGTTTCTCTGCAAACTCTCCCCTTGCTGGCAAAAGTTTGTACTTACGCAGAGCTACCTCTTCTAGTCTGTGCTCCAGCAAAACCTCCAAAGTCTTATAATTAAGTACCAAAGAGGTAGAGAACATTAAACCAAGAGATTTAAAAACCAGCAACCAAATGCTTTCCCTGTGAAGCAGGCAAATTGCTGGGGATCATGTCCAAATGCACATCTGTTTCAGCAGGTCTTGGGGGGCGGGGTGCCCAAGATAATGCTACATCCCTAATGAGCTCCCAGGTGGGATGATGCTACTGGTCCTCAGCTCACACCTCGAGGAGCAAGAGTCTCATGTATGATGGTTTTGAACATAGATTATTTTAGGAGTCACAAATGGTAAGATAACCAATTGTTATCTTACCAATATCCTTTTATTCATTCAACATTAAGTCTTATTGAGATAAAGCTGATGTACAGCCATGTATTCATTTCAGGTGGCCCACATAGTGACTTGACGTCCATATATTATGAAACAATGATCACAATAAGTTTATTGAACATCCATCATCTCACATAGACACAGAAAATAAAAAGGAAAATAGTTTTTTTCTTGTGATGAGAAACCTTGGAATCCACTGTCTAAACAGCCTGCAGGAATGCCATATGACAGTGTTAAGTAGAGCCATCACACCCAGTGTTTATAGAGCATATGCGNCATCATCTCACATAGACACAGAAAATAAAAAGGAAAATAGTTTTTTTCTTGTGATGAGAAACCTTGGAATCCACTGTCTAAACAGCCTGCAGGAATGCCATATGACAGTGTTAAGTAGAGCCATCACACCCAGTGTTTATAGAGCATATGCGATGTGGCTTCTGTGTTCAGCCCGGGCAAATCGCTGACCTGAATGTAGACCTCAAGGCATCCAAAGTTCTCTGTGAGCCCTACAACAAATTGACTTTGACTATTTGGTATGATAAGCTCTCCATTCACAGTGGGTCCAGCAGGTGGTGTTAGCCTCACTGCTCCAGCAGAACAGTAGAAAGAACCTGTGTTATCATCATTGAATCCATGGCTCAACAGGAAGTGCTGAGGCTGCCTGAATTTGGAGCGGTGCTGAGCACTGTCCCAGGTACAGAATACCCATCAGGCAGGGTCCCACCATCCACAGGTGATACAGGTGTAATCTGTGCAAGGTGGCACGCAGCTTCGCAACTGTGGTAGTAGGGGAGTCAGGAGAAAGAGAGCAGAAAGAGGAGGGGGCCGGAGAGGGAAAATGGTAAAGACCGACGAAGACAAAAAACAGGAAACTGTTGAGTTCCCAATGAGCTGTCTTCATTATATAACACTTTGCTTCTTTTTATATGACTATAAAAATAAAACATATTTAGTGTAAGGTAACTCAAAAAATGAAATACAGAAAATAAAGGTGAATGCGTGCCCAAATCCCACACCCCACAGAAGAAGACTGTGTGTGCTGCTCTGTACCTTTTCTCTCCACAAATCAGTACACGTGAGGCTAAACAGAATCATCAGTTATGCCTTGTGCTCCCACTCACCTCCTGCTTTTCTTTCTCCCCCTTTATCAGAACTCCTCTAAAGGGTTGCCTGTCTCCGCTCTGCCCAGCCCCCTGCAGTCAGGCTTGGCCCCATCTCCTGCACTCTGCACCCTGAGTCGCCATCTGACCAGATACCCCACCTCACCGCTCATCTTGCTCAGCCTCATCTGACAGAACCCTTCTCCGCCTCTTCACATCCTCTCTTCATTTGCCATCTGGGTCATCACTTTCCACATTGTTCCCCTGTCTCACCAGCAGCTCTTTCTGGGTCTCTCTGCTGCATCTCGGAGTAGGCAATGGCACCCCACTCCAGTACTCTTACCTGGAAAATCCCATGGACGGAGGAGCCTGGTAGGCTGCAGCCCATGAGGTTGCTAAGAGGCGGGCACAACTGAGCGACTTCCCTTTCACTTTTCACTTTCCTGCATTGGAGAAGGAAATGGCAACCCACTCCAGTGTTCTTGCCTGGAGAATCCCAGGGACAGGGGAGCCAGGTGGGCTGCCGTCTATGGGGTCGCACAGAGTTGGACACGACTGAAGCGACTTAGCAGCAGCAGCAGCTGCTGTATCTTCCTCCTCTCTCCTAACTGCTGCATTGTGGAGTGGCCCAGGCTTCCTTCCTAGCCCATGTTGCTTCCTTTCCACGTTCACAGCCTTAATCCCCTGATTTTAAAAACTGTGTTATTCTGCCTCCTAAATTCACCTCTCTAGTCCCAATTTCTCCCTGAAATTCAAAACTACAATAGTCATCTAACTATCCTCTCTATTCAGATGCTTAACAGATATCTCAGATGTTGTATGGGCCAGATTAGGGTCATCATGGACTGTTGTTCAGCTTGTGCACTGCCTAAGGCAGCCAGCCAAGGACCCCAATGGGCATCCAGCCCATGTCTGGTCTCCGAAGTTCTGAGCACTGGTGTGGGCTCCAGCTGCTCTGCAGAGGAGGCACCTCCATGGGGGTGCCTGTGTGATTCTCTGAGTTGCCTTATAGGTTTGCTAAGGTTGTGGCCAAACTATATCTTTTGTTTTCTCCCCACCTCTAACCTGCTACTTTCAGTATATGTCATCATTCAATTGGAAAAAAGGTGGAGGAGGTTGCTGAAGAGGGAAGGGAAGGGAAGGAAAAGAAACCCAGCCTGCTGGTCTCTTTGCCATATCCAGTTGAATTCCCAAATGTACCCTGAATCTGACCTCTTGTCCTCCCTCTTCTACTCCACTAAAGATCTGAGCCCCTATAATCTCTGGGCTATAGCAAAGCCTCCCAGCTGACTTCCTGGCCACTACCCCTGTCCTCTGCACAGACAGAAGCTAAGACAAGAGTATTCTCTTAGCACTTACCTGCTTAAATAGCGCCATCACCATGACACCACCAGAATCAAACTAAACCCTGTGCTGCGGATGACGGTTCTCCCATTACTCCCCCACCCGGGTACCCAGGGTTTCCCTGAGCTAAGGCCGCACTGGTCTCTTCCCGACTCGGGGATGCCAGCTCCCTGGTGCCTCAGGGCCTTTGCGCTTGCCATTCCTTCTTCCAGCTCATCACACAGCCACCTCTTTTTCAGTATTCAAGTCCAGAGTATATGTTACCTTCTCAGAAAGTTCCTTCCTTGACCAAAATGGCTAAGAGAGCGCTCCCTTCCCCTCCGTCACTTTCTGTCACACTAATCTGTCTTCTTTATCGCATCTCTCAGCTCCTGAGATTACCACATCTGCCTCTCAGCTTCCTTGTTGGCCACCTATCCCACGGTCTCCCATCAGGTCCATTTTAGAAGTCCAGGGTCGCTCTGCCTTGCACCTGCCCCACCCCTGGGGCTGAGCACAGGCTGGCATGCAGCAGGCTCTTGGCAAGTTGACTGACTACATGGACTGTTGTAAGAGAAAGATGTTGCAAGCTGAAAAGATCACAGGTAGACAGGAAAGGGGAAAAAAGAACTGAGAGAAAGAGACAAAAGGAAGGAGGAAGATGGGGTACAGATTGGGAGGAAAATCTGCCCGTGTATAGCAGGACCAGGAGAGAGAAAGGATGGGCAGAGAAAACGGGGGTGATCTTTGGCATCAGAGTAAAATGCTGCAGAGCTGGCGCGGACCCCCCTGCGGAGGCCTTGAGTACAGGGCTGGGGCTCCCAAGCGCCCCCTGCAGGAGGCAGTCTCACGTACACTCGGGAAACAAGCATTAGCAGGGGTGTGTGGCCATTAGTGCTTCAATTCTGCCCCCAGCCAGGTGAGGACCCAAAACGAGCTCCGTGGGGGAAAAGCAAGGCTGTTGAGAGCTTAGTTTATGTCAGGCCTCACACGCTTACCATTGACATTCCAGGGGAGTTGAAACAAGCCTCTGTTTCTGCTTCCTTCCACATTACCCCCAGGGTCCCTGAATTGTGTGGAAGCTTTGCAAATAGAACTGGGTGGCAGTCTCGGTTGAAGAGAAATAAAGGTCCAGAAGTCCAGCCGTGAAATCAGCCTTCCAGCACTTTTCTCAGCTTCTTTTTTAGGATTTTTTTTTTTTTTAATTGAAGGGTAATTGCTTTACAAAATTGCGTTGGTTTCTGCCAAACATAAGCATGAATCAGCCATAGGTATATCTAGGGCCCCTCTCTCTTGAAACTCCCTCCCCATCCCACCCCTCTCAGTTATTACAGAGCCTTGGTTTGAGTTCCCTGAGTCGTACAGCAAATTCCCATTGGCTATTTATAAGTTTCCATGTTGCTCTCTCCATACATCCCACCCTCTGATTCCTTCTCACCACCCCCATGTTTGTTACAGTCTGTCTGTATCTCCACTACTTCTTACCATATCTTCTGAATGGTAATGTGTATCTTCAGTTCAGTTCAGTCGCTCAGTCAGGTCCGACTCTTTGCGACCCCGTGAATAGCAGCATGCCAGGCCTCCCTGTCCATCACCAACTCCCGGAGTTCACTCAAACCCACGTCCATCGAGTCGGTGATGCCATCCAACCATCTCATCCTCTGTCGTCCCCTTCTCCTCCTGCCTCCAATCCCTCCCAGCATCAGGGTCTTTTCCAGTGAGT
>SJYX01017226.1:333536-356455 GCA_006410675.1 Oreotragus oreotragus
GACTCTTTGCAACTCCATGAATCACAGCACGCCAGGCTTCCCTGTCCATCACCAACTCCCGGGGTTCACTCAGACTCATGTCCATCGAGTCAGTGATGCCATTTAGCCATCTCATCCTCTGTCGTCCCCTTCTCCTGCCCCCAATCCCTCCCAGCATCAGGATCTTTTTCAGTGGGTCAACTCTTCTCATGAGGTGGCCAAAGTACTGGAGTTTCAGCTTCAGCATTGCTAGTGTTAGTAATTCACTATTAACCTACTCAGGAGGAGAAGGGGACAACAGAGGATGAGATGGTTGGATGGCATCCCCGACTCTATGGACATGAGTTTGAGCAAACTCTGGGAGTTGGTGAGGGACAGGGAAGCCTGGCATGCTGCAGTCCATGGGGTCTCAAAGAGTTGGATACCAGTGAGTGACTGAACCGAACTGAACCTACCCATCGTGGCCGCTGCTCAACATGTGGGTTGTTTTGGTGGTGGTAGCAGGGGATCTCAAAAGGGATGGAGAGGATGACGAGTCCAAGTAGTAGAAACAGATCCTGGACCGAATGCTCAAAATCCGCTCTACTCCTTTCCCCACCGAGAGCTTTCAGGGTGCTGCTTCCTGTGGACTTGGGGGGCATCAGGATCACAAGTCAGCACACCCCCAGGCTTATCTCAAAGCCTCCTCAGACTTGTTTCTGGTCCCTCAGGAGACAGCCTGGCACGGCAGGCAGAAAATGACATCAACAAGCGAGTCATTTAGGGGGCACCCTGCCAACTTCCTGTCTGTTTAAAATACCGGAGCTTTGCCTGAACATGGGGTTTTGCAAAGCCCACCTGGACAAACTCTCAGAGATTCCCCCTACCAGTCTCGTCTGTGTGTCAACCATGAGTTTTATTTCCCCACATTTCTTCTGGGAACTCCAGGATGCTGGGTTCCTTTGAGTCGGGTATGAAATCGTGCAGGACCCAGTTAGCTGAATGTTGAAGTAGACACAAGCCCTAACCTTGTATGGTCTTAAGCGAGAGAAATGACTCGCAGAACACTGAGCAGCGACGGCCCATATAAAACTTATTTTGACGGCAGAGACTCAAGCAGGCTGCGCAGGAGGCCACACAGTTTACAAAGGAGAGGCCTGCTAATTGCACAGCAGGGCTCAGCAGATGGCACGCAGCCCAGAGCATAAATTCAGCTGGCTTCCCCCTGCTCTGTCTCCACGAGTTCCAGACGCAGAGTGGAAGATTCTTTCCACCCCTACGCAAAGTCGAGGAGAAGAGATCGATGTTGCATTTCTCTGAAAGATAACCCGCTGTTCCAAGGGAGGGCCTGGTGGTTAAACAAGACGTTTGTCTCTCCTTAGCCACCTAGAGTGACCATGCCATGTCTCTGAAGGGCTCTGCTATGGATTCCTACTTGCCAGTAACTCAGGAACTCAATTGGCAATTCATTTATTGAGGTTTATAATTTGTACAAAGTTTTCCTTGCTCAAGTTCAAGGGAATTTGGCATGGACGTTCCCTTGTTCATTCATCGAATCAGCTTATTTGTCTTTTCAAAGGGCAGTATCCTCCTTCTCTTCCATCACAGGGTCCTGGCGGATGTGGGTCTGACTAGATCTGTCTATGGCACCTGTCCCTGCCCCCACCCTCCGCCGATGGTTTGGTATGTTCAGCTGATCTCAGTCAGGGATCCCTTTCCTCCCTCTCGGCTCCCCAGGAGTCCTGCAGGAAGCTGTGCTCCCTCTTTCCAAGAGGGTGACGCTCCCAGAGAAAGGGGGCAGTCCCTCAGGGATACATGTTCAGGCGAGAGCTAGTCCCGTCCCCCTGGTCTCACCAGTCCATTGATCTCCAGGGTCCCCTTCGCTGGTAACTCCACATCTCTCTCTGGTTAGATTATGTGTTGGTTTACATCTCACTGTGTCTGTCACTTCTCAGACTCACAGCTGCATCAGGAAAAACTAAGAAAAAAATTATTTACTCATTTGGAATACAGTGAGGCTTTCTGTAGAAGTGCCATCTATTCCAGACCTTTGGAATGAAGTTGAGTTGTGTGTGGGAGGCTTTGAGGAGCGGTGGTATAGGAAGAGATGACATCTCTCACGCCCAGGCTCATGGACATAAGAAACCTGCATTTTGTGTTGTAGAATATAATCAGTAGACCCATTAGGAAGAAGCAGGGCTCTTTGGGGGAGCGGCTACTTCCAAGTCTAGGCAGGAAATAGACAAGAGGAGCCAAGATGTGTTGTGACGAAGGAAGCAGAGACGATGATGGGTGGTGTGAAAGGATGTAGGAGCCAAAGTGAACCACCTCCCAGTGACTAAAAATAAATAGAAGAGTAAAGAGAATTCGTAAATGTGATCGATTCAAACACATGAAGCTCATAAAAAGTCATGAGTCCATTACTATCGTCATCATCACTTAAGAGAGAGACTCTTATCCCCACCAAAAAAACGAAGCAACCAAACGAACAAATAAACACAACCTTTGGACACTGTTGGAATTAAGTGGGGCACCAAATCCTTACTCTGAAAATGAGCCTTGAGCAAAGAAAGAACTAAGCTTCTATCCAGCCCTTCTTTATTAACTATATTTGAGGGTAAAAATAGTCCCTGCTGATGAGGGAAAATCACCTTTTGGAAAGAACCCAAGGAATGGGAAAAAGTCATGAATTTGTAAAAACAGTCTTTTGCAGCCTCTAATGAAATGATTGATGAAGCCACACTTGCCAATGAATGATCCACTCATGGAAGGCTGGGGAGGAATCTGACAAAGGACCACTCGGGCCGTCAGCGCGACCCCACTTCTTGGTTAAGCATCCCGCTCTGCAACACAGGACCCTGCTTCTTGGTTAAGCATCCCGCTCTGCAACACGGGCAGCAGGACCCCGTGCACTTGCAGACGGATGCACCATGGAGAGAACTAAGAGACACAACCATCTAATTTGTCATAACTTTTAATGGAGTATAATCTGTAAAAGCAGGGGGTTACCATGCTGCACCTGAAACAAACATTGCAAATCAGCTATGCTGTGTATGTGCTCAGTTGCTTCAATCATGTCCAACTGTTTGCAACCTCATAGACTGTAACCCGCTAGGCTCCTCTGTCCATGGGATTCTCCAGGCGAGAATACTGGAGTGGGGTTGCCATACCCGCCTCCAGGGGATCTTCCCAACCCAGGGATCAAACCCAGGTCTTCTTTATTGCAGGCAGATTCTTTACCATCTGAGCCACCAGGAAAGCCCAAATCAACTATACTTCAGTTAAAAAACCATACACTACCATCCCACAAACAAAATGAAAATAGCTCACAAATAATAGAATTATGGCTGACCAAGCAATTTATGGAGAAATAAGTTCAGATGATAGAACATACGTTGCATGATAAACAACATCATTAGTAATCCAGAAACAAATAAATCAGCAAAAGTCTTTAAAAAATAATAACCAACAGCTATTTGTAGACCTAATTTGGATCTACTTATAACAAGTCAGCTTGAAATGCAGATTTTTGACAGCTGAGCGAATGTAATCACAGAATGGGAATAAGAGGGTGATGGGCTGTCATCATGTTTTGTTTTTGTTTTTTTAAAGGTTCATATTTTTTAGCACTACATCCAGATGGCAGTGGGGAAATGATACCAAGTCTTTGTATAAGGGGGCCCATTCCACTATGATCTGTGCTTTTGAGTATGTTTGACATTTTCATGATGTAAACAATGTAAAACCTGAGAGGTTTTCAGGTGACTCTAAACCTTACCACGAGAGCCTTTCATGAAAGCCTCCCCTGGGCTTTCTCTCCTGGGTCTGAATCGGTTGTTCCTGCAGGAGTTTCCCAGCCTGAGTATCTCAGAGTGGACAGCAAAGGGAGGGCTCATGAATGGGGTGTGCCCACAGGGGTCCTTGGGGGATGGCATGCCGGAGAGAGCAGCACCCATGCACCCCAAGAATCCCTGCCCTTCCTGACCCTTTCTGAGAGCTCCAAAACATTTCTTTCAGCATTATATTCAATTTGGGGTCAGATTTGAGAAGCCCAAAAGACCAGAGTATACATTTTGCTTTAAATATTAAATGAGAGGTGGTTGGTGTCTAGTTCTCAGCCTTTCTTCTATGCATTCTAGTGCCGAAGACCACCTAGTCATCAAAATTATAGCAAAGAGCCAGAATTCTAGAATATCACCAACCATGGTGCTTACTGGACAGGTTTAGAGAGCCCTTTTTATGACTTTGCAGGCATCAGTTCTATTCAGTTCAGTCACTCAGTCATGTCCGACTCTTTGTGACCCCATGAATCGCAGCACGCCAGGCCTCCCTGTCCCTCACCAACTCCTGGAGTTCACCCAAACTCATGGGCATCGAGTCGGTGATGCCATCCAATCATCTCATCCTCTGTTGTCCCCTTCTCCTCCTGTCCCCAATCCCTTCCAGCATCAGCGTCTTTTCCAATGAGTCAACTCTTCGCATGAGGTGACCAAAGTATTGGAGTTTCAGTCTCAGCATCAGTCCTTCCAGTGAACACCCAGGACTGATCTCCTTTAGGATGGATTGGTTGGATCTCATTGCAGTCCAAGGGACTCTCAAGAGTCTTCTCCAACACCACAGTTCAAAAGCATCAATTCTTCGGTGCTCGGCTTTCTTTATAGTCCAACTCTCACATCCATACACGACCACTGGAAAAACCATAGCTTTGGCTAGACCTTTGTTGGCAAAGTAATGTCTCTGCTTTTGAATATGCTGTCTAGGTTGGTCATAACTTTTCTTCCAAGGAGTAAGTGTCTTTTTTTAATTTAAGTAACTGTTAAAAAATATATATTCTTACAGAGCCACACTGGTGCTGGGAGGACAGGAAACTGGGAGAGTCTGAAAGGATGCCTTGTAGAGCTGGAGTCCCCTGTCTCAGGGGGTCCTCACCGCTCATTCCCCTGCTGAGCAGGGACATTGCCTGCGGGACCCTGGGGCTGGGTGTGAGACCTGCTTACTATCCAGCATCTACTCCAGCCGCGGTGAGGGTGTGGTTCCCTTCCCACTTCCCAGGAGTTCCCCTGGTCAGGGCTTGTTCTGGCTGGTGAATGCGAGCAGAGCAGACATGAGTCACCTCTGGGGAGAAGCATTTAAGAGGTGGTGCCAGGCTCTCCGGGTCCACTTTCCTCCGGTACAAATGCGGCCACCAGAGAGGGCACCACTCACCCCATGACATCGTGAAGGAGGGGGGCCCACCCCAGCTACACCTCTCTCTCATGAGCTGCTAAGGTTTGGAGGGTTTGTTACTGCAGTGTAACTTACCTGACACTTTATCTAATACAGAGTGCAAAAATGGAGTGGACAGTGGTCTTTTCAAAACATCCTATGTTTGTTTACTTTGCATATAATGTTTTACTACCATAATTAGGATAAATTAATCAGGGTTGACTATGCTAAGTATGGAGAAGGCAATGGCACCCCACTCCAGAACTCTTGCCTGGAAAATCCCATGGTCGGAGGAGCCTGGTAGGCTGCAGCCCACAGGGTCACGAAGAGTCAGACACGACTTCACTTTCACTTTTGACTTTTCATACATTGGAGAAGGAAATGGCAACCCACTCCAGTGTGTTCTTGCCTGGAGAATCCCAGGGACGGGGGAGCCTGATGGGCTGTCATCTTTGGGGTCACATAGAGTCGGACACAACTGAAGCAACTTACCAGCAGCAGCAGCAGCATGCTCAGTATACCTATTACTTAGGTTACGTATTACCCTATTTCTGTCTCACCTATTCCAGTCTCACCACAAGCTATGTGTAAGGTGTATCATTATTGAGGAGCTTCCAGGTGGTGTAGTGGTAAAGAATCCACCTGCCAAGGCAGGAGACCTAAGAGATGCAGGTTCGATCCCTGGGTCAGGAAGATCCCCTGGAGGAGGAAATAGCAACCCGCTCCAGTATTCTTCACTGGAGAATCCCATGGACAGAGGAGCCTGGTGGGCTACAGTCCATGGGGTCACAAAAAGACACAACTGAGTGATGGAGCACATCATTATCATCTCCATTTCATATCTGAGACAGGCAGAGGCCTGGAGAGGTTAGGAAGTTTGCCCAATGATGCACAGCAGGTTTAAGGCAAAGCCAGGAGTAAAGCTAGTCAGCTCAGTTCTAGGGAACAGCTCTTAACTAGAACCCTGTCTTTTTACTGGGTGAGTGTCACATCTCTACATTTGCTGGAGTTCTGTTCCTGCTCACACTGGATTATTAAGTACTGTAAAAAACTATTTCAGAGAGTAGTTCAATAAAACAATAACCCTGAGGCCAAGTCCTTGAGGTCTACAAACTGCTTCCCTGTAGGATGTATAACAACAGTACTTTTGTCCAAGAACAAAAACTCCATACAAATTACTCTGTTATTAGAGGAAAACTTGCCTCAGAGTTCACTTCTCAATGGATAAACAGTCACACTGAAGCCTCCGCAGGTTTCCCAGAGGTTCCTGTTAGCAGCAGGCTCCGGAGGTAGCTCTCCCCCAAGAAGCGGACTCCGCGTGGGAAAAGCTAGCCTCGGCTCAACCCCCAGATCCACACGGTCCTTCCTGCTTCCCGTCTCCTGGGGGCTTTGTCTTCTGAGCCTCTGTGTGTCTGGTGCTTCTCTGAGTGATTCACGTGTGTTGATCCTGACAGGAACCCTGTGAGGTCGGCACTGTCATTAGTCATTACTCCACAGACGGGGAAACTGAGGCACAGAGCAGTTAGGATTATTTCCCGAGGCCACACAGCAGGACCAGGGAACAACCGAGCAGCCTGGCCCAGATCCACATCACGACAGCATCACACCTCATCCCTGGCTTATGTTTCCAGGGACCGCCCCCAACTTGAGGCTGCCTGGACTAAGTTGTTAGGCAGCACACACCCTGCTTCAGAAACTCCCCCCAACCCTCCTCCTTCCCAAGTTCTCCCCTGGGCTTTCTCTCCTGGGTCTGAATCGATTGTTCCTGCTGGAGTGTCTCAGCCTGAGTGTCTCAGAGTGGACACGGGCAACAAAGGGAGGGCTCATGAATGGGGTGTGCCCACAGGGGTCCCTGGGGGAGGGCATTCCCTGGAGAGAGCAGCACCCGTGCACCCCAAGAATCCCTGCCCTTCCTCACCCTTTCTCAGGGCCCCAAAACGTTTCTTTCAGCATTA
Organism: Oreotragus oreotragus; assembly: GCA_006410675.1. Lineage (NCBI taxonomy): Eukaryota > Metazoa > Chordata > Mammalia > Artiodactyla > Bovidae > Oreotragus > Oreotragus oreotragus. The sequence continues at coordinate 340,655 of SJYX01017226.1, forward strand.
TGAAATTTGGGGTCAGATTTGAGAGGCCCAAAGGACCAGAGTGTAAAGAGCTTCTCCGACCGTCATGGGCTGGCCGTGTCCTGAGGAAATTTGCAGGAGAGTGATTTTTTTCCTCTTGCCCCTCATATATTAGTGCACTGCTGAACCCAGATTAAACTTAGCAGCAAGGAAATTTGCAGGAGAGTGAGTTTTCCTCTTGCCCCTCATATATTAGTGCACTGCTGAACCCAGATTAAACTCAGCAGCAAGGAAATTTGCAAGAGAGTGATTTTTCCTCTAGCCCCTCATATATTGGTGCACTGCTGAACCCAGATTAAACTCAGCAGCAAGGACCTGTGTGTGTGCTCAGTTGGTCAGTCATCCTGATTCTTTGCAACACCGTGGACTGTAGCCCACCAGGCTCCTCTGTCCATGGGATTATCCCAGCAAGAATACTGGAGTGGGTTGCCATTCCCTACTCCAGGAGACCTTCCCGACCCAGGGATCAAGCCCACGGCTCCTGCATTGGCACTGGGCCAGCCCCAACCTGTGACAGGGAGGATATGGGAAATAGGTATAGAAGCCGAGGTCATGCTTGCTACAAGGACAGTCAGCTGAGCCTGGCATGGAGGCCTCACCTGTCAAAGCAAAGGTTGCTCTGGACAACTGCCCAGCCATGCTGTGTGGATTCACACCATCCTGGTGGTGGGCCTTCCGTCTTTGCCTGGGAGAAAGTAGCAAGAAGCTTAACAAGGGTAGATGTCCTTCATTCCAGCATCCTTTCTGGCTCCAACCCTGAGAGCCCAGCTGCTTCAGTCACAGCTGCCTTTGGGTTGTTCTTGCTCTAGTGCCCCCTGGACCGGCCCGTTCTTCCCCCTGAGTCCTGGAATCTAAACAGGACTGCTAGTTTGCAGAATGTACTAGGGGTGGCGCTGGGGGTGCTTGAGGAGGGCGCTGTGTGTCTCAAATGAAGCTGTCTGCTTCCTACATCTTTGACTTCCAAGTGTTTGCTGACTTCTTACATACCTGTGGGGTTATGCCGGACCTTGGAACCTTCAGGAGAGAAGCTCTGGAGCGCAGACCATTGCTGGAGCTGGAATCACTAGGGTCTTTATATAATTCAGTGGGCTCAGATGCTCAGTCTTGCCTGTGTCTGTCATTAAAGAGGTTCTTCTGTGAGACACAATCCACCGGTCACAGGTCATGAGAAGACATGAATGTCCTTCACCAACCACAGCTGCCCATGCCCACGTCATCCCTGTTCATGGTCAAGGATCAAATTCTTACCAAGTGTCTGGCAGTCTCTCCAGACAGACCTCCAGAAGCCGCTGATGAAGAGATGCTCCGAGAGTCTGAATCTGTCACTACTTGCAGGCAACACACATAAATGGACAAGTCCTGAGGCTCCTTCCAGGAAGAACCTCCTCAGTCAGCCCGTTGTTCCCCCTCCCTTTCCTTCCTGCCCCCACCCTGACCTCTTCTTTATCTCCTCTCATCTTTCCGTTCTACCAGAAGGAAGACTGGGCAAAGACTGGTTCATCTGTTTACGCACAGTCTTGTTCTAGAAAGTCTCCTTGAAAGAGTCTAGAAAACGCAGCAAGGTGGTATCTGTGTCAAGTAGGACAGCGAGAGAAGGAAAAGCAGTGGCAGGCAAAACCTGAGGCCCGGAACCGAGACACAGAGACTCGCTCAAGCCCAGCGGAGCTGCGCGGCCCACGGTTCTGCGTGGCCCTTGGTTCTGCGCGGCCCACGGTTCTGCGCGGCCCACGGTTCTGCGCGGCCCTTGGTTCTGCGCCCCACGTGTCGGTGTCCTCTCTGCAGATCCAGCCCTCCCCTCCCAGACCGTGCCATCTGCCAGTGTCACGACTGCCGGTCCCATTCATGAGCAGGTGAGTCTACTGCAGAGGCTCTTCCCGTTACCTGGAAGCCAGTGAGGGATGTCATTAAGGGCAGCGGCACACCCATGAAGAGGTTACACTCGCATGCCCCTGCAGCCATGGTGTCTCCGGACAATGAGATGGAAAGAAGACCATGTAGCCTCACCTAACTCTTTCTGTTTCCAGACTGTGGAATTCATGAGGAGAGCGCCCTGGTTCATGCTGGGCCATGACATGGCCTTGAGGACAGCAGCCACATGCTGGGGACGATAAAGAAAAGACAGAAGGACAGGTGTCGGGGCCTCGAGGAGGAGTGCATTCCCTGTATCAGCCCGGAGGGGCCTACCTCCAGATTACCACCAGCTGGGCAAGGAATACGCCTCTTCTTGTTGAAGCTACTGAGAGTCAGGGTTTCTGGTACCTGTGCATGTGTGCCCAGTCGTGTCTCATTCTTTGCAACCCCATGGACAGTAGCCCACCAGACTCCTGTGTCCATGGGATTTCCCAGGCAAGGATACTGATATGTGTTGCCACTTCCTCCTCCGGGGAGTCTTCCCGACCCAGGGATCCAGCTCACATCTCCTGTGTCTCCTGTGTTAGCAGGCGGATTCTTTACCACTGAGCTACCTGGGAAACATTCTGTTACAGGAAGCCATGCCGAATTCTTTTTTTTTTTGGCTAAGCTACATGGCTTGTGGGATCTTAGTTCCTGACCAGGGATTGAACCCAGGTCATAGCAGTGAAAGCACAGAGTGCTAACCACTGGGCCGCCAGGGCAGTCCTGCCTTACCTAATTCTAAGTCTCTCTCTCAGATTTTTGTGTCTAGCTATGCTCATTTCACCTGCATATCTGACATTTCTTCTTGAATGGTAAATAAGCATCTCAAACTGAAAAAGACTCAAACAGAACTCTTGACATTTTTCTCATCTTTTTTTCATGCTTGAGGGCCTTGCAGAGCCTTCTTGATCTAAAGTTAGTACCACCAAAGGCTCACCGACTTAGGATGAAAACCAGGGAGTCATCCTCAATTCCTGTTTACTTCCCACTCCCACATCAGCAAAATTTACGGGCTCTACCTCCAAAGAAGACCCCGGGTCCCTCCACTGCTCACCACCTGCCCAGCTCTCACCATCGCAGCCACTGACATCTTTTATGTGGAATCTCATAAAAGTATCTCACCCGCTCTGATCCCACTCCTCTTCCAGCAGTGCTTCCTCCAGAGCAGCCAGAAAACATCCATCAGACCACATCACTCATCTGCTCAAAGCTTCTTGTTCCCATTGCAGTCACCCCACTCATGAGCTGGACCCCTTGACCTCCTTGCCTTTTCCACCCTCACATCCTCAACCCACCAATAAATAGGCTGGGAACACTCCTCAGTAATCTTCCCAGGCTACCCCTACCTGAACTTAGCCTCTCAAAAGCTTGCAGGGCAGGGTGGTGGTGCTGGGGGTGCGGAGATGCATATATGAAAGTCATAATACACACATAAGGTTTCTTGTATTTTATTGTAAAATTCAAGGAGATTTTGCCGTCAGTGCTATAATACATTGAACCATTGGGCAAATGGATGGCCAGAAGAAGCTATGCTTTCTCTCTGGCCCAGTGAACCTGGAGCCCGGCCACCTGTGAGGTCACATCGCACGTCACCTGGGGACCCTCTCCTGCTTTTGTTCTGGCTTTGGGCTAGTTTATCAAAGTTCACCGCTCTCCCTACACCTGAAGTATGCAGAGATCACTTTGGGGGTCAACCCCCTCAGAACTGTTGCTTGGTGTGGGAAGGTCAGATGCTCCCACAGATCAGCAGGAAAATACAGATTGTTTATGAATGTTAAAAACATGATGAGTGGTCAAAAGTCAATGAAATTAGCTAAGTATGACCAAGATTTGCAAGCTCTGCAGCAGGATGAAACAGCAAATCTGTCACTGATGGAGGGTTGTGATTAAACCAAGGAACTGCAGCCCACGGAGAAGTGATCTGCTTGCCACCACCCCCTGCTCCACGAACGTGTTCTCCACGCCACCCCTGGCAGACACCTCAGTCCCCTCAACTCCTCCTGAAGCTGGACCCACTCCCAGCACTGTGTCCTCCCTCTTATAGGCCTTCTACCCAAAAGCCAGTCTGGGGCTCTAATGAGAAGGGAAGGGACCAACCAGTCTCTTTTTTAAAAAAAATTTTTAACTGAAAAAACTATATGAATGAGTACAATAATGGGGGAAAAAATCTAACTGTAAACAGGATGCACAATGAAAAGTAAATTTCAGAGTGGCATCATTCAGAGCATAGATTTCAGGCAAACTGTCTTGGTTCAAACCCAGCTCCTCTGCTGCCAGTCTGGTTGACCGTAGGCAAGTAACAGAAACTCTGTGCCTCAGTTTCCTTGTCTATAAAATGGGTACCCCGATATCTATCTAGGGAACTGTTGTGAGGATGGTTGTTGTTGTTCAGCCTCTTAAGTCATGTCTGACTCATTGCAACTCCATGGACTGTTGTACGCCAGGCTTCCTGTCCTTCACTATCTCCTGGAGTTTGCTCAAATTAATGTCCGTTGAGTCGATGATGCTCTCCAACCATCTCATCCTCTGCCGCCCCCTTCTTCTATTATTGTGCTCAATCTTTCCCATCATCAGGGTCTTTTCCAGTGAGTTTTGACTCTTCACATCAAGCGGCCAAAGTATTGGAGCTTCAGGTTTGGTATCAGTCCTTCCAGTGAATATTCAGGGTTGATTTCCTTTAGGATTGACTGGTTTGATCTCCTTGCAGTCCAAGGGACTCTCTGTGAGGATTAAGTTTGTTAATTCATGTAAAGTGCATAGGTAGGTGCCAGCATACATAAGCTCTGTCTAGAGAGAGGTGATATTATTATTGTGATTGTTTCAATTTCCTTAGACTTTGAGGGAACCAGAGGTGACAGCTTTTCATGTATCTTTCTGGACATTGTTTATGTGGACATAAGTACATCTCCTTTTTACATGGAAGGTAACAGGCTAACACACTCTTTTACAAAGAAGCTCATATGTGTTTCTGCCTCGTTCCTTTCATACAGATATTCCTTATATGACCAGTTCCTACTGTTGGACATTTAGGTTATTCTCCTGTTACATAGTCACAAAGACTAAGGTAATACAACCTTTTACATGATTTAATGTGTATTTGTGAGTGTATCTACAGAATAAATCCCTTACAGTTGAATTGCTGGACCCAGGCTAAACACATTTTATACTTTGAAAGGTATAGCTGAATTGTCCTGTAGTCCAGCAGCCCCCAGTCTTTTTTAGCATCAGGGACCAATTTCATGGAAGACAATTTTTCCATGAACCCACATCTGGTGGGTGGGGCTTCTTCCCACATCTGGAGTGGGGGATGGTTTCAGGTGATTCTCAAAAGTCACATGCAACCTAGATCCCTCCCGGGCGCAGTTCACAGTAGGGTCCATGCTCCCAGAGAGTCTAATGAAACCACTGATCCAACAGGAGGTGGAGCTTAGGTGGTAATGCAAAGGATGGGGAGTGGCTGTAAGTACAGATGAAGCTTCACTTGTTCACCCACCAGTCCATGGCCCAGGGGTTGGGGCCATGGCTCTAGTCCATTCTCCAGAGGGTTCCTGACAGCATACTTCCCATACCTGGTGAGTGGGGCTTCTCTCCCTCTCTTACCTGGAGCAGGTATCTCACTTTTTCTGCCCTTTTGTACATTATTCGTTTCTACCCCTTTGATGGTGTTAAGCTTCCACTATTCGGGTCTAGGATGAAAATTCCTTATCTCTCTTGTGTCATTCCCTTGTGATTTAATGGTGTATTTTTTTAGTCTATTTTCTATGATTTCTAAAGCTCAGAGAGTACATCATCTTTTTTACAGATGGGTCCTTAGTCCTTTTCGGGGAGGGAGGAGCATCATTTGGGTTAGGGTTCCAAACTAACTATAAAAGTCATTTTTTAAAATATAGGTGCTCTCCCATTACAGGCCTTACTGCCATACTCCCTACTGTCCATTTCCTGCCACTGAGCAGCTCACACACTTATACATTAGATTCATTGTCTGGCATCTTCTTTATCAGAGAATGCTCCCCAGCGTTGGAATTTTTCTGACCAACAGTTTCCTTCAGAGTCATGGTCACCAAGAGGACTTTCTGGGTCTTTAGGACCAGGCATCTGGAAGCCTGGACCAAGGGCCCCACTCAGCCAGCATCTGAGATCTCCTCCAGGTCCTTAAGAAGTCTCAGTTTCCCCATATGAAAAGACCATCAGTCCCAGCCAGGACCAAAACTCTGTGATTTTCATATGCTCTTCCAGATGGCTTCTATCTGCCAGTAATGTTTGTAACTGTTCTTCCTGCAAAAATGTCCTTCTTTCCAGAAAGACATACAGAAACAATTAACAGAATATTTTAAATACACATTAGATTTGCTCATTTATTCCCCTCAAGAACTTTATCTTTTGAAGTAAATAGGAGGTAAATCAAAGGGCCAGAGAGGTAGCTTCTACCTGAAAACAATAATGATGACGAACTCCGACCCAAATTATAAGGCCACCTTTGAGGGTGGAGTGCTTCCAGGGAGTGATGAGATTAAGTTGGGTCTACAATACAATTTTACTCTGGAGCCTCCTTTTAAATGACTTGAAGTGGTGAAATTAGAATTGCTGAAAAGAAATTTAAATCTTTAAAAAAAAAGAAAGGAACCCGTCATTGTTTAAACATTTCTTCTGTGGTTTAGCATAAGTTTCCAAGATTTGTATCTGTAGATTGAAAACTCCCTTCTCATGCTTAGAAATCTCCTCACCTCGTACCCTGTAGACCTATAAAGCATTTTCAACTAATTGGACAAAGAGAAAACAAAGACATAATAAAGAAAATGAGTTTGTGTTCATGGACTGGTGGAAGCAACTTTTTTCTTGGTACTCAGTGGAAAGAATCATCAGTGACACTAATACATCAGAGTAGTTTTGTTTAATACAAACTGTACAACCTCAAGAGGGAAATAGCATTTGGAGATGGATTTCCCATGGAACAAAATATCATTTAATGTTATATTAACACGTCTCTTTTCCTACTCTGAGAAGCTATGAATGTGTTCCTGGCTTAACCTTTTACTTGCTTTATGTTCCCAAAGTAATTTCTTTATTTCTCACTGTCCACCATTTTCAGCCTCATTGGTTACGTCTGTGGATAAGAGCCAGGAAATTGGGTGTTTCTCCTGATAGCTGGATCAAGATTTCCCTTTTACTCATTTCATGTTCAAGCTTTCCCTGAAAGTAGTTGTTCATTTATTCAGTTACCTAATAAACACTTAAGTATGTTAGCATCAGCAAAGCCCTCAGCACCGAGGAATGTTTTTGAGGGAAGGAACTGTCCTTACCTTCCAAGGATTTATGATCTAAATTTTGCCTTGGGAAGACATATGAATCCAAAGTTACCAAGTCATGTAATTCAATCCCGCAAATATTTATTGAAAGTCCACCATGTGCTAGACACTGGGAATACAAAATACATAAGATGCAGTGGAAGTTCCAGTTCACTGGAGAAAGAGACCGGGGCAAGCAGACAGTTCTGCTTCATGAGCTCAGATCTGCAATATAGAGATGTGCGCACTGTGAAGACAAAGTGGAGAAACAGAGGGGAATGTGGATTCATCTGCCTGGAGAAACCAGAAAAAATCTTCCTAGAAGGGGTCACCCTGTTCAAGATCAAGTCTGATCAGGAATTTGCCAGATAGACTTGGTGATGGATTGGTTACCAGGCAAAAGAAGTGGGGCAGGGAGGGAGCATGGCCCACTGGGAGAAGGCGTGAGTAACTCCTCATGTGTGGAGCTTGGACGCAGGTGGGTGGCACAGTATGGTGAGGCCCGGCAGGGTGGCCGGGGCTCCTTATGCCAGGCCAGGTACTCCTCGCCAAAGGGACTGACTTTATCTCGTAGACTAGGTGACTGGAGCCACTGAAGAATTTGAGCAGAGGTGTCATATGGTAAGATCATTAGAAGAGGTGTCCCTGAGTGGACAGCCTGGGCAGCCATTGCCTGTCGGAGTTCGAGCCGCAGCCCCACAGCCTGCCGGCTGTGTGTCCTGAGCAAGGTGACCCCAGCGTCCTGTGCCTCGGTTTCCTCATCTGTAACCATGAAGACACAGGGTGTGAAGGGGATACCGCAGTGAAGACAGGAAGTGCCTGGGGAGGGTCCAGCATGCAGTCGGCGTTCCTTAGGTGCCTCCCACTGTCATCATCTTGGTCTCAGTTGCTCTGTCATTTTAGCCTTTTATCACAAAGCAAATGTCCTTTGAGCTGGATCTCCCCCCAGAGAAGAAGAACCCGTCTTTTCTATTCAGGCTTTTGATGAAACAGTCACCGCCAGGGCCAGGGGTGAGTCTAGCCCTCCTACAGCATCCACTGTGTTCTGTGAACCAGCGCTGTCAGCAAGGAAATGTGGTTCTCAAGCGGGGTTCCGGGAAGAACATCACCTCCTGTTTGCCATGCTGAGTCTTCACCAAAACCAGAGTCATGAAGGGTGGATCCAGGAAGAACCCTATACAACTCACAGGCTCCTTCCTGTGGTCCCACTAGCAAGTGCTTAATCTCAAAACTGTAGCTAGAACTCAGGGGTCCTTGGTGCCTGGATCAGCTTTCCCAGTCACTCCATGCTAGCAGGATCACAGAGGCCCTAGCCTCACAAGGCAGATTCTTAACCACTGGACCACCAGGGAAGCCCCACCTGTCTCTTTTAAAGAAAGGAAAAAACAAGCATCCTTCACCTAGAATCTTCAGATCCAAAGAGTCCCCCTCAAATCCTCCCAGTAGCCCCTCTGCAGACTTCCCTGTAGCACTGCTCTCAGGGGCTTTTCTCTCTCTGTCCTCAGCCACTCCTCACCTCTGCTGCTCCGGGCCTTCCCCCTGAGAGTTGCCCCTGGAGAGTTCCTCCAGCCCCATCACAAAGCCCCACCCTCCACCGGAGGACGCAGGTCTGGACATCTATCTGCTCTCATGTTCCCTGTGTGAGGCTGGAGGGGAAGGGGTGAGTTTACAGCCTAGAACCTCCCCTGGTTTTCACATGTCTCAACAGCGACACTGGCTTTTTCCTTCTCCTCCAGAAAGACTTTTGACAATAGCACTCCGATATATTAGCAGCAGACCTGGCCCAGGGTTTATTGTCGATCTGGGTTCTGTTTGTACTGGGGCAAATTCCATTCTCCATTTAGTCTGGGACAGACCAGAGATGGAGTGTACCCTGAACATAACAAGAAGCTGCTCTCAGGAGGAAAAAGACCGAGTTCCAGGCCTCTGGCCAAATGAAATCCATTCTTTATACCACCACCTCCAGACTATGCCTCACTCATTAACTAGTTACTCTATTTGGCTTCAAAATGGTAAAAAAAAAAAAAAAAAAAAAAAAGGCAGAGTTGGAAGCCAAGCCCTAACTTCAGGCAGCTTTGTGGTGACAGTCAAGCCCCCCCGCCCCCATTTGGCCAGGAATGATGCAATCAGGGCTGTGCCCAAGAGCACTGCATTTTTTGGTAAGATGTAGAAATGATTGAATAATAGATCAACATCATTATCACAAAGCATATAAATAGATGTTTTGCTTGCTGTCTGACTTTGCATGCATTGAGAACTTGAACTACATCGCATAGCTAATTCTGTCTGAGAGTGTGGACGGCCTTATTAGGAAAAGGTGGTGCTTTGTTGTGAAGGGCTGTTTCAAAGGAACACAGACATCTCCCTCCCTCTTTCCCTCCTGGGAGAACTGTGTTAAGTGAAAAGGACTTTCTGTAGTGAGTAGATTCTAACAATCCAGCACGAGAGTAGAGACTCCACATATTTTGTGGTTTCGGAACCAGGCCCTGGTTTGAAATAATTCATACGATCTATATGACGTTTCCTTTTATCAGCCCAGGCTGATAATTCTAGCAGCCTTGGGTGTTCTTTACGTTTTGTCGGCTTAATTTCAAAGCTGACCTCATCCTTTGAAGATGGTGCATTAAGCCTAGGGCAGTGTCTACAGCCACCTCTGAGAAAGATACTTTAACAAAGAAGAATTTTTTCCAGGATAGTCAAACCCAGAAAACACACACACACACACACAAACCTCTTTCTGGCTCTCTAATATGCAAGGCTTAGAAAAACATCTATGTGAATGTATTTCAGATATTGAAACAATCACCCACCTAAAGAAAGTTTACAAGTAGAATACAAATAATTTGTTCCCCTTAGACTATTTGAGAGTAAGTTTCTAATCTGACGCCCTGTCCCCCATGAATAAAAACAGGGACATTTTCCTCCATAGCCGTTGTACAACCATGCAAACCAGGAAATTAACAGTAGTGCATCACTGCTACCCAATCCTCAGACCTATTAAAGTTTCACACTTATCCTAATTTTTTTTTTAATAGCAAAGGAGCCAGTTTGGAATCACATGTTACTTTCTGTCATCATGTCTCTTTGGTCTCCTTCCATCTGGAACATTCCCTAGGCTTTCCTTGAGTCTCATGACTTGACATCTTTGAAGATGACAGGCCAAGTAGTTTATAGAATGGCTCTCAGTCTGCTTTGCCTGATGTTCTCTCATGATGAAATTCAGGTTCTGTGTATTTGGCAAGAGCATCACCAAAGTGATGCTGTGTCTTTCTCAATGCTTCCGATCAGTGGTCCATGATTTCAGTTTGTCTTGTTACTGGAGATCTTCACTTTGATCCCTTGATGAGGTGATGTCTTTCAGGTCCTTTTTTTCTTCTTTGCAGTCAGTAAGTATTTTAAGGGGACTGACTTCGAAACTGAGGACATATTTTTATGTTTAACAAAGAGTCAGTATTTTAACTCAGCTAACGTTTGGAGACAAAAGTCCCAGATCTGATAGAAAAAAGGCAAAACAACTCTCCCAAAGTAGGGTCCCACTGGAGAAGACCCTGGAAGAAGGACACAGGGCTGTTTGCCAAGAAACTCCTGAAAGTGGTCAACTGTAAAATCCCTGGAGGTGAATACTACAGAGGTTTTTGCAGAGGGATGGAATTGTTGGAAAACTTCCATGTCATTTTGTCATTTTTAGTTTCCACTTGGACTAGTGGTGCAAGACAAGGCACTTGGCTTTGATAGTGTAGTGTGACTTTTTGCTTAGACTTATCTGGTTCTTAATTCACAGTGGCCTTCCAGGAGTCGGGAATTAGACTTGAAGCACATTCAGAGGATGCCTGAATTCACAGGGCCACAGAACTGATGAGTTTTCTAGCCAAGAATAACACTATTGAGTTATTTGTGGGACATATTTTTACTAGGAAGCCGCTAGACATTGAATAAAATGGAGCAGCCTGGATGTGGTAGCTAATGGGACAATTTTAATGCCCTGTCCCATAGAGTATCCTAGATAAAAGTAATGCTAACATTATTTTCAATTCAAAAAATAAGGTGAATGGGTGTTGAGGGACTAGCGCTTTAGCCCTACAGCCAGTTCCTGAAGCCACATTTCCTGACTCCCAGCCCTTGGGGAAGAGCATGCCCACAGAAGTCAGAGACCCAGAGACCCTCTCTCTCAACACCAGCATTAGATGATATTATTAAGGAATGATTATTAATTTTTTTAGGTGTGGTAACAGTACACACACACACACACACACACAAAGCTTAGGGTCAAAATGATATCATACCTAGAACTTGCTTTAAAATACTTTTAACAATAGTAAAAGAAGATGGAGAGGGCAAAAGATACAATAAGACTGGGAAAAATATTGACAATTATTGAGCCCGATGGGTATAGGGGAGTTCATTACATGTTTCTCTTTAACTCTGTGTATTTTTGAAATTCAACTTTAAAATTATCTTAAAGGTACTGATACTTGGGACTATATCACTGCAGACTAAATAGATTAGAATCCTGGTTGAGGGAGGAGGATAAACCCTTAAGGGTCAGTGTTTTTCACCTGTTCCCTGCCCTCCCCCCAACCCAACATGATTCTAACATTGCTGTCATGGTTGAGAACCACTAGGTTATTAGGCAACATCTTTAATTCTACGCTGGTGGCTCAGTGGTAAAGAATCTGCCTGCAGTGCAGGAGATGTGGGAGATGCAGGTTTGATCTCTGGGTCAGAAAGATCCCCTGGAAGAAAACATGGCAACCCACTCCAGTATCCTGGAAAAATCCCATGTACAGAGGAGCCTGGCAGGCTACAGTCTATGGGGTTGCAAAGAGTCAGACAAAATTGAGTGACTCAGCACTTTAATTCTACCAGAGTGGTTAATCCCTGATGGCTAATGATGTTGACCGTCTTTCCATGTATTTATTTTCCATCCATGTATACTCTTTGGTAAAATATCTCTTGGTATTTTTTGCCCATTTTCTAATTGTTTTTTGTTTTAAACTGCTAAATTTTGAGAGCTCTCTTTGTATGTTCTAGATATGAGGCCTTTGTTGGATATGTGGTCTGCAAATATTTTCTCCATAGAGCTTGTCTTTTCATCCTCTTAACAATGTCTCAAAAAGCAAAAGAGTCTGTTGTTGTTAAAGTCTGGTTCATCCACTTTCTGATCTTTTATGGATCATGCTTTGATTGTTAAGTCTGAGGACTCTTTGCCCTGCCCTAAATCCCAAAGATTTCTCCTATGTTTTTGAAAAGGTTTTAAAATTCCCAAGTTTAATAAAATTAAGTTTTATGTTTTACACTTAAGTCCATTATCTTTCTGGAGTCGATTTTTTTTTTTTTTTTTTTTTTTTAAGCTCAAGGCTTAGGTTGAGGTTCATCTTTTTTACTTCTGGATACCCCATGTTTCTAGCACAGTTTGTCAAAAGGTTTGTCTTTCCCCCGTTGACTGTCAGTTGTTGCATCTTTATAAAAANTTTTTTTTTTTTTTTTTTTTTTAAGCTCAAGGCTTAGGTTGAGGTTCATCTTTTTTACTTCTGGATACCCCATGTTTCTAGCACAATTTGTCAAAAGGTTTGTCTTTCCCCCGTTGACTGTCAGTTGTTGCATCTTTATAAAAAATCAACTGGAGAATTTCCTTGTCAGTACGGTGGTTAAGACGCCGCCCTTCCAGTACAAGGATGCAGGAGGCTCGGATTTGATCCCTGGTTAGGGAACTAAGTGGAGAAGGCAATGGCACCCAACTCCAGTACTCTTGCCTGGAAATCCCATGGATGGAGGAGCCTGGTAGGCTGCAGCCCATGGAGTCGCTATGAGTCGGACACAACTGAGCGACTTCACTTTCACTTTTCACTTTCATGCATTGGAGGAGGAAATGGCAACCCACTCCAGTGTTCTTGCCTGGAGAATCCCCCGGGACGAGGGAGCCTGGTGGGCTGCCGTCTATGGAGTCACACAGAGTCAGACACGACTGAGCAACTTGCACTAGGGAACTAAGACCCCACGTGCTGCGTGGTCAAATAAATAAATAGAAACAAACACACACGCACATATACATACATTACACAAAATAAATATATAACCAATGTTAAGAAAAAAACAGTTGGGCATATTTCTGTGAGCCTATTTCTGGGCTCTCTGCTCTATTCCATTGATCTATGTGGTTATCTCTATACTGACACCAGTGCCTTGAATACTGACCCTACACAGTCAGTCTTGAAACCACGTATACCGATTCCTTTTACTTTATTCTTCTTTTTCAAAATTATTTTTAGCTATTCTATTCTCTTTGCCTTTCCATATAAATTTTAGAATAATCTTGTCTATATCTACAAAAAAATCTTTCTGGGATTTTGATAGGAAAAAAGCAAGGCTTTTTTGGCACTCTGCAACATCCTTTGGTTCCAGGACCTGCTGAGGATGGAATCTTGGCCCCATGACCCAGTTCCCACTTCGCCGTTGGTTGTTGTTGTTGTTATTTAAAAATGTCCTTTTCTCTGTTCTAAAGCTTCCTGCCTCCCAGACACATGTCAACATCAGGAGTGACACTGCTGTGCAGCTGGGAAGCCCATGAAGTTGATGACTCAGGATGATGGAAATAAACACACTTTGTAGCGCCCGGTGCCCCCAGTCACAGGCGGCTCTCACCCCCCCACCCCCACCCACTACCCCACCTTCACCCTGTCCTATGCCTTCTTCCTTTTGTGCTTCTCCAGGATCCTTTCCTGTCCTCTCGTGCAGCCTGATGTATCCATCACTCTGGCTTCTGTCTGTATTAATGAATATCAGCTGACTGGGAGAAGCTTTCCAACAGTTGTCTTGTTCAAAAAGAACCAGAGGAGGCATACAAGGAACAGAATATACAGATGGATCTGGGGACCCTGACCCAGAGACAGGATCTGGGGTCACTGAAGCATCACCTGGGAGGTCTCCAGCTTGGCCATCCTTCCTCTCCAAGGGGAGCTTGGTAGGAACGTTATCTCTCGTCCCTCTTCTGGATGCCTCTTCTCAGATCCAGAGAACACAGGGAGCCCCTCCCAGCTCCAACAGGCACCGTGAGCCTCCATGAGCCCCTGCAGGCAGATGGCTGCAGAGAGGCCGTGCAGTGGGGGTTGTGTGTTCTGTCTCCAGCACAACATTTGGGTTAATTCTGGGAAAAGATCTAAACAAGTCTCCCAAAGAACAAAGACTTGCAGCTGCAGTGTCTTACCTACTGAGAGGCACGCCAGCTGGATCTTGCCTCTAAGCCTGTGTGACTGCTTCCCACTTGCGTTTCTCAGGCTTGGGAGCTCTGGTCGGGAGTGCGTTGGGCTGTGAGGAACCCATCTATAGTGCCCTTCCATATGGCCACGTGACCTTGGGCCAGTCACTTTTGTCTTTGTGGGTAAAATAAATGGGGTAGGGGTACCTATTCTACAATTGTTTGTTAAATGATATGAAAGAATTATTTAAAATTTGGGGGGATGTGATCATGGCATCATGAAAATAATGTTATCTGGGAACTAATTTAGAATACTATAATACAAAAGAAACAGGAAGGAAGTAAAGACAAATGAAACAGGATTGGCAAAGTGTTGATAATTGTTGAAGGAGGGGTCAGGGTTTGAGGTGGCTGTTACAGTCTACTTTCTGCTTTTGTGTTTGAAATTTCTATAATCAAAAATTAAGAGTCATAGCCTTTCACATTCCAGTAGCACCAACAAGATGGTGGCTAGAAATACCCTTGGGGAACGGAGTCTTGCTATGAAAGAGCTCGTCTCCACACTGCTTTGCTCTAACAGAATAAGTGGGTGAGGGCACCCACTGGTTGAACTTGGCTGTAAGAACTGCTATACGGCTAGGCAGTGAACCAAGAGAGAGACCCGCACTCCCCACCCCGGCCACCAGCTCTCCAAGCAGAAGGAAGGTCCGTAGCCTCTTCAAGGGCAGAAGATGGACTTTGTGGTCCTTCTCAGGCTGGTTCCAGTGGCCTCTCTCTGTCATGTGTCGGGGGTTGTCCACCACAGGTTCATGGCTGCCTGTCACTTCCTCTTGGATCTTGTGTCTCCTGGCCTTGGGGGAGACTTTCCAGTTTCCTCCTCTCCTGTGCTCTGCTTGCTCTGGTCCTCAGATTCAAGAGAGGCTGAGGAGACTGACAAGGAAGATACTTGGACGCAGAGAGTTGGGTTAGGTCAATGGCAGGGGTCAAGGCCAGGTCGCCTGCATGGGGCAGAGGTCCCCAGACTGCCATCAGGCAATGAGCAGGTTGGTCTGTGTCACCAGTCCTGAGCTCTGGACCTGCTGGGTGCTATTTCAATAAAGACGACAGAGATGAATCCTCTGTTCCAAGAACTCTTGTCCGGTAATGGAGAAAGTTAGACAAACAGATGGTTACAGAACAAATTACATTCCAGGCATAGACATTTGGAGACAGAATAAACAGGGTTTTAGACAAGATGCTCTAATGTGGCATCTGGGTGTTTGGATGGTGGGCAGGGGTGGGGGTAGCTGTGTAGTGACCAGAGCAGCTTACTAGGAACGTTGACTCCTGAACTCATTGTTGAAAGATCAGCAAGTAGTGGGAAGAAGGAATTACATCAAACATGTGTCACAGCTCAGATGTGAGGGG
>SJYX01017228.1:0-27337 GCA_006410675.1 Oreotragus oreotragus
AGCATCAGCCTCCTTCTCCTCATCCCTCACCCCTCACCTTTGCTCCCATCATGGAGCAAACATCTGGGGGTGAGGACAAGAGGAAAGCCGCCCTTCGCCTGCCCTGCAGCCTCCAGCACGAACTGAGAGCTTTCTCACTCAGCCACAGACGGTCTGGGAGCAGGGAGAGGAGAGAAGATTCGCCCCTCTTATTTGAATAAGTTGAGACCCACGCCTCCAGGGCACCAACCTTACCTTTTTCAACTGGTGTCTTCTGTCTGGGGTGTCAAGATTCTCCTGAGGTCTCTTTCTGATGGTGGCTTCAGGATAAACTCTAGAAGGAAGACAGAGGGAAATACATTTTAAAAGGCTAAGGGGGCCTTCCCTGGTGGCTCAGGGGTAAGGAATCCACCTGTCAATGCAGGAGACATGGGTTCGATCCCTGATCTGAGAAGATCCCATGCACCACGACTACTGAGCCCACACGCCTCGACTACTGAAGCCCGTGTGTCCTGGAGCCGGTGGTCCACACCAGACAAGCCACCGCAATGAGAAGCCTGCACACCACAATCAGACAGTGGCCTCCACTCGCCCCACCTGGAGAAATGCCCACACAGCAACAAAGACCCAGCACCACCAAAAATAAACAAATAAGGCAAGGGATGGGGGGCATGCAGCTTCTGGGGGCCACGTCGCTTAGATGTTCACCCACTTCCTCCTCCCATCTCTGCGAGAGGTGATACAGAAGCCAGACAGGGCCCAGCAAGACAGAAGCAAGCACCCAGCCCCACCGAGGGTCCCAGGATGGTGTCCCCAGTGCCTAGGGCTCAGGGTGTATTTTCAGTCTCCCAAAATAACCCTGGGAGCCTGCACAATGGCCCTGTGATGACACGGAGCGGGCTGATCGCAGCACCACACAGCATCTCTGCTTCTAGCTAGAATGTTATCGACTTGGTGTGAGGACTCCACTTTCCTCAGGCGAAGTCAAGGCTCCCTGAGTCATTTTGAAAATGCGAAAGCGAATTAATCATTGCTTAATGAATGCAGGCTCTGGGGCAGACCCACACTTTCAAGATCTGGTCTTCAGACACAGGTAAGTAGTAAGTGGAGAACACTCTGATGGTGAGAAAAACAACTCAGCTCCAGAGCCCAGGACCCAGAAATCCAGCCTCTCCCCACACCCCCCACCTCCTCTCTGTCAGTTTCATGAAGAGTTCATAGGTCACTGGAGAAGGATCAAATTCACTGCGTCCAGGCTGCATAGCTGTCAGCCAAGGCTTAGGCCAGTTCCAGGGGACCAGTTCGTTCACATGCCCAGCTGAGCAAAAGACACAGCTGAGCAGAAACAGGGAGGGCCAGGGGCCCCCATCCCTGCCTTCCAATGACCCGGCCACACAGAAGCCCCGATTAAATTTCATGTTGCCTCAAATAATAATGACAATGATCCCAACGCCCTCAACAATCTCATGAGAAAGTATGGCCCCGTTAGGCATGAGGACCACGATGAACTGAGGCGATAACTTGCCCATATGGCCATACTGCTGAAAAAAGAACAGACCCGGGACGACACTCAGGGAAGTCAAGCCCTTGAAACTGCCCTCTCCACGGTGGGGGAGGCCTAGTTCAAGGAGAGCAATGAGTTCAAGGTCTGCCCTGTAGGTCCCAGCACCAGCGCACCCACGCATAAAAGAAGTTCTCGGAACTCCCTGCTAACTGATGGGGAACAAGGCTTGGCTGGAGGACATGACCTTGTTTTATTTGGCTACCTAATTTGGCTATTTATTTGGAGGCCTCAGACATCCACCCAAGTGGTGTCAGCCCATGGGGCCTTGAGTGTCACGGGCCAGTCTAAAGCTACAGTCAGAGGAATTCACGATACATATACATGTACAGATACACCTACAGTCATATCCATCTCCACATACATCCATACACATATGGATAAGGGTGTATATGTACATAATTTTCATTTTTAACCACAGGAGTACACGTTTTTCCATACTCATTTATCCTGTTTAACAGACTCACTGTGCAAGCTCTGTAATATGACCTTCCAGGCTACAGTCCATGTCATCACATACGTGTGTGCGTGCATGCTAAGCCGTTTCAGTCATGTCTGACTCTTTGTGATCCCATGGCCTGTAGCCCACCAGGCTCCTCTGTCCATGGGATTCTCCAGGCAAGAATACTGGAGTGGGCTGCCATACCCTCCTCCAGGGGACCTTCCCCACCCAGGGATCGAACCTGCGTCTCTTATGTCTTCACCACTAGCACCGTATCTGTGTACATGTGTGGATAAGCATGTACCCATGGTGGCCCACATGCAGACGGCAGGATCTTCACGTGTTATACAACCCCAGCTCTCTGTGAGACCATGTCCACTGCTGCAAGTGAGCACACAGGCATCTTCTGGAGTCTTCTTCACAGCTGCACAGTATCCATGGTAGGTGTGGACCACAATCCTTCCCTTCGCCCACCGTGCATATGTGAGTATTTCCATTTCTGGCTGTTACCAGCGTGTGGCCATGGTCCCCTTGATGCACTCACTTCTGTGTGGATGTTTGCAAGCACTTCCAAAGCCTGGATGCCTCGAAGGTGGAAGGCCAGGCAGAGGCTCTGCAAACATCACATTTGACAAACTGCCTTCTCCCTATTGTTGCGTTCAGTCACTTAGTTGTGTCTGACTCTTTTGCGACCCCATGGACTGTAGCCCACCAGGCTGCTCTGTCCATGGGACCTCCCAGGCAAGAATACTGGAGTGGGCTGCCATACCCTCCTCCAGGGGACCTTCCCCATCCAGGGATCAAACCCAAGTCTCCTGCATTGGCAGGCGAATTCTTTAGTGCTGAGCCACCAGGGAAGCCCCACAATACTGGATTAACTCCCTTCAAATAGCAGGGCAGGAGCCCCTTTGCTTGAATACAAACTTGAACTCAGAGTTCCGCCTGCAGAGTTGCTTTTCTGGGAGGTCGTGTTCCCTGGATGAGGCAGGAGTTTATTTCTTGGCTTATGTAACTGTCCACTGTTCCACTTCCCCGGAGCATCTCTCTGTTCCTGGTCCACCTGAGCCCAGGAACTACATTTACAGGCTCAGAACTGATAATGAGCTTTTATGAGCTCTAGGGACCGTGAGGAACACGTATTAATGTCAAGTGTGCCCGTCAGCCACACAGCCTGGGTGAATGTCACACATTAACAACATTAAAGGCTGCAGCCACGCTGGGAAGGAGCCGCGGGCTGCATGTCAGGAGGTGCGAGCAAGGCCCGTCAACAACAAAATTACTTTTCAGGTTTTGCACTCCTGAGCCCGAAGCTGTCTTCAGTTTTGATGGAATTCTGTCTTCCTGCAGCCTAAGAGGAGATTAGTTTATTACCAGCCTGCCAGGAGAGGTGAAATCCGGCACTAATCCTAATTCCCATTTAAGCAAATCTGCATTGTGTGAGGGAAACCAGCTGGGCTCGGAATTTCTTCCCCTCTCCCCTGAGATCTCCTTCCAGCCCCATCCTCTCTGTGGGGGAGGGAAGTCACTACAGCTGTTAGACCCAGAGCCCTCCAAGGAGGGGAAAAGAATCCTAGGGTTTAGGGCCAAGACGGCAATGTGGGGGCCAGGGCGGGGGGCTGGTGACAAGGGGCAGCCTCGAAAGGTAGCCGGCAGGGTGATGGTGGCTGCGGTTGACTAGGCAGTCTCATGCCCTGGACTCGCTCTTGCTTTTATCCAAAAATCCCCCACCCACCCCCTCCACCTGCAGTTTTAAAGTGAAACAGGTTGGAATCCTGTTGTTCAGTCGCTCGTCGCTCTTTGCGAACCCATGGACTGCAGCACACCAGGCTTGCCTGCCCTTCACCATCTCCCAAAGCTTGCTCAAGCTCATGTGCATTGAGTCAGTGATGCCATCTAGCCATCTCATCCTCTGTCACCCCCTTCTCCTCCTGCCTTCAATCCTTCCCAGCATCAGGGTCTTTTCCAATGAGTTGGCTCTTCACATCAGGTGGCTAAATTATTGTAGCTTTCAGCTGCAGCATCATTGACTACGCTAAAGCCTTTGACTATGTGGATCACAACAAACTGTAGAATCCTGAGTCCACCTCTGAGAAGCTCGGTGACCTTGAGCAAATGAACTTCCTGCTCCACGCCTCAGCTCCTCATCTGGGAAACAGGGTTAACAACAGCTGATGACTCATACAATGTGAGGATGACATGACGGATATACACACAGGACTCAGCTAAGAGCCCGGCAGGTAATACGCTGTTTCTTGAATGTAAGACTCCATGGGTTATAATTGCACCATTAGTTTATGGGTTTCTGATAAAGAGAAAACAGTGCCTATTAAGCTATTTGATTAAGACATCACTTTTTGTATGATTCAGCCCCATTTCAGAGACCTTAAAATATTTTTTAACAAGGGTGCCTTCAGTTCACTCAGTTGTCTCCAACTCTTTGCAGCCCCATGAACTGCAGCACACCAGGTTTCCCTGTCCATCACCAACTCCCAGAACTTGCTCAAACTCATGTCCATTGAGTCAGTGATGCCATCCAACCATCTGTCATCCCCTTCTCCTCCTGCCTTCAATCTTTCCCAGCATCAAGTCTTTTCCAAGGAGTCAGTTGTTCACATCAGCTGGCCAAAGTATTCAATTTTCAGCTTCAGCATCAGTCCTTCCAGTGAATATTCAGGACTGATTTTCATTAGGATGGACTTGGTTGGATCTCCTTGCAGTCCAAGGGACTCTCAGGAGTCTTCTCCAACACCACAGTTCAAAAGCACCTGTTCCTTGGGGCTCAGCTTTCTTATTATTCCAACTCTCACATCCATACATGACCACAGGAAGAACCATTGCTTTGACTAGATGGACCTTTGTTGGCAATGTAATATCTCTGCTTTTTAATATGTTGTCTAAGTTGGTCATAGCTTTTCTTCCAAAGAGCACAAGCATCTTTTAATTTCATGGCTGCAGTCACCATTTGCAATGATTTTGGAGCCGCCCCCAAAATAAAATCTGTCACTGTTTCCACTGTTTCCCCATCTATTAGCCATGAAGTGATGGGACCAGATGCCACGATCTTTGTTTTCTGAATGTTGAGCTTTAAGCCAACTTTTTTACTGTCCTCTTTCACTTTCAAGAGGCTCTTTAGTTCTTCTTCACTTTCTTCCATAAGGGTGGTGTCATCCGCATATCTGAGGTCATTGATATTTCTCCCGGCAATCTTGATTCCAGCTTGTGCTTCTTCCAGACCAGCGTTTCTCATGATGCACTCTGCATATAAGTTAAATAAGCAGGGTGACAATATGCAACCTTGATTCTCATTTTCCTATTTGGAACCAGTCTGTTGTTCCATGTCCAGTTCTAACTGTTGCTTCTTGACTTGCATACAGATTTCTCAGGAGGCAGGTCAGATGGTCTGGTATTCCTGTCTCTTTAAGAGTGACTGTGGGCAAGAATCCCTTAGAAGAAATGGAGTAGTCCTCATCAGAGAAGGCAATGGCACCCCACCCCAGTCCTCTTGCCTGAAAAATCCCATGGACAGAGGAGCCTGGTGGGCTGCAGTCCATGGGGTCGCATAGTGTCAGACACGACTGAGTGACTTCACTTTCACTTTCCTGAATTGGAGAAGGAAATGGCAACCCACTCCAGTGTTCTTGCCTGGAGAATCCCATGGACAGAGGAGCCTGGTGGGCTGCAGTCTATGGGGTCCCACAGAGTTGGACATGACTGAAGCGACTTAGCAGCATCAGTAGCCTTCATAGTCAACAAAAGAGTTCAAAATGCAGTACTCGGGTGCAATCTCAAAACAACAAAATGATCTCTGTTCGTTTTCAAGGCAAACCATTCAATATCACAATAATCCAAGCCTATGCTCCAACCGATAATGCTGAAGAAGCTGAAGTTGAATGGTTCAAAGAAGACCTATAAGACCTTCTAGAACTAACACCCCAAAAANTGATTCTCATTTTCCTATTTGGAACCAGTCTGTTGTTCCATGTCCAGTTCTAACTGTTGCTTCTTGACTTGCATACAGATTTCTCAGGAGGCAGGTCAGATGGTCTGGTATTCCTGTCTCTTTAAGAGTGACTGTGGGCAAGAATCCCTTAGAAGAAATGGAGTAGTCCTCATCAGAGAAGGCAATGGCACCCCACCCCAGTCCTCTTGCCTGAAAAATCCCATGGACAGAGGAGCCTGGTGGGCTGCAGTCCATGGGGTCGCATAGTGTCAGACACGACTGAGTGACTTCACTTTCACTTTCCTGAATTGGAGAAGGAAATGGCAACCCACTCCAGTGTTCTTGCCTGGAGAATCCCATGGACAGAGGAGCCTGGTGGGCTGCAGTCTATGGGGTCCCACAGAGTTGGACATGACTGAAGCGACTTAGCAGCATCAGTAGCCTTCATAGTCAACAAAAGAGTTCAAAATGCAGTACTCGGGTGCAATCTCAAAACAACAAAATGATCTCTGTTCGTTTTCAAGGCAAACCATTCAATATCACAATAATCCAAGCCTATGCTCCAACCGATAATGCTGAAGAAGCTGAAGTTGAATGGTTCAAAGAAGACCTATAAGACCTTCTAGAACTAACACCCCAAAAATAGGTGTCCTTTTCGTTATAAGGGACTGGAATGCAAAAGTAGGAAGTCAAGAGGTACCTGGAGGAACAGGCAAATTTGTCCTTGGAGTACAAAATGAAGAAGGGCAAAGGCTAACAGAATTTTGTCAAGAGAACACACTGGTCATAGCAAACACCCTCTTCCAACAAAACAAGAGGACTCTACACATGAACATCACCAGATGGTCGATACTGAAATCAGATTGATTATATTCTTTGCAGCCAAAGATGGAAAAGCTTTAAACAGTTAGTAAAAACAAGATCAGGAGCTGACTGTGGATCAGATCATGAACTCCTTGTTGCCAAATCCAGACCTAAATTGAAGAAAGTAGGGAAAACCACTAGACCATTCAGGTATGATTTAAATCAAATCTCTTATTCAGTGGAAGTAACAAATAGATTCAAGGGATTAGATCTGATAGACAGAGTGCCTGAAAAACTATGGACAGAGGTTCATGACATTGTACAGCAGGCAGTGATCAAGAGCATCCCCAAGAAAAAGAAATGCAAAAAGGCAAAACGGCTGTCTGAGGAGGCCTTACAAACAGCTATGAAAAGAAGAGAAGTGAAAGGCAAAGAAGAAAAGGAAAGATACACCCGTTTGAATGCAGAGTTCCAAAGAATAGCAAGGAGAGAGCCTTCCTCAGCGATTGGTGCAAAGAAATAGAGGAAAACAATAGAATGGGAAAGACTAGAGATCTCTTCAAGAAAATTAGAGATACCAAGGGAACATTCCATGCAAAGATGGGCACAATAAATGACAGAAATGATATGGACCTAACAGAAGCAGAAGATATAAAGAAGGGTGCCTTGGAATGCGTGAAAAATACAAGAGCTTAGTCAATGCTAGTTAGTGATGATACTAGCCAGGTACTCCCATTTTGCAAGGTCTGGTTCAAAACTTAATTTTCTTCCTCCTCTTTTTTCTTCCAAGCAAAGCAAGTCTGCATTTTAAAATAAATATATAGGAAAAAATCTGACAGCCACTTCAGTATCCTGGATAAGACCCAGATGAGAGACTTAAATATCTACCCTGATGTTTTCTACTCTATACTAAATTGAAATAATATAATGTCCACACTAGGAGTATACAGCCTACTGGCTTTTCAAAAGCAGAGCGCCCTGTGGAACAGGATGCCCGGATCAGACTTCCCTCTTCTCCCAGTCATTGTTTCTCTTCCGCCCCACATCCCCCCAGTCATCCCTGTTTCTCTATCCCCAGCGCAGCTCCCTGCTGGTCCCCGCCTGGGCACAGCCCGAGGTCGCCTGTCTGCTTACTGCAAGTAGGCTCCCTCTCGTCTACCAGCCTGCTCCCTCTGTCCCTTCCAACATGCCCTCTCCTTTGCTGTCAGAGCCCATTTCTTTCTCTCCTGCTTCGGTGGGTTTCCTGGCCTCCCTTTGTCTATACACAGGATCTTTTACCATCTGACCCCTGGCTGCCTTTCCAGCCCATCTTCAGGTCCTTGCAATATGCACAGACCCCATAGTCAAACTGAACTGACCTGGACACTCATGCCACACCACCACACTCAGTCGGACCTGGCTGCTTTTCATTCTGCCTGGAAGTCCGTTCTGCCTTTCCTAATCCTGAACTTCAGCCCCACCCCCACATCCCCAAATCACTAGGAAAACTCCTAGCGTTTTGGAAAACTCATCCTGCAAAACCCTTCTTCAATATCTGCTCTGAAAAAGCTTCCCAGACGTACACAGGCATGATTCATCACTGTTCTCTGAGCTCTTGTGACAATTTGCGTATATAGGTAGTAAAGTCAGCATTGAAGCACAGTCTATTTTTTTGTTCATGTGAAGTTTCTCATCCACCAGACTGAAGGATGTGGGTGATGTCTTACCCACTCTGTGGTCTCAGTTCCTGACTCAGCACATAATAGTTGGGTGAATGGATAGTTGCTATGATAGATGAATAGATGGATGGGTAGAGAGTGGATCTACACAAGAACTGAATGGTAGAAGAGAAAAAGGAACTAGATTGTAAGTGGTTGCAGAGATGGATGAATAATTACAGATATAGAAAGACGAACGATGGATACATGCATGCAGAAATGTGCAGATGAATGAATGCAAGCATGCATGGGTGCATGGAAACAGAATGGACGACAGATGATGCACATAGCTGGATGGATGGATGACGGACAGATGGACAGGTAAATGGAGAAACGAACTGGAGGACAGGTGGAAGTGAATGTACCTATAAAAGAACAGGTTTTATATGAAAAGTAGGAAGGCAGAACTTGGTTAATGGAGATAAGAGAAGGAATGAAAAAGACTCTTAACTATTTGTGTAACTTCCTGTGGACCCCAAGAGGCTATCTTTTTCCAGTAGTCATGTACAAATGTGAGAGCTGGATCATAAAGAAGGCTGAATGCCAAAGAATTAATGCTTTCAGCTGTGATGCTGGAGAAGACTCCTGAGAGTCCCCTGGACAACAAAGAAATCAAACCAGTCAATCCTGACGGAAATCAACCCTAAATATCCATTGGCAGGACTGATGCTGAAGCTGAAGCTCCAATACTTTGGCCACCTGATGTGAAGAGTTGACTCATTGGAAAAGACCCTGATGCCGGGAAAGATTGAAGGCACTAAGAGAAGGGGCCGACAGAGGATGAAATGGTTGGATGCCATCCCCGACTCAATGGACATGAGTCTGAGTAGACTCCAGGAGATCGTGAAGGACAGGGAGTCTGGTGTGCTGCAGTCCATGGGGTCACACACAGTCGGACACAATTTAGTGAATAAACAACGACAAAATGGCTGAAAGATCAGCCTCAGCGGATAGTATAGAAGCATTTGGATGGCTACCTGTGAGTGGGCTCAAAGGGAGCAAATCCCACACTAGAGCCTGCTGCCCCTCTGCAATGGGGAACAGGGTGGGTGGAAGGTGGAGTGCCCTCAGCATCAAATGGCAGTAAGCACCACTGTCAAGAGACCAGGCTTTCCTCTCCCACAGGCCTAGGTATGAGTCTCAACTAGGCCACGTGCCACCCTTGGGGCCTTGAGGAAGTTCCTTATCCCACTAAACCTCACGCTGGTCATATGCAAATTCTGGACCACCACAGTCCTACCTCAGTGGCCTGAGCTGTAGATTAGATGAGCTGCTGCTGCTGCTGAGTCGCTTCAGTTGTGTCCGACTCTGTGCGACCCCATAGACGGCACCCACCAGGCTCCCCCGTCCCTGGGATTCTCCAGCCAAGAACCCTGGAGTGGGTTGCCGTTTCCTTCTCCAACGCAAGAAAGTGAAAAGTGAAAGTGAAGTCACTCAGTCGTGTCCAACTCTTAGCGACCCCACGGACTGCAGCCCACCAGGCTCCTCTGTCCATGAGGCTGTCCCAGGCAAGAGTACTGGCGTGGGTTGCCATTGCCTTCTCCAATTAGATGAGCTAAGGGATTATAAGTGATTCCCACGGTGCTCAGCACAGAATAAGCCCTCAGAGGCCATAGAAATTACATGAAAGAGCTTGTTGCTACTTTCTATAAAGAGGGTAGTGGCCATGATCAGTGGTTCCAAGCATAGTCCTCAGATCCTGCCCTCTCTCCCTCAGGGGTCTACACTCAGAACAGGTGATGTCTATATCCTGTATATACAGCCTACCACTTTAATTCACAATAGATGGACTTTCTAACTGATTACATGTTAAGTTTCCAGATAATGTTGAAGATGACTGATTGAGAGCCTCCTGATATCCTAGAACCCCAAGTCAGTAGGATTTCAGAGTGGAGAGCTGGAAAGTCTTCCTGGAAGAGGCAGCAAGGAAAGGAGAGACGGAAGAAGGTGATCAGCTCCACGATGAGCCTTTTCCTGGCTAGCTCCTGCTAGAAATCGCTCTCTCTCTCTCTCTTTCTCCCTCCCTATCTGCTAGCCACCCTAGATGGACCAACCTTCCTTCTGAGTTCTGTGATCACAAGGACTCTGGGTCTTGAGCCCCAAGAAGGGACAGCCTCCTGGGTGAGTCCTGGAAGCCAGCTCAGCCTTGGGCCCCCTCACCCCACACTGATGCCAGGCCACGGGATCCAGGCTGGGCTGCTGCCAGTCAGATGCATCGGTTGTTGACGGATAAAAGCTCTGCAGTTTACGGCTCCAAAGCAAAGCTGGGGCTTTGTTTGGCTTTGTTTTAAATTAGCAACGCAGCGGGTTGGCGTGGGGGTGGGGGAGAGGGAGAGGAGCCAAGGCTTGTTCAGGACGAGTTCCTGCTGCGTCCTGCATCTCAAAGATCCCCCGGGCAGCCCTTAATGAAGCCGCCTGAGCTCATCACGCCTCTGCCTTGCCTCTCCACCTGCACTTGTCTCGCTGGGGGAGGGAGAGCGCTTCCTAGGGCCAACCGCCCTGTCACTCAGCCCCATCACCCTCTGTTCCCATGATGCGTCCCTGAATGAGCCTGTTAATTGTGTCCCAGGGTCTTGATGGGGCTGAAGTGGGAGCTGTGACACCCTCAGAAAGACTGGGAGGTATGCTTTATCTTCGCTCAGGGAGGGGAGGGCCGCACCTGCCACCAGGCACAGTGCAGGGGGCGCCGGCACTGCTAGCCAGGGCCCAGGAGGATCTGCCTGGTCGGCAAGGGACTCCCAATCTGAGCCCATTAGCTCTTGGTGGCTTGGGGGGAGGGGGGAGGGCCCCGAAGAGAGAGGTACCTTCCCCACAAATTAACATGTGAAGCTGTTAATTCTCACTGCAACTGTCATTAGTGATCATCTCCCCTTCTCGGCACCTGCTGTCAGGTCTGGAGCTTTTCTGCACGTGCCAGCCAGGGTCTCCCGAGCCCTCCGCACAGTACCGGGGTCCATGGGATAGATGCCACCCCCGCGATGCTTGACAGGACAGGGAGGGGAACTGGAGAGGCTGCCCTGTCATCAGCGGGCGATGCTCTGCCTCTGCTCCCCCTCCTTCCCGACTGGAACCATATTTGGTACCTGAGGGGGTGGGGGACAAAGGCTGCACCTCCCTGGCAGACTGTACTTCTGATCTTCATTCCTCTTCCTCCCACACTGCAGGGAGAGGGTCACCACTCTTCCCATTTCACAGATGAGGAAAGTGAACTGAGCCACAGGGTTTTTACGTAACTAAACATGGGTGTGTGAGCAGGCTCAGCCGCTCAGTCATGTCTGACTCTTTGCGACCCCATGGACTGTAGCCCGCCAGGCTCTTCTGTCTACGGGGATTCTCCAAGCAAGAATACTGGAGTGGGTTGCCATGCCCTCTTCCAGGGGAACTTCCTGACGCAAGGATCAAACCCACGTCTCTTATGTCTCCTGCAATGGCAGGTGGGTTCTTTGCCATAGTGCCACGGGGAAGCCCAAACGTTGGTTTAGTTCATAGAGAAAGGGAAAAAGAATCAATAAGACCATCTGCTAAGTAAGGCTCACTCATTCTCACGAGGAGATTGGGGCCCCCGCAGACCTGTCAGACAAGCTCCCGGAGGGACCCAGGAGCCCTAACCGTTTAAGGGACTTTTCTCTGAAGATGGAGCCTGACTTGGTTGGCCCCGGCCTCACTGTGTCACCTGAAGCACAGAGAAGTGAAAGATCTGAGCCCCAGGGCTCTTGTACTAAGGGGTCAGCATCCTCCTCTTCACTAACAAAGGAAAGAAGTGATGCTCAAAGAGGTCACTTGTCTGCCGTGACAGAGCTGGGCCAGGCAGAGGAGGGGCCAGCACGCACGGTGCTGTCTGTAGCCAAAGTTCTGGAGCCACTTCTCCGGAGTCCAGTGTGCATTAGGCTAACCCCGTAAGTATCCTGTCTCCAGAGGATGCATCTGAGAAGTTCTCGGGCCACTGGGCTGTTTGGACAAAGATGCCCGGTGTTTCAAAGGCTTCAAGAACAATCCAACATTTCCCAGCATAGGGTTCAAGAAAAGCTGAGACCGCCTCAGTGCTGAAGCTGACTTTGGCACAAAATGAGTCTCAACACGCTGCAGACCCTGAACTCAGTGGGGATCCACTGTGCAGCCAGCTTTACACCTACGGGAACGCCTGTCTGAGGCTATTCTGCCTCTGAGAGAATCAGTATTAAAAAGCCACACGACAGTAATAGAGATGTTTCCAAACCAGCCGCCCTGCCGTTAGCCAGGAAGCCGAAAGCTGAGAACTCATAACTGAAGGGCCAAGCCTGCAGCCCACCACAGCTCTCCTCTGCAAAGTGGGGCTATTAATTCAGCCTTTACAACCCACGGGGCTGCGGTGGAATCGGGAAAAAGGCACCCCAACTCCTTGTAATTCTTCCCTGCTCAATATATTTCCCTGTAAATATATTCCAATGCAGAAAAGGGTCTGCGGGAGGTGAGACGGCAGATCTATTAGCATTTTGATGGGTTTTTCCCAACACGTGGAACAAGAGGGCTTTAAAATTCATCGCTCAGAGATTAATCCTTCCATCACCCCTCTCCCTCCACAGCTGGAGGTGGCCAAGAACTTTTTACCCCTTTAAGACCTTGATTAGGAAAAAGAAAGGAACTCAGCTCAGTCTCAAGAGTGCTACAGAGAAGAGAGAGCTGCGTTATCTAGACTGAGTGTGTGGAGCCCTCCAAACACAATTAAATGGCACAATCAGGCATGGGGGGTGGGGGGCAGTCAGAAGGCTGAGATACTAACTGGGGGTTGGGAGCTTCTCTGACTCAACAGAAGCACACAGCCAGTCCTGGGAGGAGCCCTGCTAGTTCGGGACAGCACGGTTCATCTTTCATAACCAACGAAGGCCAGGCCTCTTAACATGCCTGTTCGCTCACTCGACAAGCATCGCAGAAGAATCACTATGTGTCACCTATTAGGTGCCTGGGAAAGAAGGATCAGCAAGACGGTTCGGCTCAACAAATCTCTGATCTCAGGAAACTCAGTCTAGATGGGGAGACAGAGAGAAGGAAATTGACAAATACAAGAAAATGCAGCAGGCAACTGAGGCCAATGCAGTTGCCCTGGGATCCCAAGGTTGGGGTGTTTGGTTCAGTTCAGTTCAGTCGCTCAGTCATGTCTGACTCTTTGCGACTCCATGAACTGCAGCAAGCCAGGCCTCCCTGGTGGGGTAGGGGGGCACCTCAATCAAGCTGGGCTGAAGGACAAGTCACACCCTTGGGGGACTCCTGGTCCTTCCTCGAAACTTGCTTTTGAAAAAAAAAATGAATGTGAGGGACTAGTAAGAAGGTGAAGCGTGCAGTTAGCTAGGATATGATCAGGAAGAATATATAGACACTGGTAGGATAAATGATAACTGAACTTTCATCATCACATTGGAGCACTGTTAAGCAGACTCACCCAAGGAGCGATTCTCTAGGGCAGGGGTCCCAGACCTCCAGGATCTAATGCCTGATGATCTGAGGCGGAGCTGATGTAATAATAATAGAAATAAAGTGCACAATAAACGTAATGAGATTGAATCCTCCTGAAACCATCCTCCCCTCCCCAGCCAGGTCTGCGGAAAAACTATCTTCCATGAAACAGGTCCCTGGTGACAAAAAGGGGTGGTGGGGGGGCGCTGATCTAGAGGATTCTAGGGAAATGTGACTTTGACTCATGGGAGGTTACAGGTGAATTTGTAGATGATTTTTAGCCTGGTAGAAAAGATAACCCAAAGGTGCGGACTAAGCTTTGTGCATCCAATCCGGCTGTCTTCTCCCAGTATTCTTTCTCCCATGCCTACATAACTGCTGACTCTCTAGTGCTCCTAAGAACCAGCCTTACCCACGAGCTTCTCCTGTTGGCTCCCCCACTTACAAGTTAAATCAGCCTTTGATCCTTGTTCGTTCTAGATTTACATGTGATTCAGGATTTATAATTTTTTGAAAAGTTTACTTTGACAGTACATGCCCAGTTACACACACATGCATACATGCACGTAATGCACAGGGTAAAAGTGGAAAAAAACTACAGCAAAATGTCACCAGTGGGTATATTTAGGGAACTGGTGTTTGTGTATGAGTGATTTTTACAATCAGAAAAAAGCAATAAACATTATTTTTTAAACGGAGAAATACACACCCATGTAAAATCCCCAGGCTAGCAACTAATACAAGCTGCTTGCTCATCCCATCTGTCAGGGCACGTGGGGCTCTAAGCACCTAAGTGGACCACCTCATTAAGGCCTCACCATCACACCATCCACGCCAAAACTACCATTACTCTCCCCACTCATTCTACAGATGAGGAAATGGAAGCATACGAGTTAGCCTCGGATCCCAGATCTCAACAGTAAGAGCCAGAATCTGAACCCCAGGCAGCCTGGCCCCCACAGCCTGCCTGCCTAACCACCCTGCCAGACGCCTGCCTCCCAAGTGGAAAAGGAAGAAATAAACATATCTGCCGGGCTGCCAGGGTCAGGCTTGGAGAAGACCGTGTTCCCACCCACTCCCAGAGCACCATGTGCTGGGAAGTCAAGCGCAAACCTCGCCAGCCTTGAATTGAATTCATATGTGTCTCTCCCACACTTGCAGGCTGGGAGTGCTCTTCCCCATTCTTGGAACCTCCCATCAGGACTCAGTGGATGCTCAGCACATGTCTCAGAACACCCCTCTCCCTGCTCTGATGGCAACTCTTCTAGCTAACCCCGTTCAGGGACTCTAAAAGGTAGCCTCTAATTAACAGCACACTCCATCTCTCTCCTTGCCCACACAGGCACTACAGACTGGTTTATTACCTGTATCTTAAAGCAAAGGGCAGCCTGGCTTCAGCAAAGAGGGGGTTCAGCATGTTGGAAAGGGACCTGGCCTTGGAATCCTGAAGGACATGGGCTCCTGCCTCCAAATCACTGTGTGACCTTGGGCAAGCCACCAAGCATCTCTGGGCCATGGCCTTGCCCTTAAAATGGGCAAGGGGCACCCACTGTGCTGTGGCACCCCAGATGTCTTGCCAGCATCAGTCTTGGTGTCGCTGCTGGGGTGTTTTATATGCAGCAGACGTGGAGCACATACCAGAGACCCACGCCTGTTGATTCTTAGTAAAGCTCTTCACGTGGCAGGTCACTGCTGGTTAAATCCGTGCGGAAATTAGGTGTTGAGGGAAGAACACTTTGTGATCTGGAAAACCAAATTGGGGTGGAAGGCTGCAAAAGGGGGAGTGGGGAAAATACTTCATCTCAATAGGGCTCTTAAGAGCCCCTACAAACTACCATATCTGTGGATTCGTTCTGCTCACAATTTATTTATTTATTTTTTATTTTGGCCAAATATGTTTACAGAGTCAGGCAGGATTGTTTGGGTAAACACTCTGTTTCAAAAGATTCCAAGCCAAAAGCCCCATTTTCTTTGATTTAACAATAAATATCCATCCACCTCTACCTATGACTTTGAGGAAGGCAGAAGAGAATAATTCAGAAATGTCAGCCGCTAAGGAAGTGTCAGTATTGAAAGACGCATCTCGAGGTGATGAATTAAGATCAATGGCCAAAAGAAACACAGGAGAGCCCTCTTCTTGAAATAGGAAATGATACTGCTGATGAAACTGATGCTAGCAGACGTGTCAGCCTCTGATTCCTGGGTGAGTTCATGCCCCTCGCAGGATCTCAGTTTCATTAACTGTCACCTAATGGCCTGTGATTCTCAGAATGGGTTTCCCAGGAGTTCCTCAGGAGACACCCACGTGGAGAGGGAGAGGGGAGAGGGGAACCCGCCGCCTGTGCCTGCTTCACCAGGGCAGCTCCTCTCTGAGTTGTTTTGGAGGCTTCACAGTGACCTTCCTTTGAGGTCTGTGACCACAAGTAAGTTGAATGTCACTGGACTAAGTCATCCCAGACCCCTTTCACTTTGGTGTCCGGAATCTGGGATGCTGAAGATGGTACCTCGGTTAAGAAACTCCAAGGTCATCTGACGGGCAAGTGGTTTTTCATCCAAAGGCATCGTGCTGACCCGTGTGTAACAGCACTTGGGGACAGAGTGCCTCTGACTCTGGGAGGGGCTCTCTGAATGTGCATGCATAGTTGCGTCTGACTCTTTGTGATCCTGTGGACTGTAGCCCGCCAGGCTCTTCTGTTCATGGGATTCTCCAGGCAAGAATACTGGAGTGGGTTACCATGCCCGCCTCCAGGGGATCTTCCTGACCCAGGGATCAAACTTGTGCCTCCTGCATTGCAGGCAGATTCTTCACCCACTGAGCCACCTAGGAATCCTTTACAATGAGTGACTGAGCCCCAAAGAGGGTAAGAGATTTACCCAAGGTTCATAATGAGCTTGACCTAAAGGAGGATTAACTTTCAGACTCCCGGTCTTGAAATCCCATTTCTTCCCACTCCACGTTGGCACCAATGGGCCACTCAGGACAGTGTGCTGTGGGGGTCAAAGCTTAGCACAAGTGCAGGTCGCTGCCCTGTCGCAGACCCAGCTATGCCTCCCAGGCTAATGTCTCACCACCCTTAAAATGGGAATGATTTTCATACATAACCTGTAGGGCTGTTGCAAGTATTCAGGAGGACAGTATATGCCATTATTTGCCATAACCTGGGGCAGAGATAGGGACACAAAGTAAAATGCATCCTTCCACTGGGCTCGGTGCAGGAACCATAGTCTCTTTCTCCTGATTTCCACCCCCTTCCCGCATCAGCAGT
Organism: Oreotragus oreotragus; assembly: GCA_006410675.1. Taxonomy (NCBI): domain Eukaryota; kingdom Metazoa; phylum Chordata; class Mammalia; order Artiodactyla; family Bovidae; genus Oreotragus; species Oreotragus oreotragus. The sequence goes on from SJYX01017228.1 coordinate 17,120, forward strand.
GGCAAGCTGACCACCATCGCTGTTTCCCTAGTCACCTTCCTGGGGACACCAAGAAGAGGAATGGGATCCAGTGAGATGCTATGACGTGTGTCTCTCCAAAGTCAAGCATGAATCACCGTCTTGAACTTTCTGGTTTCTCCTGACCTCGTTTCAAGTTCTAGGTTCCAAATAAAACAATGTCTCCTCAGTACTGGGAAATGGCTAAAGAGCAACTTCAGGTTGGCGCACAGTCTGCCTAATGAGATGGAATCCACTCATTTGCAGCATCAGGGAAATTAAGATGCGGAAAGAACTTTATCTCTGAGCTTCTGAGATACTGCCGAAGAAAGTGACGATCCCTCTAAATGCAAACTGGTCGCTTTGCCTCTGTTATGAGAGAGGAAACCAAGGCCCAGAGAGGCTGAGTGATTCTGCCTGCGTCACACAGCCATAGAGTCTTTGGGTTAAAGAAACTGGGTGAGAACCAGGTCTCCTGGCCTCAAGGCTCTGCTGGGACTTGGAGGGGCGGGGGGTGGAGGGGATGAGGGGCAGCAAGGGTCAGGAAGGAAGTCTGAGTGTGAAAATGAGCACGAGCCTCTGAGGGGGAAGGAGAAGCCTCTGGGGCATCTGGCCTCCCCCTCCGCACTTCCACTGTGAGCAGGGAAGTGTGAGCAAGCGTGAGCCAGAGGGCTCTGAGCGGGGAGTGAAAGAATGGGAGAGTGAAGGGAAATCCGAGTGTTGGAGAGAGAGAACAAGCGGAGGAAAAGCATTTGGGCCGTTTTCAAATTCCCACAGTCAAATAAATCAAAACAGATTGTTCTGAGACAAAGAGTCCATTTCAAACCACATCCTTTACCCCAAAGTCCACCCTCCGTGGCCCACCTGATGCATTCTCACGGCCGACAGTAAGAGCGACGGTAACATTCACAGTCATAGTCAGGATTCCTGAACAGCCCTGAGGAGCAGGTGTGATCAACACCCACTTTCCAGATCAGGCCACTGAGGCTTGGAGAGGGGAAGTCACTTGGTCCCTACATCTCCTTGCCCGGGTGATTCCTGGGATAAGGAAGCCTGGTGAGCAGCGGAGATGCACCCAGCAAGCGTCTTCTAGAAGCACTCTGTTCCTGAGGACCCTCCCCTTAAGGAGGGCTGCTCTGGCCACTGCAAGCAGGATAGAGAAGGAAGCACCAGGAGCAAGAAGGGAGTGAAGATGGCAGGTTCCCAGCTGTCCACAGGGCAAAGCAGATGCCCGCCTCTGCAGGAGTGCCTGGCACCGTGATGGGCAGTATTAGCCATTAGGAGCTGTGGGCATCACTTTGCCTGGGCGCCTGGCCCTGACCAGCCAGAGGAAGGCCCTGCCCTTCCATGCCAGCCAGGCCCTGGGCACAGGACGGGACCAGAGAGAAGGTCTCCCGTGTCCCACATCGACCTCAGCAAAGGGATGTGGGTCCAGGTGGCCACGTCTCAGTGACCGTGGCGCCTTGTGCTCCCAGTGGACGTGAAGGGACAGCATCAGGCAGCCGTCGCTCTGCCAGGCAGGCCCAGCCACGAGGCACACCACGCACTTTCCCATCTTCATGTTGTCCCGACCCCCGAACAGTCCTTTGAAGTGGGTGTTACTCTTCTGGCTTTGCAAGCAGGTTAACTGAGGCTCAGAGAGACTAAGTAACTCCCCCAACCTCTACAAAATTTTAAGCGTCCGCGTGGTCAGGACCGAAGCCAGCCTGACCTAGAGACTTGGCCCCGTTCTACGTCACCCATCACTCACCCACAAAGCCTTTCTCTCTGAAGGAGGCTGGGAGTCCCCGAGGGCAGCGTTTCAAAGGCAAATCCCAACAAACAACCTGAAACAGACAACCTGCCCCGAGGGGGCAGCCCCTGCTCACCCCCAGCCTGCTCTTGCCCTGAAGGCGCCCCCTTGTCAAGGAAAGCAGAAACCTAGAGTTCTATGCTATGCCTCTTTTTCAACTGGCTAGAAGTCTGTTTTCTGTTTTGTTAACAATGCAATATATTGAAATATAACCTATAGGCAGAAAAGTACCTGGATCTAAAATGCACAGCTCCACGAACAGTCTCAAACTGGACACATCTGTAAAACCAGCAAGCAGAGCACAAAAAGAAACAAACCAGCTCCCAGAAGCCCCCGGTGCCCTCTTCCAGGCCCTCCCCGACTTATGCCCAAATGGAACCACCATCACGGCTTGATTTAACACCATAGCTTCATTTTGCTGACTTTGAACTTTATACAAGTAGAATCCTTCTGTGTATTCGTTTTCACCTCTGGAGTCTTTTGCTCAATTTCAGTTTTCCGAGGCTTCCCCCCAAATTACTATCAGCGGCAAGAGTTCATTCATTCTCTGCTGTGTAGCACTCCTAGATCCATTCTAGAACTGATGAAAACTGAGTTGTTTCCAGGCATCACATCTCATGGAGAATGAGGCCACGGACATCGTTACACACGCCTTTTAGGAGCACATGTACGCCTTCCTATCGGAAGTTACGCCTTCCTATCGGAAGTATACTTAAGAGTGGAATTGTTGGGGCATATGATTTATGCACGCATGGTCTCTGCATGCTTTAGCTGGGCTTCCTAGCTGGCTCAGTAGGTAATGAATCCACCTGCAATGCAGGAGATGCAGGCAGACACAGGTTCGATCCCCAGGTCAGGAAGATCTTCTGGAGAAGGAAATGGCAACCCACTCCAATATTCTTGCCTGGAGAATCCCATGGACAGAGGATTCTGGTGGACTACGGTCCATTGGGTCACAAAGAGTCGGACGTGATCAAAGCAACTAAGAATGCACGCACACCCAATATTTTAACGTTGAGTCGGTTTCACGTCTTAAACATTGTGCGCCTTAAACAAACTACATCTCCAGCTAGGATCTAGCCTGCAGGCCACCATGTTCACGTTGCACCTTTGGCCTATGCTCTTCATTCATTGTAGCCACCAGCCAAACCATCTTCTGCAGTGCCTCACAAGTTCATGTGACACAGTAGGGAAGGTTCTAACATTCCCCCTCACTCACACTGATGAGTGATCGAGACCTCAGTTACCTGTCAAAGGCTGTCCTTCAGTGAGTATTTCTCTCAGTTCAGTTCAGTTCATTTCACTTGCTCAGTCGTGTCCGACTTTGCGACCCCATGAACCACAGCACGCCAGGCCTCCCTGTCCATTACCAGCTCCCAGAGTCCACCCAAACCCATGTCCATTGAGTCGGTGATGCCATCCAACCATCTCATCCTCTGTCATCCCTTTCTCCTCCTGCCCTCAATCTTTCCCAGCATCAGGGTCTTTTCAAATGACTCAGCTCTTTGCATCAGGTGGCCTAAATACTGGAGTTTCAGCTTCAACATCAGGCCTTCCAATGAACACCCAGGACTCATCTCCTTTGGGATGAACTGGTTGGATCTCCTTGCAGTCCAAGGGACTCTCAGGAGTCTTCTCCAACACCACAGTTCAAAAGCATCAATTCTTTGGCGCTCAGCTTTCTTTATAGTCTAGCTCTCACATCTATACATGACAACTGGAAAAACCATAGCCTTGACTAGACGGATCTTTGTTGGCAAAGCAATGTCTCTGCTTTTTAATATACTATCCAGGTTGGTCATAACTTTCCTTCCAAGGAGTAAGCATCTTTTAATTTCATGGCTGTGATCACCATCTGCAGTGATTTTGCTGCTGCTACTGCTGCTAAGTCACTTCAGTCGTGTCTGACTCTGTGTGACCCCATAGACGGTCACAGTGATTTTGGAGCCCAGAAAAATAAAGTCTGACACTGTTTCCACAGTTTCTCCATCTATTTCCCATGAAGTGATGGGACCAGATGCCATGATCTTAGTTTCCTGAATGTTGAGCTTTAAGCCAACTTTTTCACTCTCATCTTTCACTTTCATCAAGAGGCTCTTTAGTTCTTCTTTACTTTCTGCCATAAGGGCGGTGTCATCTGCATATATGAGGTTATTGATATTTCTCCCAGCAATCTTGATTCCAGCTTGTGCTTCTTCCAGTCCAGCGTTTCTCATGATGTGCTCTGCATATAAGTTAAATAAGCAGGGTGACAATATATAGCCTTGACGTACTCCTTTTCCTATTTGGAACCAGTCTGTTGTTCCATGTCCAGTTCTAACTGTTGCTTCTTGACCTGCATATAGGTCTCACAAGAGGCAGGTCAGGTGGTCTGGTATTCCCATCTCTTTCAGAATTTTCCACAGTTTATTGTGATCCACACAGTCAAAGGCTTTGGCATAGTCAATAAAGCAGAAATAGATGTTTTTCTGGAACTGTCTTCCTTTTTCCATGATCCAGTGGATGTTGGCAATTTGATCTCTGGTTCCTCTGCCTTTTCTAAAACCAGCTTGAACATCTGGAAGTTCACGGTTCATGTATTGCTGAAGCCTGGCTTGGAGAATTTTGAGCATTACTTTACTAGCGTGTGAGATGAGTGCAATTGTGCGGTAGTTTGAGCATTCTTTTGCATTGCCTTTCTATGGAATTATAACGAAAACTGACCTTTTCCAGTCCTGTGGCCACTGCTGAGTTTTCCAAATTTGCTGGCATATTGAGTGTAGCACTTTCACAGTATCATCTTTCAGGATTTGAAACAGCTCAACTGGAATTCCATCACCTCCACTAGCTTTGTTCGTAGTGATGTTTCTAAGGCCCACTTGACTTCACATTCCAAGATGTCTGGCTCTAGATTAGTGATCACATCATCAAGATTATCTCGGTCATGAAGATCTTTTCTGTACAGTTCTTCTGTGTATTCTTGCCACCTCTTCTTAATATCTTCTTCTTCTGTTAGGTTCATACCAGTTCTATCCTTTATTGAGCCAATCTTTGTGTGAAATGTTCCCTTGGTATCTCTAATTTTCTTGAAGTGATCTCTAGTCTTTCCCATTCTGTTGTTTTCTTCTATTTCTTTGCATTGATCACTGAAGAAGACTTTCTTATCTCTTCTTGCTGTTCTTTGGAACTCTGCATTCAGATGCTTATATCTTTCTATTTCTCCTTTGCTTTTTGCCTCTCTTCTTTTCACAGCTATATGTAAGACCTCCTGAGACAGCCATTTTGCTTTTTTGCATTTTTTTTCCCATGGGGATGGTATTGATCCCTGTCTCCTGTACAATATCACAAACCAAAATACACAGATAAGTGGACCCACACAGTTCAAACTCAATGTTGTTCAAGGATCAATTTTATTTTTTGAATTAATTAATTAATTTATGGCTCTGCAGGGTCTTTGTTGCCACGTGGGCTTTTTTTTAATATATAGTTGTGGTGAGCAGGGGCTACTCTTTGTTTCATTGTGCAGGCTTCTCACTGCGGTGGCTTCTCTTGTAGCAGAACATGGGCTCTAAATGGGAAGGCTTCAGTAGTTGTGCCCTGTGGGCTTCGTTGCTCTGCAGCATGTGGGATCTTACCAGACAGGGATCAGACTGTGTCTCCTGCATAGGCAGGCAGATTCATTACCACTGAGCCACCAGGGAAGCTCTCAATTGTAGTATTTATAGTATTTAGAAAGTGGTCGAATGTGAAGTGTAAGGGAGAAACAGGAGTCAGATTTCTAGCTTGGGTGACTGGGTGAATGGTGATGGCATTAATCAAAATATATATAAAGTTTATATATATATATATATATATATATATATATAAAGTTGCAGTAAACAGGGGCTACTCTTTGTTTCATTGTGCAGGCTTCTCACTGCGGTGGCTTCTCTTGTAGCAGAATATGGGCTCTAAGTGAGAAGGCTTCAGTAGTTGTGCCATGTGGGCTTCGTTGCTCTGCAGCATGTTGGATCTTAGCAAACAGGGATTGGACTGTGTCTCCTGCATAGGCAGGCGGATTCATTACCACTGAGCCACAAGGGAAGCTCTCAATTGTAGTATTCATAGTATTTAGAAAGTGGTTGAATGTGATGTGTAAGGGAGAAACAGGAGTCAGATTTCTAGCTTGGGTGACTGGGTGAATGGTGATGGCTTTAATCAAGATATGGGAAGGTAAAGTGGTTTATATCTGAATAGTAGGCTTATGTTTTTTAATTCATATTTGCTCATCTGAATTTTCTATACTTTTAATAACTACTCTGTATTACTTCTGGAATGAGAGTAAACAAAGGATGGTTTTATTTGTTTTTTAGGGGTTGGGCATGGAGTGCAAAAGAAAGAAGACAAAGTTCTGAAACAAAAATATGAAGTTTGGGCTATACTGAGTTTAAAATACAAATATGTATGGAATTCAAAGATAGAGACTAGAGATGTTGATTTTCAGATTGGTGTTTGTTCTCTGTAGGGGTTAGAATATACTACCACAGACTGCTTGCTGGCTTTGTTTCTGGCTTGGAATGAAGTAGAACTGTTTTTAAGTAGTAAGTGTCTGTGTTTGGAGAGGGGGAAATATGGAGGGGGATACTAGGAAACTTGCAGAAATGGGACTAATAGACGACAGAATAGATGACCATTGGGAAGCCTCAATAATCAGAGACAAAGTTCAAACAGACATTGTAAATTCTGTTTCCAGGCTAGGTATTGAAAACTGAGCGACGTTCAGTTCAGTTCAGTTCAGTTGCTCAGTCGTGTCTGACTCTTTGCGACCCCATGAATTGCAGCATGCAAGTAGCAAATGTGTGTGTTTGGAGAGGGGGAAGTATGGAGGGGGATACTAGGAAACTTGCAGAAATGGGACTAATAGAAGACAGAAGAGATGACCATTGGGAAGCCTCAATAATCAGAGGCAAAGTTCAAATAGACATTGTAAATTCTCAGTCAGTTTCCAGGCTAGGTATTGAAAACTGAGAGACATTCAGTTCAGTTCAGTTCAGTAGCTCAGTCGTTTCCAACTCTTTGCAGCCCCATGAATCACAGCATGCCAGGCCTCCCTGTCCATCAAAGGTTGGAATTGTAGCATGGCTTTAGAGACACAAACGATGATGGAGAAGCCAGGAAACTGTCACAGAAGCAAGGTGAGAAAAATGGGAGCCTGCCAACCCCTGACAAACACGGATGTCTGTGGTACCTGACCTCTTGGGTGTCAGCTGGGGAGTGTGAAAAAGGAATTTTAGGTATTAAACATGCGTAAGGAGGCCTCCCCATAGGACTGTTGATGGCAGGAATGAGGATGGGTGCAGTGGAGAGACCAGGAAACTGTCACAGAAGCAAGGTGAGAAAAATGGGAGCCTGCCAACCCCTGACAAACACGGATGTCTGTGGTACCTGACCTCTTGGGTGTCAGCTGGGGAGTGTGAAAAAGGAATTTTAGGTATTAAACATGCGTAAGGAGGCCTCCCCATAGGACTGTTGATGGCAGGAATGAGGATGGGTGCAGTGGAGAGGTAAGTCAGTGGATTTCCATCTTCACCCATGGGTGTTTAACAGTGCACTATCTCTAAAATCCAAAAATGATTGACAAGGTTTTTTGATTTTCTGCCAAATGCCCATCATTTGTTCTAGGAGCAGGGACAAGCCAGCAGATGGCTGCATACTCTTTTTGAGCAGCAATGGATATATAATATGTTGGTGCTCCTACTATCATGGATCTATCTCTATTGATAAGGGAACATGCTGATGTGACTTTGAAAACAAGCCATTAAGCCTGTTTTTATTTTTCATTATCACCTCCTCACTGGGATATGAGCATTACTCCGTCTCTAAATCTAACTGGGAATGGAGTGGAAGTCAGGGATAGGATGGGAGTCAGTCACCATCTGGCAGACACAATCAGGAGTCATATGTTTATCACACGTATTCATCTCAGAAAGAGCTAGCAATCATTCTGACCAAAGTGTCTTCACATCCTCTGAGAATTCACTTGTTTTTTGAATGGCATGCATCTCAAATCCTGATTTCTCTCTTAAGGTTAAAACAGTCATTTTCATTTACTTCTTATAAATAAATAGATTTGGCTGCTTGATAATGGAATGGATTCTCTTTTTCATTTAAAATTCTGGGGAATGCACATCTTTTTTTCTAGGCTTTCTGATTATGCTAACTTTACTTGATTGGTTATATATCAGACTTTGTGGCAAGGAGAAAGATATTTGAGCTGTAATACAATTCCTCATTATCAGCTCCAGGCAGCACAGTAAACCTTCAGTTAAATTTCTAAGAGTTATTTCATTAATATATATACATTATGGTTAATATCATAATATTTTTCCACAATGATGGTAAGGGGATGAATACCTCCTTAATAGCTAAACTAACTGTATAGACTTAATATATATATGATGATAGAGATTATATATATTTAAAGTTTTAAATAATACCAAAATTAGTAGAGTTGAAAATAAAAGTCCCCTATAAGACTTCCCTACTGGTCCAGTAGTTAAGACTCCTCACTCCCACTACAGCGAATTCAAGTCTGATCCTTGGTTAGGGGAGATCCCATAAGCTGCAGTATGTAATAATTAAAAAAAAATGTTCCCTGTAATGAGAAAGGTATAGATAGATTGAGAGAGAGGGGGGTGGAGGGAGTTTGAGATGGGCTTAAGGTCATGGTTACATTTTGATTATGTCATTTGGAGGAGGTTTTATCAAATATTTTAATTATATGTTCCAGAATTCTTCAACCAGAACTGGAAGAACCTTCTGAATCCATGCAAGTGGATTCACAGATAGACCCTAGAAAATATAAATATTTGAGGGATGGACAAAGGAAAGGAACAGAAAAGGATATGCAGAGATGGTGAAAAACATGATAGTATCTATTGCTGCATAGAAGTAAAGCAGGATTAAGAAGTCTTCAGTGATTTTTGAAAGAGAGCAGCTTCAGAGGCATGATAGGGGTTAACACTGGGTTGCAGAAAGCTGAGGAGTGGAGAAGAAATGAGGAAGAGAAGGCAGTAAGTATAGATTATTCTTTGAGACAGCTTACCAGTGAAAGGGAGGAAAGAGAGGAGATGGGTGGTGAAAAGGAGGCCTGGTTTAGGGATTCTTAAAAGAATTCTTTTCAGTTAATGACAGGAATCAATTCACTTACTCATGTAATATTTATTGAGTGACTACTATGTGTCATTAGACTTAATGAACAAACCATAAAGAAGTAGTTATGGTACAGGCCCTTAGGGGACTTCTAGAATTGGGTAGGGGTTACTCAGGTTTCTCAGTGGTAAAGAATCTGCCTGCCAAGGCAACAGATGCAAGAGACTCGGGTTTGATCCCTGGGTGGGGAAGATCCCATGGAGTAGGAAACAGCAACCCACTCCAGTGTTCTTGCCTGGAAAATTCCATGGACAGAGGAACCTGGAAAGGTGGCAGTCCGTGGAGTTGGAAGGAGGTGGACATGACTAGCATACACACAGAAATGTGTAAAGGCATTTTTGGCTACAGGATGTTATTGACCTTTAGTACTCAGGGGCCAGGAATTCTCTAAATCTTGCAATAAGAGGAACAATCCTAAAAAATGGAGAGTTGTCCTAGACAAAATTAGAAAAAGAGAGTTGGAAGACATGAGAATGAACACTCAGCAATATTCTACCCTGTTGATTACTCCTTCCTTCTTTTTTGAATACAAAAGTATTTATTTTAATAAACTTTATATTTAAAATAGACTTTTAATCTGTATACTCACAAAACCTAATTCAAAACATGATACATTTATCTCTCTAGCTGATTTGATGTTGCTCTTTTACAAACAGTATTCAATTTGTAATTGTTTTATATTAAGACTCTAATTAAATGAAGTTTATTTTGTCAGAAAACATTTCACTTTAATCTTAAAGAGTGCTTTTGTAAAATGAAGGCACCAACAAGAACTACTTTCAGATGGTAGAGAATTTCTTATTTCTTAAAGACTCTGTGGTTGATCACTTTTTCATTAGTTCCCTGTAGCAAGACACTTTCTATTTTACTCTCAACACTTTTTTTTTTTTCTCTTTAATGACCTCACTCTCCTGGTTTCCTTCAAAATCTCTGGACATTCCTCATCTCCTTTGCTTCCAGAACACTGGCTCTTCTCCTGCCTGAAGTTCTCTAGGTCTCTTAAGAAGACCTATGTATTATTTACCTCATATATTTCTATCTAGTCCTATGGTTTTCAGTTCAGTTCAGTTCAGTCGCTCAGTCATGTCCGACTCTTTGCGACCCCATGAATCGCAGCACGCCAGGCCTCCCTATCCATCATCAGCTCCCGGAGTTCACTCAGACTCACGTCCATCGAGTCCGTGATGCCATCCAGCCATCTCATCCTCGGTCGTCCCCTTCTCCTCCTGCCCCCAATCCCTCCCAGCATCAGAGTCTTT
>SJYX01017228.1:47593-60879 GCA_006410675.1 Oreotragus oreotragus
TGGAAAAGACTCTGATGCTGGGAGGGATTGGGGGCAGGAGGAGAAGGGGACGACAGAGGATGAGATGGCTGGATGGCATCACGGACTCGAACGTGAATCTGAGTGAACTCTGGGAGATGGCGATGGACAGGGAGTCCTGGCGTGCTGCGATTCATGGGGTCGCAAAGAGTCGGACACAACTGAGCGACTGAACTGAATTGAACTAGTGCAACATTGGTGATAATTTTGGTGAAACTAAATTTTAATGTCTTCTCAAGATGTTATTTTGTAGTCTGCTTTGTTGTCCACATCTGACGGAACTTTTGAAAACAGACAGCAAAGAAAAGAGAGAGATTATATAATTTTTAAATAACTAAAACTGCCTAATTACTGTCAAGTGATCATCTAGTAATTTTTGACATTCCATTATGTTGAGGAAGTAATCATTTATGATGTTTATATGTATACGACATATGATGTAAACATGTTTTTCTCAAAAATATTTGAAGCTATGTCATCATAAGCATGAAACAGAAACAGTTTCTATAAAGAAGAATGCAGTTCTCGTGACAGGAAACTTAAAAAGTATTGGAGCTTCAGATTCAGGATCAGTCCTTCCAGGGAGTATTCAGGGTTGATTTCCTTTAGGATTTGTTATGGAAAAATGAGAATCCAGAGTCACAAAGCACACCTCAGAGGACACTCAAGTACAGTTTATTACCCCAGCACGTCCCAGGGGAATCAGTTCACAACAAGGACCTTGACATTTTCAAGAGACTCGGTTTTATACCCCTCGCTGAGTGAGTGTTTACATGTTTGCATCTTTTTTTTTTTTGATGTATATGATTTAGTTTTACAACATGTAGGTATAGGGAGAACTAATAATTAAGGTTAAAGGGGAAACAGTGATTTTACTTCAAGGGGGATATCTTCATTGTTAATCTAACTGGGGCAGCCTAACCTTAACTCCAGTCTTTGCCATCTGTGGGGAGAGAGGTCTCCAAGGAGACCTGGTTTTACTTTAAGGATGGTTTCCTCATTCTTGGGCAAAGTTCAGGCCCAGTTCAGCTGCTGTCTTAAGATGGCTGACAGGCCTCAAGATGGAGTTCTTCCTGCCCTACTCAAAGCAGCCCCAAGAGATTGATGGTCCTAGATGACTCGCCTTGCTGTCCAAGGGACTCTCGAGAGTCGTCTTCAGCACCACTGTCCAAACATGAATTCTTCTTTGTTCAGCCTTCTTTATGGACCAGCATTCAAAATGCAGAACTTTGATTCTAATTTTTATATCATAGGCTCTTCAGATAAAACATTCAGTTGCTTAAGCAGTGCATAAGAACATGATAAAAATTTTTTTCTAGTGTTCCCCTTACATAATTGTTGAAATGGAGATGATCTGTAATGTATACAAGATATTTAAGTCATGAATAATGTTGACAATGCCATTTATCATGTTTTAAAAATAGTCCACAAAAATGTCTTCTTACCTATTTACACCTCTCATACAGAGGGTTACCATATGTAGCTGTTTTTGTTTAGATGCCACATGCAAAGAGTCAATGGCAGTATATTACATAACAGGTTAAAGCAAAATGAAACAAAACCGTGAATTTAATTTGAAACTGTATATGATATTACATATTTGCTAGGAATTTGATATTTGGAGAGAAGAAAATACAGTCGACCCTTCGTATCTGCATATCCATGGATTCAATCGAAGCATGGAAAAATTGGGCGGGGGGAGAAGTTCCATGATATTCCAAAATACACAACTTGAATTTGCCACTCATCTCAACTGTTTCCTTCGCACTTAATTATATATGAGCTTCCCTGGTGCCTCAGACAGTAAAGAATGTGCCTGCATTGCAGGAGACATGGTTTGATCCGTAGGTCAGGAAGATCCCCTGGAGAAGGAAATAGGCACCCACTCCAGTATTCTTGCCTGGAGAATTCCCAGGACAGAGGAGCCTGGCAGACAGAGGAATCTGACTCCATGGGGTCGCAAAGAGTCAGACAGGACTTAGCGACTAACATTAAGTTATTTTGAGTATAGGGACCTTTGCTGTCAGTGTGATGCCTTTGCTTTTTAACTCCCCTTCCAGGAGACTTCTTTTAATTTCCTGCAGTCACCTTCCTCAGAGATTACACTATTGAATTGTTGGGCCCTGCCCGCCTCACCTTCCCAAGGTGCAGGGCAGACCCGGCTTCCCTCCACGACCCCCACCCTGACAGCCTGTCTCCCTTTAGGCCGCTTCCCCAGGCGGCCCCCCGCCGTTTCACTGCCGGCCGCGCAGCGTCCCACATCCGGAAACGGAGAGCCTGGGGTGCAGCTGTCTCAGCAGCGCGGCCTCAGTGTCTCTCTTTCTTACTCACACGTTCAGCTCTCCCTCGGCTTCCGTCGGTACTCCGGGTCTGAGGGTCTCTGCTGACTAAATCCCCAGGCCCACCCCACAAACCCCAGCAAATTCAGACGTCTCCGTGAGAGGTGAAGGGGCGCCTCCCTTTTGGTTTAAACTGCACTGAAGCTGGTTCCTGTTTGGAACTCGGAAACGCTGCGTTTCGCACCTCCTTCCGTCTTAAAACCATTTACTGTCCCCTCTGCACTTCCCGCAGCGCGTAAAATTCTCTTCCACGAGGTGGGTATTTATGCTCCGCGGTCCTCAGCCTCGCCTTCTCGGCCCGTGGAGGCCACGTCCTCTCCCAGGTCCTGGGATTCTGCGGAGCGCACCCCGATCCTTAGACCAACTGCCTCCCAGCGCCCATGTCTCCTCGGCCTTGTCTTCATAATGACCTTTCCCCTGACCCTGTGTCGGGCTGGGTGACCTGGGCCAGCCGCTTGACCCCCGTGGTTCTTCCATCCCAAATTCCACCAGCTGGAATTTGGCTCTTGCAGGAGGAGGGCTTCCTATTCACCCACCATTCCCGTAAATAGTGGGGGTGGGGTGGGGTGTGATGTGGTGTCATGAGAAGCAAAGACATCGAGAGGAAGAGAAAACTGAAAAACCTGAGGAAGAATCGATGACAAGAGAATTGGTGAGGAACTTGCGAAGAGCCGGCAACATGAAAGAGAGGACGTCTTGACGGTTGCGGGTAGGCAAGGACAGGAGTTTAGAGAAAAGCAGGATCTCCGGAGAGTCAAAGGCGAGCAAAATAGGAAGGTGGTTAGGGTTAGGGGACCCCTGTATCTCTCAGAGTTTCCTCAAATTCATGTTCATTGAGTCCAGGGATGCTAGCTATCTGATCCTCTGCGGACCCCTTCTATAGCCTTCAAGTAGGGGGGCTGTAAATCAGGGGTCCCAAAGAGGGCGACAGTGGAGAGGCGGTTCACACAGAGAGCCCGCAAAGGGGATACAAGAGTTGGAACCTTGGCTGGCAGAGCGATATCCTGCTGGGAGAGAAAGGGGACTCCTAGTGATCGGGCTTCCCTCGTGGCTCAGCTAGTAAAGAATCCGCTGGCAATGCGGGAGACCTGGGTTCGATTCCTGGGTTGGGAAGATCCCCCGGAGAAGGGAACAGCTACCCACTCCAGTATTCTGACCTGGAGAATTCCATGGACTACAGCCATGGGGTCGCAAGAGTCATCAGGACTGAGCGACTTTCACTCACATCCAGTAATTGGAGGAGCTGAGAAAGCAGGCAAGGTGAAAGGAATCATAGCCACTTGGGGGTGCCAGAGAGTTGGGAGGAAGGGAGGGCAGAGATGGAGGAAGAAAGGCAGAAATTCATGGGAGATTTAGGATCATCAAAGAGGTTGGATTAGAAGCATTTTACAGAGAACAGAGGGCAGCGAGAGGCCAGATAGGAGTCAGGAAAGAAGTAGAGAGGAACAGATGGAGAGCAGAAGGGAAGAGAAAGGGAGACGGAGAAAGAAGTAGGGAAGCAGATGAACTAAATGAAGTGGAAACAGGTAGTGTGCAGGTGGGGGAGGGGACTGGATCCAGGAGAGTGCTGAATTGGTTGGATAAGGATTATGAAGTCGTGATACATTGATTTCTGCCTTACCTCATAGTTCAGTAGGTAAAGAATCTGCCTGCAATGCAGGAGACCCGAGTTCAATTTCTGGGTGGGGAAGATCCTCTGGAGAAGGAAATGGCAGCCCACTCCAGTATTCTTGCCTGGAGAATCCCATGNTACATTGATTTCTGCCTTACCTCATAGTTCAGTAGGTAAAGAATCTGCCTGCAATGCAGGAGACCCGAGTTCAATTTCTGGGTGGGGAAGATCCTCTGGAGAAGGAAATGGCAGCCCACTCCAGTATTCTTGCCTGGAGAATCCCATGGACAGAAGAGTCTGGCTGGCTACAGTCCATGGAATCGCAAGAGTTTAGTGACAAAACCACCACATTGATTTTTGGCTTTAGGATCTAATAAATTTAAAACTTGTTTCTTTACATTATACAGATGAGAATTGCAAAACTTCTGCCCATAAGGCTTGTGCCTTTTATAATTATTTGTATTAAAAGATAACATCCAAATGCAGAACTGACTGACTCTCTTACTACATGGTGCCTTTTCCAGGAACATTAAATATGTTGTTTGTGATCATTTTCCTTTTTGCTTTCTCCTTTCTTTACATTTAATTATTTTGTAGCTTGGGATAGATTAGATCATTCAATACCGACTTTCTTGTAAAGAATTATTCACTTGTGAAATAAGATTTGTTGCCCTCCTGTAATTAATTCATGTCATTGTTTCCTAAGTATGCTATATTCTCAATTTTTTTTTTCACTTGGCACCATAATTCTTCAGTGGAAAAAATTTAAACAAGTTGATTCACATTAGGCTTGTTTCATGTTTATTTGAGTCCCATTTGCTGTTCCTTCTTGATGTTATATTTTCGAAGCATTTTTCTGGTAACTAGTGAAGAGATGTAGACTGTTTTGATGAGTACTTAGGAAGAATGTCAGTGATCTTTTATATTAAGAGTCACGACCTAATTTAAACAGTTCATCTGATACTCCATTTTCCTCTCTTTTATGTCATCTGGTAACTAGTGAGCAATGAGGTGATCTGATGATGTTTCCCTCGGGTCCAGAATCTGAGCAACAGTGACAGCTGAAATGATTGGCCAAATTGGGTGTGTGACTCTGTGTGGCAGTTCTTCTTGGAAGGAGAGTCCAGTTGTTACTAGAATTTGAAATGGGTCCCAGTTTTGCAAAATGAAAAAGAACAACAGTAGGATGGAGGTGGGAACATATGCTTAGAGTGAGATAGATTATCAGCAGATGTCTTCTATGAATTAGGGTCAGTCTGCAGGGAGGCCTCCCACCCTCACTGGCTTCCCCGTGTCCTTAGGGCACCATCCTGACTCCTCAGGTGGCTCCACAGCCCTTTGTCACCCTCAGGTCGCTGCCAGTGTCTCCAGCCTCATCCTGGGAGCTGACCCCGNTGTCTTCTATGAATTAGAGTCAGTCTGCAGGGAGGCCTCCCACCCTCACTGGCTTCCCCGTGTCCTTAGGGCACCATCCTGACTCCTCAGGTGGCTCCACAGCCCTTTGTCACCCTCAGGTCGCTGCCAGTGTCTCCAGCCTCATCCTGGGAGCTGACCCCGTTCTCATGGGCAGTCTGTCCTGGTCACATTCACTTCGTCCTTGTTCATAGACACCAAAACCTTCTCTGTCTGGGATCTTAGTTTCTATGCCTGCCTTTAGTCATTAATCACTGTGGCCCTTGCTCTTTCTGTTCCTTCAGGTCTAGGCCAATGAGATCTCTCCGTCTCCTTCCCATATTCTCTGTCACATTAACTGGGTTTCCTACCTCTGTATTAATCACCTTCCTCAGAAATGCCCTTGTCTTTTGACTGTTTGGAGTCTTTCCTCTTTTCCCGCCATTGAAGGATGTACCGTGTTCCTCTTTCTCCCTGGATGCTCACAGCATCTCATTCTGGGGGTGAGGACTGGAAATATGGGTTGGGCTGAAGAATTCTCAGGTGAGACAGAGGGGACAGGGTAGGTGATGATGGTTCCTGTATCTGTTCTGGACATTTCAACTCTAATTAATCCTTACCCTATGTGGGCACTTAATCACTGAAAAGCAAAAAGATATGGGGCGTCCTAATGAGCCCGATAGATCTAGTGTCTTGAGGTGTCCCCATGTTTTAGTCTGCTGTGTCACTACTCACTGCAGCCCCCAGGTCTTCTAAGCTCTGTCCACCCAGGGACTGGTTGCCATCATAGACAGCAGCTCTGCCTTCCAGCAGTTCATCTGCTCAGATTAGTGGATACTGAGTTTACTGTGGTTAGAGTGGCCAGAAGGTTTGGAATCCAAGGGGATATGAAGATATCCCCCTCTCGTTAAAGATCGGGGATATCTTCCAGTTAGCTCTCACTGGGGAGGACAAGGGTCAGTGAGACTGGGGTCTCTCTGTCTTTGTTAATTCTTCACTGAGCTCAATCCAACCAGATCTCAAGGGCCTGTAAAATTTTCTGATGTCCCAAGTTGCTGGCAGGTTTTCCCAGGAGACCAGCTCCTTGGTCTTTGTACTGAGTGCCGAGTGTCCTTGGATTTGCAGCTTGTGCGCAGCTCTGTCGCGATGCTCATGCCCTTGGTCTCTGCTGTTTAGCCCTCTTGTTCAACCATGCATGAANAGACCAGCTCCTTGGTCTTTGTACTGAGTGCCGAGTGTCCTTGGATTTGCAGCTTGTGCGCAGCTCTGTCGCGATGCTCATGCCCTTGGTCTCTGCTGTTTAGCCCTCTTGTTCAACCATGCATGAAGAGGTAGAAAAATGGGGGAAAGTGAAGGGGAGCTTGTCAGAGTCTCCAGGAGGGCTGTGGCAGCAAGACTAGACCTCTGGATGAACCCAGTGAATGGGTGTGTCTGTGTGTATATGTGTGAGAGAGAGAGACATTCATACCTGTGGGATCACAAGGTGTGTGGAACTGTTGACAAAGGTGGTCTCAGTTCTACCTGGAGGACTTGGATGTGGGCTCATGGCCAATTGTGGGCTGTGTGGAATGGTGGGCATGCCATAGTGTCTTAGCTCAGTTTCCCTGACTGAGGTTTGCATGACTGGGTTTCGTTGGGAAACACATGATCACACCTTTGGAGGAAGGAAGACAGTGGAATTGGGTTGAGGACTGTTAGCCTGCAGTGTGTTAGAATCAAGGCCTGAGCTGAGCCCACAGGGAGGTCTGGGAGCAGGAGGATGGGCACAGTGGTCGCAGAGAAGGGGGTTGGGATCTAGGAGGTGCCCCACAGCACCCCCTCCACAGAGTGGATTCTGTGGGGTCGTTAGGGAGGGCTAGAATCAGGCCCATAGAATAACTCATTAAAATTCCAGAGATCACTTTGTGGATTACCTATAGTTTTTCCTGTTAGTTTGAGTCGCTAATGAAGATTTCAGATGGAAGGTAAAAAAAGAGAAGTTGGCGTGTTCCTTGGAAGATGGTGAAGTTGCACTGGGGCATGTGCATCAGCCTACACATATGTCTTGTATTATTAGATTTTGGTGATGACAGTTTGGGGCTGCTGGGGTCACTGTGACTGATAAGATGTCTTGAGTCTTGTTGGTGTTTGGGCGTCTTCGTGTATATTATTCCATCATTAACACAGGAGTTGTTAAGGCTTGGAACCTTCTGGGGGTTGCATAGCAGGATGGGTGGATTATTACTAGGTCTCTGGGGAGTGCGTTGGCTCAGATGCAGGTTTGGAAGTTTCTTTCAGCCTCAGAGGGTAATGACTGGGCCTCAGCTTTGATGGCAGAAGTTTCGCATGATGCAGTGAAGGCTTGTTCTTAGAATCCAAGGATTATCAGCTCCATAGCAACCTGTAGTACAGAGGCTTATTCTGGAGATGACGCAGCTGCTACTTGTTGCTGCCAGCACAGTGGATTCCTCTACTGTTCTCTCATCGTCTTTACAGATCTCGGGCATCTGCCATGTACACGCACAGTACAGTTAATGGTTGTAAACGGCTGAAAGCAATGTAAATGGTACATGGAAAACAGTACAGAGTTACCCAAAGATTAAAAATAGAACATGCATAGGATTGTGCCATTTCACTTCTAATTATGTAGCTAAGAAAAGGTAAATTTTAAAAACTGTTTATGTATTTGGCTTCACCTGCGTCCTGCAGGATCTTTGGTTTCAGTGTACTGAAATTCTAGTGTGGTGCTCGGGCTTAGTCACTCCGCTGCCTGTGGGATCTTAGTTCCCCCACCAGTGATTGAACCCACATCCCGCACAGAGCTAGGCAGATTCTTCACCACTGGACCACCAGGGAAGTCCTGTGCAAGAATCAGTATTTTGAAGGAGTAACCTGCACTCCCGTAACCCATACTGTATGATTCACAACAGCCATGTGTTGTAGAAACAACCTGAATGTCTGTTCTCAGCCGAGTGGATGATAAAACTGTGATGTGTGTATGAGACAGGCTAGGTCTTGGGGCTTTTACTGTAGTTCTTGCACCTGGACAAAACTCTTCTTGGGCAACAGGCCACAAAGAAAGTATAATTGAACAAAAAAAACTATACCCACATTCATGAGTGGACAGCAATTCTAAACAATAAGTAGAAGGACAAGAAACCAAGCTTGATTTCTGAGGCTCCAGGAGCAAAATCAAGTCACTTTCCGTGATCCCTGCTCACCGCACCACTGGGGGGGCCCGAGGTGGGGCAGATCACCTCAACTTCCTTCCAGCCTTAACCAAAGGGATCAGCTCACCCCCTTTTTTGGGAGGAGCAGGGCACACACTTCTTTTTCTGTCTCTCCTTACTGCAGCAAGAGTCCCAATAAAGCTTTTCTTGAAATTCCCCTCTGGTCTCATAACTATTTCTATTGATTAAAGAGCTCCAGGATCCAGTGTTAGTCACCAAGTGTTAGTCACTCAGTCATGTCACACTCTTTGTGACCCCAGGGACTGTACCCTGCCAGGCTCCTCTGTCCATGGAATTCTCTAGACAAGAGTACTGGAGTGGGTTGCCGTTTCCTTCTCCAGGGGATCTTTCCAACCAGGAGATCAAATCTGGGTCTTCTGCATTGCTGGCAGATTCTTTACCTTCTGAGCTCCCAGGGAAGTCCTCATTGGTAACCCAGGCAAATATACACACATATTTGTAACGGCATATTCACTTCAGTTTACTTGCTCAGCCATGTCTGACTCTTTGCCAGCTCCTGGACTGCAGCACGCCAGGCTTCCCTGTCCATCACCAACTCCCGGAACTTACTCAAACTCATGTCCATTGCATCAGTGATGCCATCCAATCATTTCACCCTCTGTCATCCCCTTCTCCCCTCTTCAATCTTTCTGAGCATCTGGGTTTTTGCCAGTGACTCAGTTCTTTGCATCAGGTGGCCAAAGTATTGGAGTTTCAGCTTCATCATCAATACTTCCATTGAATAGCCAGAGATGATTTCGTTTAGGATTGACTGGTTGGAATTTTTTGCTGTCCAAGCAACTCTCAAGAGTCTTCTCCAACACCACAGTTCAAAAGCATCAGTTCTTCGGCACTCAGCTTTCTTTATACTCCAGCTCTCACATCCATACATGACTACTGGAAAAACCATAGATTTGACTAGACAGACCTTTGTTGGTAAAGTAATGTGTCTGCTTTTTAGTATGCTGTCTAGGTTGGTCATAGACATAGCTTTTCTTTCAAGGAGCAAGCGTCTTTTAATTTCATTTGTGCAGTCATCGTAAGCAGTGATCTTGGAGTCCCCCAAAATAAAGTCTGACACTGTTTCCACTGTTTGCCCAGCTATTTGCCATGAAGTGATGGGACTAGATGCCATGATCTAAGTTTTCTGAATGTTGGATTTTTAGCCAACTTTTTCACTCTCTCACTTTCATCAAGAGGCTCTTTAGTTCTTCTTCACTTTTTTCCATAAGAGTGGTGTCATGTGCATATCTGAGGTTACTGATATTTCTCCTGGCAGTCTTGATTCCAGCCTGTGCTTCTTCCAGCCCAGCATTTCGCATGATGTACTCTGCATGTAAGTTAAGTAAGCAGGGTAATAGTATGCAACCTTGATGAACTCCTTTCCCAATTTGGAACCAGTCGGTTATTCCATGTCCAGTTCTAACTGTTGCCTCTTGACCTGCATGCCGATTTCTCAGGAGGCAGGTCAGGTGGTCTGGTATTCCCATCTCTTTAAGGTTTTTCCACAGTTTGTTGTGATCCACACATTCAAAGTGTTTGGCATATTCAGTAAAGCGGAAGTAGATGTTTTGTGGAACTCTTGCTTTTTTGATGATCCAGTGGATGTTGGCAATTTGATCTCTGGTTCCTCTGCCTTTTCTAAATGCAACTTGAGCATCTGGAAGTTCACAGTTCACATACTGTTGAAGCCTGGTTTGGAGAACTTTTAGCATTACTTTGCTAGCATTTGAGCTGAGTGCAATTGTGTGGTAGTTTGAACATTCTTTGGCAATGCCTTTCTTTGAGATTGGAATGAAAACTGAACATCTCCAGGCCTGTGGCCATTACTGAGTTGTCCAGATTGGCTATCGTATTGAGTGCAACACTTCCACAGCATCATCTTTCAGGATTTGAAATAGCTCAGCTGGAATTCCATCACCTCCACTAGCTTTGTTCCTAGTGGTGCTTCCTAAGGCCCACTTGACTTTGCATTCCAGGATGTCTCGCTCTGGGTGAGTGATCACACCATCATGGTTATCTGGGTCATGAAGATCGTTTTTGTACAGTTCTTCTGTGTATTCGCACAACATCTTAATATCTTCTGCTTCTGCTAATTCCATACCATTTCTATCCTTTATTGTGCTCATCTTTGCATGAAATGTTCCCTTGGTATCCCTAATTTTCTTCAGGAGATCTCTAGTCTTTCCCATTCTATTGTTTTCCTCTATTTCTTTGCATTGATCACTGAGGAAGGGTTTCTTATCCCTTCCTGTGTAGATGGAGATTTTTTTTACTTGGGACAGCTTGGATGAATGTAGAGAATATTATGTTAATTGAATTAGGACAGACAGGGTAAAACTGATATTGTGTGTGCTTGCTTATATGTAGAATGTAAAAAAGTGAAACTCACTAGTACCAGACAGTGGGATGGTGGTTATCTGGGGCTGGGAGGTTGGGAGGTTGGGGAGATGTTGGTCGAAGGGTGGTACAGATTTTGAGTTGTAAAATGAGTGCATCCTGGGGAGCTGTGTGCAGCACGCTGACCGTAGTTAATCCTGTTCTGTTACTGCATGCTGGAAATTTGTTAAGAGAGTCTGTCGTCAGTGTTTTCACCACACACAGAACATGGGCATTTGAAGGTGATGGATGTGCTGGTTCGCGTATTGTGATAAATATTTCACAGGGTACACGTGTCACATGATCACATGGTATACGGTATATGTACACATAACCCTTCTCGTTGGTCTCAGTCAAGCTGGAAAAGAAGAAAGTAGGAGGTGGCCTGGCCTTAATCCTTCACTAGTGATCAACCCAGGCTTCACATGAGATCATGAGGCATTTTTCCCGGGCATGTTTAATACCCTTCCCCCAGGAGACACACTCCTCAAGATCTTATGTGGGGCCTCACCCCAGGAATGTGCACAGGCCGCAGCTGATTCTGATCTGGATCCTGCATTGAGCACCAGGGCTCTTAGCCTCCACTTCTGAGATTGAGATCAAGCCCTGGGGGAGGGGAGGCTCTGAGTGGGGCTGGACCAGGGCCTGTGGTGTGACCTGAAGGGGATCATGGGGTGAGCGGAGGTGCCCCCTGCTTTTGTGTACATAAGGCCTCACCCGGGGAGTGTGATCTGAGGGAAAGTATAGAAAGTCCCGAGTTGGTCTCTCTGTGGGAGGTGACCATCTTGTGTCCCTCCTGAGACAGTGGGCACAGAGGACTGTCTGTTCCTCATGGTGAGGGCTTCCCTGTGTGTGTGATTGGGGCTCAGGAAGGAAATGTGATGACCCTAAGTATAGCATGTTTTCCACTTTCATGATAGAACTGTGAAGACTCATGGATGAAGAAGCCCAGAAGAGGAAAGAACAGGAGTCAGGCATGGCTCTTTCTCCGGGAAGGTCATATTCTCAGTGAATTCTCACACTGCCTTCCTGAAATGCCCGTCTCTGGACTCGCTAATCTTGTCTGAAGTATTCTGTCTGACTCCTGTACATGCACACTCACCCGGGGCCTTCCCTCAGGGCCTGTCATCTCCACTTAGATCCCATCTCCCCATGACCCGGTGACCTGGCTCTTGTGAAGAGGCTCCCCTGGGTGCCATAAGGGTGGTGTCATCTGCATATCTGAGGTTACTGATACTTCTCCCAGCAATCTTGATTCCATCTTGTGCTTCTTCCAGCCCAGTGTTTCTCATGATGTACTCTGCATATCAGCTGAATAAGCAGGGTGACAATATACAGCCCTGACTTACTCCTTTTCCTATTTGAAACTGGTCTATTGTTCCATGTCCAGTTCTAACTGTTGCTTCCTGACCTGCATACAGCTTTCTCAAGAGGCAAGTCAGCTAGTCTGGTATTCCCATCTCTTTAAGAATTTTCCACAGTTTATTGTAATCTACACAATCAAGGCTTTGGCATAGTCACTAGAGCAGAAATAGATGTTTTTCTCGAACTCTCTTGCTTTTTCCACGATGCAACGGATGTTGGCAGTTTGATCTCTGGTTCCTCTGCCTTTTCTAAAACCATCCTGAACATCAAGAAGTTCACGGTTCACGTATTGCTGAAGCCTGGCTTGGAGAATTTTGAGCATCACTTTACTAGCGTGTGACGTGAATGCAATTGTGTGGTAGTTTGAGCACTCTGGCATTTCTTTTCTTTGGGACTGGAATGAAAACTTTTTCCAGTCCTGTGGCCACTGCTGAGTTTTCCAAATTTGCTAGCATATTGAGTGCAACACTTTCACATCATCATCTTCCAGCATTTGAAATAGTTCAACTGGAATTCCATCACCTTCACTAGCTTTGTTTGTAGTGATGATTTCTAAGGCCCACTTGACTTTACATTCCAGGCTGTCTGGCTCTAGGTGAGTGATCACACCATCGTGATTATCTTGGTCGTGAAGATCTTTTTTGTACAGTTCTGTGTATTCTTGCCACCTCTTCTTAATATCTTCTGCTTCTGTTAGGTCCATACCATTTCTCTCCTTTATCAAGAGCCCATCTTTGCATGAAATATTCCCTTGGTATCTCTATATTCCTTGAAGAGATCTCTAGTCTTTCCCATTCTGTTGTTTTCCTCTATTTCTTTGCATTGATCACTGAGAACAGGGAAGGCAATGGCACCCCACCCCAGTACTCTTGCCTGGAAAATCCAATGGATGGAGTAACCTGGTGGGCTGCAGTCCATGGGGTCGCTAACAGTCGGACAGACTGAGCGACTTCACTTTCACTCTTCTCTTTC
>SJYX01017228.1:62430-92463 GCA_006410675.1 Oreotragus oreotragus
TTTTTTTTTTTTTTTTCCTTCTTTGGTTTAAAGCTTCTCTTTTTTTCACAGCTATTTGTAAGGCTTCCCCAGACAGCCATTTTGCTTTTTTGCATTTCTTTTCTATGGGGATGGTCTTGATCCCTGTCTCCTGTACAGTATCTCAAACCTCCTTCCATAGTTCATCAGGCACTCTATCTATCAGATCTAGTCCCTTAAATCTATTTCTCACTTCCACTGTATAGTCATAAGGTATTTGATTTAGGTCATACCTGAATGGTCTAGTGGTTTTCCCTGCTTTCTTCAATTTAAGTCAGAATTGGGCAATAAGGAGTTCATGATCTGAGCCACAGTCAACTCCCAGTCTTGTTTTTGCTAACTGTATGGAGCTTCTCCATCTTTGACTGTTAAGAATATAATCAATCTGATTTCGGTGTTGACCATCTGGTGATGTCCATGTGTAGAGTCTTCTCTTGTGTTGTTGGAAGAGGGTGTTGCTATGACCAGTGCATTGTCTTGGCAAAACTCTATTAGCCTTTGTCCTGCTTCATTCCGTATTCCAAAGCCAAATTTGCCTGTTGCCCCAAGAGTTTCTTGACTTCCTACTTTTGCATTCCAGTTCTCTATAATGAAAAGGACATCTTTTTTTGGGTGTTAGTTCTGAAAGGTCTTGTAGGTCTTCCTAGAACCGTTCAACTTCAGTTTCTGCAGCGTTATTGGTTGGGGCATAGATTTGAATTACTGTGATATTGAATGGTTTGCCTTGGAAACGAACAAAGATCATTCTGTCGTTTTGGAGATTGCATCCAGGTACCGCATTTTGGACTCTTTTGTTGATCATGATGGCTACTCCATCTTCTAAGGGATTCTTGCCCACACTAGTAGATATAATGGTCATCTGAGTTAAATTCACCATTCCAATCCATTTTAGTTCGCTGATTCCTAGAATGTCGACATTTACTCTTGCCATCTTCTGTTTGACCACTTCCAATTTGCTTTGATTCTGGACCTGACATTTCAGGTTCCTATGAAATATTGCTCTTTATAGCATCAGACCTTGCTTCTGTCACCAGTCACATCCACAACTGGGTATTGTTTTTGCTTTGGCTCCATCCCTTCATTCTTTCAGGAGTTATTTCTCCACTGATCTCCAGTAGCATATTGGGCACCTACCAACCTGGAGAGTTCCTCTTTCAGTCAGCTATCATTTTGCCTTTTCATACTGTTCATGGGGTTCTCAAGGCAAGAATACTGAAGTGGTTTGCCATTCCCTTCTCCAGGGGACCACATTCTGTCAGACCTCTCCACCATGACCTGCCCATCTTGAGTGGCCCCACATGGCATGGCTTAGTTTCATTGAGTTAGATAAAGCTAACACCAGTCCTTCCAATGAACATACAGGGCTGATCTCCTTTAGGACAGACTGGTTGGATTACTTCATATTTTGAAAGTCAGCTAGATAATTCTCTAATAAACATTGGCATATTGATTTGTATAGAGTGATTGGCCTATTAACAAATCCTTGGAACCTGAGACAAAAGTGAAAACTTTTGACAAGGCATGAATTGGCGCTGTGAGCAGGATTTGTGAGACAAAACACCACTCTTTAAGAAGCAAGAGATTAAGGTTGATGACGTTTTTATTTCCAGATGGGAAAATTCACCTTATTACTCATTAGCTAATACATGGGACATCTTCTCTGAATTGTGTGAGAAGTGGAACCATAAATTAAACAGGGCTGAATCCTTAGAAGTTACTGAATGTTGGTGACTCTTGCCCCTTGAGAAAGGATAGGAATCTGCCCTGCTAGATGAGAGGCTGGATTCTTCTCTCTCCTACCATGAGGTACATAAAGCAAACTTAAAACTGTCTTAGAGAAGTTACTGGAAAAATAATTATGCAATTAGTGAGGNCTTGAGAAAGGATAGGAATCTGCCCTGCTAGATGAGAGGCTGGATTCTTCTCTCTCCTACCATGAGGTACATAAAGCAAACTTAAAACTGTCTTAGAGAAGTTACTGGAAAAATAATTATGCAATTAGTGAGGATGTTTATCCATATTACAGTGTCAAAATTATATTTTGGCTGATCAAATCCTCACTTTTTAAGTCGGCTCTCTATTGAGCCAGCCCACAGCTCCAGTAGTATCCCCCACTGCCCTTTCTCTCTCCATTCTTTGTCCTGTTGTGTCCTTAAATCCCTCCCAACCACTCCGTCTCCCTCTCCATCTGCTGGTCCCCTTCTAACTTCACCTGTCTCTCGGGGGAGAATGAGGCTAGCTTCCCTCACTCTTGCCCTCCACTCTAGGAAGTTTCTTTTCCCCTTCAGTTTCTTCTGAACAATCCAAGAGACCCAACCCCCCAGAGGGACAATCCAAGATTTTTATCACCCCATCTGCTGTTATTTTCACTGTCAATTTGAGCACTATTTGATCTGTATTTTAGCTACAAAACTATGACTATGGAAAGGAAAGGTAAGTTTTTTGACATAGGATAACTGCTATTCTCTAGACTCTGGAAAAAACTGGTTGAAATGAATTTTTTTTTTCTTTTTGAAAGTGCACAACTGGTTCTTTTTGCATATGGAGTTAAAAGCAACTAACGTGTTGAGACAGCTAGCCTAGAAAAAATCTTGACGTTAACCTTTACCAGGGCATCCCAGATGACTCTAATTGTACAGAACCTGCCTGCAAGTGTGGCAAAGGTGGATTTGATCCCTGGGTTAGGAAGATGCCCTGGAGGTGGGAATAGCAACCCACCAGAGTGTTCTTGCCTGGAGAGTCCCATGGAAAGAGCAGCCTGGCAGGATACAGTCCATGGGATCGCAGATAGTAGGGTGTGACTGAAGCAGCTTAGCACAGCAGGCAACCTTTACCAAGTCCTTGACATACATAACCCACTTTGCCTGAGGCCTCAATCTTGGGCAAATTAGAATTTCAAACCAAAGGGAAAGTAAAAGGTCAAAGAGACATTTTAAATCTCAAGCAGAAAGCTATGGTCTCTGTCCATCTGTGTGTCTGGATTTATGCATGTCACAATGAGTGTCTTTGTTTTTGGATAATATTGCTGAGGTTACTTTGTAAGTGAGATCTAATTCCATTGGCTTTAAAAAAGAAAAACTAAGCACTTACAAATCAAACAGTTACGAGAAATTAACCTAAATGAATTTCAGATGCACATGAACTGGGAAATAGTGACCATTAAATATATAGTAGTTTTTTTGCTCATCTAAGTAAGACATGAGTTGAGTCATCAAACTGTGTAATGCTTTTATTGTATTACACTGATTACTGAGAGTTCAATCCCTGCATCGGGAAGATCCCTGGAGAAG
Organism: Oreotragus oreotragus; assembly: GCA_006410675.1. Classification (NCBI taxonomy): domain Eukaryota; kingdom Metazoa; phylum Chordata; class Mammalia; order Artiodactyla; family Bovidae; genus Oreotragus; species Oreotragus oreotragus. The sequence continues at coordinate 65,739 of SJYX01017228.1, forward strand.
TAAACAGCAACCCACTTCAGTATTCTTGCCTGGAGAATCCTGTGGAGGAGCTGGCAGGCTACAGTCCATGGGTTTGCAAACAGTTGTACATGCCTGAAGCGACTTAGCACACACATAGGCACTGATGACTGATAATTTCCTGTCATAGAGAAACTCAAGAGGTTTTGGATTATTAATATGTTTGCTGCTCCCCTGAGATGTTCTCCATAAGAAAGCAAATGTTTTGAGAAGCTATCACTGATATTTATTGCCGGGGTCCAGCCCCGGTGGATCCAGTGAATTCGAAGCGAGGATGCAGTCAGCGAGGAAAAACTTATTTATTAAGAAATATAAAGAGAGATTAGGAAAGAATAGTGTAGTAGGAAAATTAGTGGCAAAAAGAGGCTGAATAACTTGGTTTATGTGGGAAACCAATAAAGTTCCAAGACAAGGAACATGCACCGTCTACGTAGGCCACCAGCAACCACTTGAATAGCAGAGGGTGCCTCGCCTTGGGCTCCCTCTTGTATGGGTCTTAGAAACCAGGGCATATAAGTAGACACGGTGAGCCCCCACGCTCCAGATGGGAATTCCACCAGAAAAGGGAGAAAAGAACGACATGGGGGAGCCAAACATTGGTGCCAGACCCAAGACTTTATTTTCAAAAGCAGCTTATATACCCCAAGTTGTACATAAAGAAATAATGGAATATGCAGAATTATGCAGGGGCAGCAGTCCTGACTCTTATTGAGACCAGGCTTTCTTTTTGCATACCTTCTGGTATACAAAAGGTCTCAGGTGGTTTACATTATCTTCTAGCCAAGAGGCCTGTTAACATTTTTGTGGCTTTCTTCCTAGATAAATGTCTATCAGCCAGAAAATGTTTTCCCTTGAAGTGTTTTTTTTTTTCCTTTAATCTGCATCACTCTCAAAGTACTAAATAAAGTTACATTCCTGTAGAACAAAGGTGCAGTGGGTTATAACAAAGAAAGTACTTAACTCAAAGATCTAATGTTGCTAATACCAGGACTACTACCTGTTTTTTCTATATACCAACTATATCTACAAATAAAAGATATGAAAACTTTGCAGCAAGTATTGGCTCAGCAAATGAAACCCTTAATCAGTCCTATTCTAATGATTTTGACTCCTTGGAAGCCCCTACAATCCTAGGATGTTTTAAGCTTCCTTTGCCTCTCATGGTCGGGAGGCCGCAAACAATCACATGCGCAGCTGTAAGAGTCTGGCAGGCAGGCTAGAAAGCCATCAGAGGGGTTTTTGGATTGAAACACTCTTATTATGCCCAGGAGACTTATTATCTAAAAGCTCTAGATTAACTTTTTCCAGAAAAAGGTGGGGGGGTGGGCAGCCCTCTGTTAATGTCAGAAGAGTAGGTGGAAACCATAAAACAGTAAAGCAGGTAGACTCTGGTTTTGGGGGTAGATTCTCGAAAATTTCCAGAGGGATCCCTGAGGCTCGATCCTGCCTTTGCATATGCTGAGCCTCCTTCCTCATGACCTTTGCCATGGGCGGGGTTCCTCATGCTGACTCCCGGCAATTTATGGTCACCGTTCTACAAAATGCTAATATAAAGGACAGTTCATGGTTGTTTAAGGATAGTAAGATCTGTGTTTTTAGTAACAAAAGGTATGAGCAATGACATTGATTTGGGATGCTCATAGCAGTGAATGGGAGCCAGCAGAAGCTGGAAGCAAGTTCTTAATTTCCCAGATGGAGACTCCTAACCCCTGGACCACAGGAGCCAACATTTAGGGCTAAGGTCCCTAGTCTGGCCTGCCTAGTCAAGAACAAATTCAGATGATGAGGCAGAAGATGAAGAGTAAAGGACAAAGTTTACTGAAAGGAAAAGTACACGCGGCAAGGCACATGGGCAGCCTCAGAGAGAGAGACGCCTGTGGGAAGTGTAAATTCCTTACAAAGGGGCAGTTTTCTGGGTCTTCATCTTCCCTCAGGCCAATCACCTTGTTTATTTGCCCTGGTTAATTTGTCACAGGACCCTCCCTGGAGTGTGCACACATACCTTAGCCAAGTTGGATCTCAAAGTGAAGGCTTCTGGAAGGAGCAGGACTCATTATGGCCTGGGATTATCCTGTGAGTTTTGACTCCAAGCAGCCTTTCTGGGCATGTGTAGTGTCTCCCTTAACAAACAGGGTTTCTTCCTTTCTTTGTACTTGCCATAATTATTCCCTGAGATTAGAGAATGACTGTGTATTTACCCTGTTTTTGTTGGGTGTAAATTCCTCAACTGGAGCCCACATATCTCTTATCTCAGGGAATGCAAAGGGGAAGATGACAACATTCAAGACGTTTAACATGGAGCCCATCAGTCTCCTACCAGAAAATTACATTTTATTAGGGAGAAAGAAAGTAGGTCTGACTTACAGGTGGCTGTTTCTAAATGAAGAAAATGATTTAATTAGAAAAAAAAAAAAAGAATTTTTATGCAAAGTGGACCTCCAAGGAAAAAGGTCCCAAAAGGCAAAGTCTTTATATGATCTGTAACAATCTGTCACTTGATTCCTGTCAGTTTTGTTGCTTGACTATGGGAAGCATGTGATTAGGTGTTTCAGAGGGATCTGTTTCCTCTTTGTCCCCCTTCTGTGCTGGATTCCATCAGATGCGTCCTTTTTGGTCCATGTAGAACAGCGCTGACACCTCCAGAGATTATTTCGGACCCAGCCTGGTTTTCTTCCTATTTGCTGCACTTGGGAGACCTCACTGGAAGAAGGGAAAGACTGGCAGCTCTTTAATTGCATTTGATGTCTCAGATCCTACACAGAGCTGCCTTCAACCTGTCTTTCTGTTCAGAGGCCTCAGCTGTTCTTGTTGTTACTATTTTTGCCACATCGTTCAGGGGTGTGTGTAACAGGAGTGTGGTTTGGATCTTCTGTGATTGTAACTCAGGAAACCTGTAAGGACAGTGGATATTGATTGAGGTCCTCTCTTAGATAGGACCTGAATTGATATCTTGTTGGTGCCTTGGAAACGATTTCCAAGAGGGATGGCTGAGTAACACAATTACACAGGTCAGTTCTTGTGTCTGATCTGAAGTTTCCTTTTTACACTCCTGGAGTTCATTGTAACTTTTTGTCCTCTGTTCTGCCCAAGTGGGCCCTGATGGTTCAGAGCATGTATGAATCTGTAAGTCTTGGTTTCAGTCCTGCTTTTGCTCATTTACTGTCATGTTCCCTGGAGTTGTGTACAGGAACCCTGTGAATCCACTACCTTTATATGTAAAATTGAGGTAATTAGTGCTGTTAGGTGGCATAGAATGTTGCCTGTTTTACAGAAAAGGTCAGAAGTTACTGTTTTGGGGGGTTTTTTGCTGTGCCATGTGGCAGGTTATATGTTAGTTCCCCATTCCTGGATGGAATCTGTGCCCCCTCCAGTGTATGTGAGTAGTCCTAACAACTGGACCACGAGGGAATTTGCCTCAAAGATTACTTTTGCTTAAAGAGTATATTTACTTCCTGTCTTGCTTATTGTGACATCTCTTTGTTTACTTTACATCTTGTATGTTTTTATTTTACTTTCCATTTTTATGAGAGTTGTCTCTGACTCTGGTTAATAGGTTTTCAAATAATATTGGTTTTCTTCATACCAATACATTTTAAAAATGTTTTTTATTTTAGGTTGCACTGAGTCTTTGTTGCTTCAAGGGCTTTTTGCCACTTGTGGCAGGCAGGGGCTACTCTCTACTTGCAGTGCACAGACTTGTCATTCTAATGCCTTCTCTTATTAGAGTGTGTTGGCTCTATGCCTGTGCACAGTAGTTGTGACTCCCAAACTCTGGATGACGGATTAGTGGCCTACAGGCTTAGTTGCTCCCAAGGTATGAGGGAACTTCCCAGATGAGGAATGGAACTCTTGTGCATTAAATACCAGGTGGATTCTTTGCCTCTGAGCCAGAAGGGAGGCCCCAAAGCTTATTCCTTGACATGTATCTTGGAACCAATGAACTGAGTAAGTTAAAGTTACGTATAAATAAGGAATTGCTGTACCGAATGACTGTTCTTCAAGTCGAGAATGTTTCATTTATTAATATTTTGTTATTTAAAGATGATGGTCTTTATGTATTACACAATGTAACTGACATGAACAACTTGTCAATGTCATAAAATGCCTATACGTCTATCTACTGATAGATTTATAAGAGGTATTTAGAAAAGTTTTCTTTTTTTTTTTCCCCCATTATTTTAGGGAATTTCCTGAACAGTTATCACCTGCTATTTATGTTTTCCATTATTCGTTATAGTGCTTCTTTGGGATTATTTACCATTGCAGTGTATTGCCTGTTAATGAATGCTTGTTCAGTTGATCATTCTGTCTGACTCTTTGTGATCTCATGGACAATAGCCTGCTAAGCTCCTTATCTATCGAATGTTTTTCAGGCAAAAATAGTTTGGTGGCTGCCATTTCCTCCTCCAGGGGATCTCCCCCTCCTAGGGACTGAAGCTCCCTATCCTATGTCTCGTGCATTGGCAGGCTAATTCTTTACTACCAAGTCACCTATGTAGCCCTATCTGTTCTTTCAGTTCAGTTCAGTTCAGTTCAGTCACTCAGTCGTGTCCGACCCTTTGTGACCCCATGAATCGTAGCACACCAGGCCTCCCTGTCCATCACCATCTCCCGGAGTTCACTCAGACTCACGTCCATCGAGTCCACGATGCCATCCAGCCATCTCATCCTCGGTCGTCCCCTTCTCCTCCCGCTCCCAATCCCTCCCAGCATCAGAGTCTTTTCCAATGAGTCAACTCTTCATATGAGGTGGCCAAAGTACTGGAGTTTCAGCTTTAGCATCATTCCTTCCAAAGAAATCCCAGCGTTGATCTCCTTTAGAATGGACTGGTTGGATCTCCTTGCAGTCCAAGGGACTGTCAAGAGTCTTCAACACCACAGTTCAAAAGCATCGATTCTTCGGCACTCAGCTTTCTTCACAGTCCAACTTTCACATCCATACATGACCACAGGAAAAACCATAGCCTTGACTAGGCGGACCTTAGTCGGCAAAGTAATGTCTCTGCTTTTGAATATACTATCCAGGTTGGTCATAACTTTTCTTCCAAGGAGTAAGTGTCTTTTAATTTCATGGCTGCAGTCACCATCTGCAGTGATTTTGGAGCCCAAAAAAATAAAGTCTGACACTGTTTCCACTGTTTCCCCATCTATTTCCCATGAAGTGATGGGACCGGATGCCATGATCTTCGTTTTCTGAATGTTGAGCTTTAAGCCAACTTTTTTGCTCTCCTCCTTCACTTTCATCAAGAGGCTTTTTAGCTCCTCCTCACTTTCTGCCATCAGGGTGGTGTCATCAGCATATCTGAGGTTATTGATATTTCTCCCGGCAATCTTGATTCCAGCTTGTGTTTCTTCCAGTCCAGCGTTTCTCATGATGTACTCTGCATATAATTAAATAAGCAGGGAGACAATATACAGCCTTGACGTATTCCTTTTCCTATTTGGAACCAGTCTGTTGTTCCATGTGCAGTTCTAACTGTTGCTTCCTGATCTGCATACAGATTTCTCAAGAGGCAGGTTAGGTGGTCTAGTATTCCCATCTCTTTCAGAATTTTCCACAAGTTAGGGAAGTCAAGTTAGAGAAGACAAGTTAGGGAAGTCAAAAGGGAAGGAAGAGTGTTGTGGAAAGAAGGAACAGCTAGTAGGAAGCTTAGAGACAGGGAGGAAGGCAGGATGTGTGGACAGACAGATGAGCAGGTGGGGTGAATGGATGGCTGATTGAATGGGTGGGTGGATGCATGGATCAGGAATACAAGGAAGATGCAAGAATACAGGACATGCTTGGCCAGCTATAGGGTCACAGCACCGACCTGTAGCAGGAGGCGAGGGGGAGGGTCCTGAGTCCAGCCTCTTATCTGTCGCTTGGCTCTTTGATCTGAATCCCAGGCAACCACTAATGACCTCTGCCCCCACCACCAGCCACAGAGACCAGACCCTCTGGTCTCGACCCCTTCCCTCTACTCCTGGAGAGCCTAGAGAAAGGGCTATTTATAGCTGATAACCTCCAGGCCGACTTTTGCCTCTCCAGTCACTTCCTTCCATTCTTCTGCCTTGATCACAGGGAGGCAATGGCACCCTCGCCCCCATCCCTGCTCCTTTCAGAGGCCTCTCCCTCCTCTCTTTTCTTCTTATCTCTCCTGACACATTTCCTGCCCCAGGAGATAGAGAGAGAGAGAGAGAGAGATAGGCAGAAGCACGCCCCCCACCCATTGTGAGTGTTTGTGTATGAGAGAGAGAGCTAGGCTCTCAGAGGCTCCAGGGACAGGTGGACGGCTCAGGGCCGGAGGGCCCCGCACCCCTAATCAGTTCCCCCCCTGCCAGCATAGGGCACCCAGATGTGTGGGGCCCCTGATCAGGTCCCCCCGCCAGCACAGGGCACCCAGATGCACAGGGCCCGCAATCAGCTCCCCCCTGCCAGCTCAGGGCACCCAGATGCATGGGGCCCCTGATCAGTTCCCCCCGCCAGCATAGGGAATCCAGATGTGTGGGGATGCCGATCAGGTCCCCCCGCCAGCATAGGGCACCCAGATGTGTGGGGCCCCCGATCAGGTCCCCCCGCCAGCACAGCGCACCCAGATGTGTGGGGCCCCCGATCAGGTTCCCCCTGCCCTGTCTCTTATACACATCTCAATGTGTATAAGAGACAGGGCTATAATGGAGAAAAGCTCCCAAGGGAAGTCCGGATGTGAACTGGACCTTGAAACATGGTGAAGAAAATGACCTCACGTAACGTAGGTCAGTGTATCTCAACTTATTTTTCNCCAGCACAGGGCACCCAGATGCATGGGGCCCCAGATCAGTTCCCCCCTGCCAGTGCAGGGCACTCAGATGTATGGGTCCTCCAATCAGGCCCCCCCACCAGCACAGGGCACCCAGATGTGTGGGCCGCCCGCCCGTGGGGCTGTGGGGGCTAACAGCACGTGGTTTGGCCTCCGCCCGGCTCTGTGCTTGCTGAGTCACAGCCGCCCTCTGTCTCGGGTTCCCCGTCTGTTGAGATGGAGCTGGTGACGACTCGTCTCCAGGGCCGGCTGGGACTCAAGGCAGACAGCGGACATCGCAGCACGACTGAGGATGTTTAACTTCTATCATGAAGACAGAGAACCTTCTGAGGAGCCCTGTCGGGAGGGGAAAGGGAGTGCAGGACCTCGGGCATCTAGGATGGTCACAAACCTGGGGACGGGCAGGGAGCACCGTTCTAATTGGTAGGTGGGTAAGGCAGGTGATGAGCAAAAAGCAGGACAGCCGGGCCCCGTGAGAAGGGTCTCAGGATCCACATGGCTTCCACGTGTCCTGCTGGACCTTCCTGTAGGGAGGAAAGATGTTCATGATTTTACGAGTCTAGACTTTAACTTTGCTTTACATATAAATATAAAGCATTTTTGCGCAGTGTGAATACACACTGAATTTTCCACGGGTGTGACTAACTAAAGACAATAACAAGAGAAGTCTATATTTCATTTTATTCAGAACCTGCCAGGAGCAGCTCGCGGTTTCAGACGATGACCCTTCTGAAGGGTTGGAATCTCTGCTCTGAACCCCACATCTGGACCAGCCACCATCTCAGTGGTTCTGCGGGGACCGCGAGCTCCTGACAACGTCATTACATCTTCTCGAGCATCTGTGGATTTTGTTTTGCACGACGTTCTTTGTATTTCCACTTTGCATTACAGTGGGGACCTTATAGACGGATACTTTAAAAAAAGGATTGCGTAGGTAGGTTACAGGATATATGAGGTTCATTTCAGAGTATTAGAGAGGATGTTACATATTTGAACATAAAGAGGTGTCGAGTGTGAGAAGGTTGAGGCTCAGTGACACAGAGACTTACGAAGTCGTCAGAATTCAGACATTATTGTCAGAAGGCAGCGCCTGTCTGGTGGGAGAAGGAATAGGTGACTGGAGACCTGTTGCTGAGGGAGGCTCTCTGGCGCTACTTACGTTACCGCCTGCCTGGGCTGCCTGCTCCCAGAAGCTTCTCTTTTGCATAACTGTATTTGATGTGCCTCTTCTTAATTTTCGGCTGTGCTGGTCTTTGTTCCCGCAGGGGTGCCTCTCCAGTGTGGGGCACCAGCTTCTCCTTGTGGGGGCCCCTCTTTTGCAGAGCATGGACTCAAGGGGATGAGGGCTTGAGTTGCGACTCCTGGTTTCCAGAGCCCAGTCTCAATTGCTGTGGCTCATGAGTTGCTCTGAGGCAAGTGGGATCCTCTTGGATCAGGGATTGAACCTGTGTCTCCTGTTTGGCAAATGGACTCTTTATCACTGAATCACCAGGAAGCCCCCAGAACCTTCTGTGGGGGCAGCTAAGCATAGACGTTCTTGGTCCTGGTGGCCAGCTACTCGCTGGGTCAGAAAGTTGCTCAGGATACATTTAGTCCTGCCTACAGGGTCCCTGAGCAGGGGTCACCTGGGTTTGAAGGCCCAGCCAGAAAACCAGGCACATTGTCCAACCTTTGCGATGCCCAGCGATGCTAGTGGGGCTTCCTGGGTCTGGCCAGAGGTGAGGGGAAGTGAGAGTCGTGGTTCTGAGTATCATGCTCTTTCCTCCAACAATAAAAATCATCACATTTGCCTCAGATGTCTTAGTTTACATATTTCTCTCTTTACAGGTAATTCATGCTTGCTGTCAGAGCGATTCAAGAGGTATGGGAGTGTGGGATTCTTTCTGGCATCTACTCTCTGTTGCCGACCAGAGGCAGGCTGGCATCATTAATAATTGAGCATGTGCCCTGCTCCACATTTTTGCTAAACACCCAATACACTCACTTAAATTTTGTTTTTCCTTTACAAAACCCAGATCACCTTGACTCGGATCTTCTGCAGTTTGTTTTTCCACTAAATATTGTGTAGACTCTTTCCAAGAAAGCACATGCAGAGAGACTGCTTGTCATTTTTGTGAATGTATTTAATTTATTTGGCCCTAAAATTTTATTAAATTATTTTTCTCTCATGGAAGGAATACATGATATGGTTAAAAAATAATTTAAAAATGAATTTCTCTTCCTTCCTAAACATTCTACATTTGCTTTTTGTTTGTCCGAAGTAAACTTTTAAAAATACAGTCCCTTGGGACTTCCTTGGTGGTCCAGTGGTTAAGAATTCACCTTCCAATGCAGGGGACGTGGGTTCAATTTCTGGTTGGGGAACTAACACCCTGGACGTGGCAGGGCAACTAAGCCTCTGCATCACAACTAGAGAAGGAGGCTGTGAGTCACACTGAAGACCCAGGACAGCTTAAATTAAAAAATAGTTAAGATACACTCTCATTTCTTCATTTGTCCATTTTATGGACTATCTACTGATGACCTTTCAAGGAAAGTGAGGAAATTAATGAGTAATCCCTAATCTGTGTTGGTGGTGTGATTTTATTTTTACATTGACAAGGTGGATAGCATTCACATTCTCTTTTAATATTGTAATTGCAATTGACTGGAAAGATTGAAGGCTGATAACCACATGTTTTCTACTGCTGCTGCTAAGTCCCTTTAGTCGTGTCCGACTCTTGGCGACCCCATGGACTGCAGCCCACCAGGCTCCTCCATCCATGGGATTCTCCAGGCAGGAGCACTGGAGTGGGCTGCCATTTCCTTCTCCAATGCATGAAAGTGAAAAGTGAAAGGGAAGTCCCTTCAGTCGTGTCTGACTCTTGGCGACCCCATGGACGGCAGCCCACCAGGCTCCTCCATCCATGGGATTCTCCAGGCAGGAGCACTGGAGTGGGCTGCCATTTCCTTCTCCAATGCATGAAAGTGAAAAGTGAAAGGGAAGTCGCTAAGTCGTGTCCGACTCTTAGCGACCCCATGGACGGCAGCCCACCAGGCTCCTCCATCCATGGGATTCTCCAGGCAGGAGCACTGGAGTGGGCTGCCATTTCCTTCTCCAATGCATGAAAGTGAAAAGTGAAAGGGAAGTCCCTTCAGTCGTGTCTGACTCTTGGCGACCCCATGGACTGCAGCCCACCAGGCTCCCCCATCCCTGGGATTTTCCAGGCAAGAGCACTGGGGTGGGCGCCACCGCCTTCTCCAAATAACCACATGTCTTGTAACAGTTAACACATATAAAATCCTTAACCTGCTTCTGACATCATTCAAAGCCTTTCACATAGACATGAACTTGCTAAACATGAACTTGTGTCAACTTTATTGCACCCATTTTACAGATGAGGGAATTGAGGCACAGAAAAGTTGAGGAATTCACCCAAAATGCTACTGTGTAACAGAATGGGGAGTGGAGCCCCAGCTGGTCTGTGTACCTAACACTGGTTTGCGGTAAGCCCCTTTCTGTGACTCTTTCAATCTTAGGATTTCCAAAGCATGGATATATTCCTTAGCTCATCTGAGCTTCACTTCTTCTCATGCCACAGATGGATAAACACAGCCCTAGATTATAATTTTTAAAAAAGAGAATCTTCATTTGCTGAGGGTTTACCAGATGTTCCCTGTGCCAGTCTCAGCATCAGCCAGTGAGACCTCATCACACGCTCCTAAGCAGACCCTACGTGTGAGATGAGGACATGAAGGGAAAGGGGTAAAGAAACCGGAGAAGGAGGGGCTTCAGTCTGCCTGAGTGTGCAGGGCAGGCATCCTGGAGCCAGTCCTGGGCTGTTACCTGGGGCAGGGAATCCAACCTCCTTGGGCTTCGAATTCCCCAACGTAATGTCAACATGTCAGTCAAGTTGACTATCAGTGGCCCTGGTTCTAGAATCCTGCAGCCCTCCTGCCTGACCCCACTTAATGTGACCTTGGGAAGGTCTCTTCTTTTGCCTGAGCCTTTGGCTGTGTTGGCTGTAAGAGAGGGCCGTAGCCAGCTTCCCACACGAAGTCGATGCAAGGATTAAATCAGATGATGTGGGCAATGCCCGGAACACATGAAAAGGAGGGAGGGGAGGAGGAGTCAGAACTGGAACCCAGGACCCCTGAACACCCAGCCTGCAGCCCTCCCCTCTACAAGTTCCTCTAGGGGTAACCTCCTTTCCTCATTCCATTGGCTGAGGTGGGGACAAGAGGCTGGAGGCTGTGCCTGTGTGCTAAATCATTTTAGTCTTGTCTCTTTGTGACCCCATGGACTGAAGCCCGCCAGGCTCCTCTGTCCATGGGATTTCCCAGGTTAGAATATTGGAGTGGGTTGCCATTCCCTTCTCCAGGGGATCTTGTTGACCCAAGGATCAAACCCAGGTGTCTCCTGCATTGCAGGCAGTCTCCTGCATTTGCATATGGACTCTTTACCAAGGGGCCACCAGGGAGATATAACTCCTAGAGGCTGTGGGCGTAGGCAATTGCCAGGACCACTCAGACCTGCCAGCCTGCAACTATCCTTCCCAAGGAAATCCTATTGAGATGAGAAGTTGGTGGGGGCAATGCTTCTGTGGACCCAGACTGAACTGTGGAGCCAGCAAAGACATCTGGTTTTCGGATCTTCAGGCCCCACACACTCAGGCTGAGCGAAAGAGGGGCAGGCCCATGTGGGACTCCCTAGACACCCCCATCTTGCTCCTCTCCACTCAGGCAACTCTTCCCAACCTCCATACCACCCAGGCAAGAGTCTGGGACTCAGCGCTGGCCCAGAACGAAGGGCAGATCCTGAACTGGAGACCATCCAGGCAGACCCCCACTCACCCCCATACTCTCTGCCCCGCCCACATCCCCTCCCCAGCCCCCAGCAGGGGCCTGCAGCAGCTCTCCACTCACCACCTGAAGTGGGACTGACTTCCTTTCACCCCCAAGGGCACAGCCTGGGGGGCAGTCTTGATGGGAGAAGCAGGCCGGCTGCCTGATGGGGCTCCAGGGAGGGGAGGTGTTGAGTGTGGCAGGAGGGAGTGTCGCCAGAGAGCTGATGGTATTAACAGACCCTGCGGGCAGGCAGGGCTGAGTCTCCTCCTGGGGTCCTGGGAAGAGACAAAACGCAGGAGTAGATGCTGGTACAGGTGCCCTGTGGGCCCTCACCCCCTTCACTTAAGGAGCACAAAGGCCTAGTGCAGGCCGGGGTTAGCAATAAAATAACAAAAAGAATAATGGTCATACCAATGGCTGATGCTTATCAAGCAGATCCTGAGAGGTCTCTGCTTGGTCTCAGGCTTCACAATGCTCCCCCGAGGCAGGTACTCTGTTGTTTCCTTTTTGTCTCGGATGGAACCAGAGAGGTTAAGTCATTTGCCTACGATCACACAGCATTTAACCCAGGTCGGAAGGGATCCATAGCCTGACATGGGATTGGCCCTCTTATTCTCCATGGTTATGTGGCTGTCCAACTTGGTTGCTGGTAAAATGCAGATTCTTGAGCCTTGCCTTGACTCACTAAGTCAGAATGCCCCGGGAGTGAGGCCCTGGAAGCTGTAATTTTGACAAGCGCCCCAGGTGATTCTTCTTTGTAAAATCCTGCACTAGGCTGTCAAAGGAACCTGCTCAAAGAAAGCTAGAAAGTACCCAGATGGCAGTGTCAGGTTTCTGAGGCTGCAGCTTGTGGAGGAGAGAAGCCGGGGCTCCTCGTGACTGATGTCCTCTCAGAGGGGAGGACGGGTGGCTGCCGAGGCTGGTGGAGGTCCGGGGCTATAGTAGCCCTGCTTCCCTTTCCTGCGCCCTCCTTGTCTGGCAGCCTGGACAGAATGCGAGGTCAAAGGCCTCATCTAAAAGGCTCTGACAGGTGGGGCTTGGGGCTCAGTCAACGAACGGGGTCTGTCGGCCCCGGGGTGAGGCCTGGCGGAGGGTGGCAGATGGATGGCTCCTTGTCTCTCCCAGGGGTCAGGCAAGAGACCTTTCTGGCGGATCTTCCCCAAGAATGAAAATGCTCATCTACTCTTTCGTCTGCCCAGGCTCCACCCTGACCCTTCTTTCTGGTGGTACTGCTCTCTCCCGACACCATCTGTCCTTGGAAAAAGGGCGGTCCTATTCTTAAAGGACCTCATCCCTAGATCACAGCTGATTGGTGGGGATTTGATCTCTGTTGGGCCAATCAGAGTGCCTCCGCTCTGGAATGGAGGAAGTGGTTCTGCCTGGTGCTGGGACCTCAGGCTATGATTCCAGAGATCTCATTGACCACGTCGTCTACCCATGGAGGGCTCTGTCTGCAAGGAAAGGGGAGAAGCATAGCCTGCAGAGAAGACAGAAAGCCCCTTGGCGTTTGATTTTCTGCTTTCTGTCCCTGAGAACCAGGGACATCTCAGCCTTCTCACGGTTTGCTTACTCATCCCTACTTATGTTTTTTGGCCTAGCTAAGGGGAACCAGTTTCTGCTGCTGGCCACGAAGATGAAGCAAAAGGAGAAGGAGTGAAAGGGAGAGGAGGAGGATGGCGGGTGTTCCCTGTGCCAGTCTCAGCATCAGCCAGTGAGACCTCATCACACGCTCCTAAGCAGACCCTACGTGTGAGATGAGGACATGAAGGGAAAGGGGTAAAGAAACCGGAGAAGGAGGGGCTTCAGTCTGCCTGAGTGTGCAGGGCAGGCATCCTGGAGCCAGTCCTGGGCTGTTACCTGGGGCAGGGAATCCAACCTCCTTGGGCTTCGAATTCCCCAACGTAATGTCAACATGTCAGTCAAGTTGACTATCAGTGGCCCTGGTTCTAGAATCCTGCAGCCCTCCTGCCTGACCCCACTTAATGTGACCTTGGGAAGGTCTCTTCTTTTGCCTGAGCCTTTGGCTGTGTTGGCTGTAAGAGAGGGCCGTAGCCAGCTTCCCACACGAAGTCGATGCAAGGATTAAATCAGATGATGTGGGCAATGCCCGGAACACATGAAAAGGAGGGAGGGGAGGAGGAGTCAGAACTGGAACCCAGGACCCCTGAACACCCAGCCTGCAGCCCTCCCCTCTACAAGTTCCTCTAGGGGTAACCTCCTTTCCTCATTCCATTGGCTGAGGTGGGGACAAGAGGCTGGAGGCTGTGCCTGTGTGCTAAATCATTTTAGTCTTGTCTCTTTGTGACCCCATGGACTGAAGCCCACCAGGCTCCTCTGTCCATGGGATTTCCCAGGTTAGAATATTGGAGTGGGTTGCCATTCCCTTCTCCAGGGGATCTTGTTGACCCAAGGATCAAACCCAGGTGTCTCCTGCATTGCAGGCAGTCTCCTGCATTTGCATATGGACTCTTTACCAAGGGGCCACCAGGGAGATATAACTCCTAGAGGCTGTGGGCGTAGGCAATTGCCAGGACCACTCAGACCTGCCAGCCTGCAACTATCCTTCCCAAGGAAATCCTATTGAGATGAGAAGTTGGTGGGGGCAATGCTTCTGTGGACCCAGACTGAACTGTGGAGCCAGCAAAGACATCTGGTTTTCGGATCTTCAGGCCCCACACACTCAGGCTGAGCGAAAGAGGGGCAGGCCCATGTGGGACTCCCTAGACACCCCCATCTTGCTCCTCTCCACTCAGGCAACTCTTCCCAACCTCCATACCACCCAGGCAAGAGTCTGGGACTCAGCGCTGGCCCAGAACAAAGGGCAGATCCTGAACTGGAGACCATCCAGGCAGACCCCCACTCACCCCCATACTCTCTGCCCCGCCCACATCCCCTCCCCAGCCCCCAGCAGGGGCCTGCAGCAGCTCTCCACTCACCACCTGAAGTGGGACTGACTTCCTTTCACCCCCAAGGGCACAGCCTGGGGGGCAGTCTTGATGGGAGAAGCAGGCCGGCTGCCTGATGGGGCTCCAGGGAGGGGAGGTGTTGAGTGTGGCAGGAGGGAGTGTCGCCAGAGAGCTGATGGTATTAACAGACCCTGCGGGCAGGCAGGGCTGAGTCTCCTCCTGGGGTCCTGGGAAGAGACAAAACGCAGGAGTAGATGCTGGTACAGGTGCCCTGTGGGCCCTCACCCCCTTCACTTAAGGAGCACAAAGGCCTAGTGCAGGCCGGGGTTAGCAATAAAATAACAAAAAGAATAATGGTCATACCAATGGCTGATGCTTATCAAGCAGATCCTGAGAGGTCTCTGCTTGGTCTCAGGCTTCACAATGCTCCCCCGAGGCAGGTACTCTGTTGTTTCCTTTTTGTCTCGGATGGAACCAGAGAGGTTAAGTCATTTGCCTACGATCACACAGCATTTAACCCAGGTCGGAAGGGATCCATAGCCTGACATGGGATTGGCCCTCTTATTCTCCATGGTTATGTGGCTGTCCAACTTGGTTGCTGGTAAAATGCAGATTCTTGAGCCTTGCCTTGACTCACTAAGTCAGAATGCCCCGGGAGTGAGGCCCTGGAAGCTGTAATTTTGACAAGCGCCCCAGGTGATTCTTCTTTGTAAAATCCTGCACTAGGCTGTCAAAGGAACCTAGTCAAAGAAAGCTAGAAAGTACCCAGATGGCAGTGTCAGGTTTCTGAGGCTGCAGCTTGTGGAGGAGAGAAGCCGGGGCTCCTCGTGACTGATGTCCTCTCAGAGGGGAGGACGGGTGGCTGCCGAGGCTGGTGGAGGTCCGGGGCTATAGTAGCCCTGCTTCCCTTTCCTGCGCCCTCCTTGTCTGGCAGCCTGGACAGAATGCGAGGTCAAAGGCCTCATCTAAAAGGCTCTGACAGGTGGGGCTTGGGGCTCAGTCAACGAACGGGGTCTGTCGGCCCCGGGGTGAGGCCTGGCGGAGGGTGGCAGATGGATGGCTCCTTGTCTCTCCCAGGGGTCAGGCAAGAGACCTTTCTGGCGGATCTTCCCCAAGAATGAAAATGCTCATCTACTCTTTCGTCTGCCCAGGCTCCACCCTGACCCTTCTTTCTGGTGGTACTGCTCTCTCCCGACACCATCTGTCCTTGGAAAAAGGGCGGTCCTATTCTTAAAGGACCTCATCCCTAGATCACAGCTGATTGGTGGGGATTTGATCTCTGTTGGGCCAATCAGAGTGCCTCCGCTCTGGAATGGAGGAAGTGGTTCTGCCTGGTGCTAGGACCTCAGGCTATGATTCCAGAGATCTCATTGACCACGTCGTCTACCCATGGAGGGCTCTGTCTGCAAGGAAAGGGGAGAAGCATAGCCTGCAGAGAAGACAGAAAGCCCCTTGGCGTTTGATTTTCTGCTTTCTGTCCCTGAGAACCAGGGACATCTCAGCCTTCTCACGGTTTGCTTACTCATCCCTACTTATGTTTTTTGGCCTAGCTAAGGGGAACCAGTTTCTGCTGCTGGCCACGAAGATGAAGCAAAAGGAGAAGGAGTGAAAGGGAGAGGAGGAGGATGGCGGGGAGGAGTGGGGAAGAATACGAGAACGAAGCTGCTCTCCAGCCATTCTTGCCCTTCTTTCATCCTGGCAGAATCTGTATCTCGGTCAGGCTTCTTTAAAGACAGGGGATTGCTGCTGCTGCTAAGTCACTTCAGTCGTGTCCGACTCTGTGTGACCCCATAGACGGCAGCCCACCAGGCTCCCCCGTCCCTGGGATTCTCCAGGCAAGAATACTGGAGTGGGATTGATCCAGTATAAAGCTTTGCCAGTGAGATGGGGGGAGAGTTTGATGGCAGTGGCAGAGGGTACCTGGGAAGATTTTCCTTATTATTCAAAGGGGACAAAGGACAGAGCCTGTGAAGAGACAGTTTGTAGTATGCAACTATTTTATCCGTTTTCCATATAGGAGGAGTTTTTAGCTGACTCATGGTTGTCCAGCCAAAGACTGCATTTCCCAGACTCCCTTGCAGCTGGATGTGGCTATGTAGCCAAGTTCTGATGTGAAGAGCCAACTCACTGGAAAAGACCCTGATGCTGGCAAAGACAGGGAAAGAGGAGAAGAGTGTGACAGAGAATGAGATGGTTGGATGGCATCACTGACTCAGTGGACATGAGTTTGAGCACTTGGAGATAGGGAAGGACAAGAAAGCCGGGCATGCTGCAGTCTATGGGGTCACAGAGTCAGATTCGACTGAGCAAAGGAACGACAGCCTCAAAGCCAAGTTCTAACCAATGATATAAGTACAAGGGATGTGTGTGACTTCTGTGGTTGTGCCCGGAGGAGGTATATGGTCTCTCCTCCCTCGTCTCTTCTTTCCTGAGACTAGAATACTTACATGATGAGGAACCATTTTCATCCATGCAGGTAAGGGCAGTAAGATAGAGAAACCTAGTCCTCTCTTCCACTGGTTGCCATGTTAACGATGAACTGGTGTTGGACCATAAAGAGACAAGAAAATAGAACTCCATGTTGTTTAATGCACTGCTATTTGGAGTCTTGTAATAGCACTGACCTACCTGACACAGGATTTTCTTGTTTTAGATTCTGTTGTGCTGTTGGGAGCTGTGGCAGCCATATTGTGACCATGAGGGGAAAACAAAGAAGGTAACTGAGAAACCAAGGGAGAGTCCTACTTCCACTGAGTTGCTGAACTTTCCACCTCTGCAGCCACTCATTCCAGACACCTCGTTCAGGAAGACAGCACATTTCTTATTATTCGTGCTATTTTCATTGGTCTTTCTATCACTTGCAGGCAAAGCATGCCTATTGAGGTACTCCAAGAGATCTGTGGTAGAGCTGCCGAAAGTCACACGCTGGCCAGGGTCAGCGGAAGGCCACAGAACATTGGGGCTTTGGGATCCAAGCCCACTGCACTCTCAGGAGGTTCTGCCCTTTCCATCTAGGGTGTGCAAATCCAGCCTCCAGACTTTCCTAGCCAAAGCAGCTATCAAAAGAGTATTGAGAAAACAGAAACTTTCTGTTTATCCACCATGAAGAAAGAGAGAGAGGAAGGGGTGAAGACATTCCACCTAAGATATGTGGTGGGGGGCATAGCTTGTGTCCTCTAACTGGGAGTAAATGTGAGTCTCTCCTGGATCCCTGGAAGCTTTACCCTGAAAGCTTTTATTTCTGTCTACAATTCCCATTTTGTGGAGCCAAGAATTCTGTGGATCACTTGGGATGTTGGAAGGAAACAGAAATCACATCAAAGAGGATTTGGAAGAGGATTTAATGAAGGGACTTTACAGAGGTGTGTGCAGGGCTGAGGGAATTCTGACCCGCCCACCAGTGCCTGGCAAGGGCTGCAATTGGGAGGCACCCCCCACAGGAGCTGCCCCTGATGAGGGGTGCAGCCAAGACCACGATGGAAATATCCCCCTCTCTCCCCACTCTCTGATCTCCCATCAATATCTCCTAGTACCTGAGGCCAACCGTGACAGAGCAAATAAGGGAACCTGGGGGATACAAACCTTAGAGATCGACCTCCTGGGGCAGTGAGGAGAGGGCACAGCCTGGAGTCGGGGTAGGGGCAGGTATGAGAGAGGAGGGTGGGGGACTTTGGATCAGATCCGCTTGCTCTAGAGCTTCCCAGCTTCATCTTGTCGGGAGGTGCAGGTGAGGAAACAGGGGAGACAAAGACCCTTGGGTCAGACAGCTCTGGTTGCCGAGCAGCCAAGCCCAGAGGCCACTGAGCAGGCAGATGGTGCTGGGCTGTTTCACAGGAAATGGGGAGAAGCCCAGGGGTGAGGGAGGAAAAGAGCCAGCTGCCCTGCCAGGCAGACACCAGAGGGATTCTCGGGTAGGGCCCTTGCAAATCAATGGCAAATGATGAAAAATGCAGGCAGATAAATAACTTAAAAGACTCAAGCTTGCTGGAAATGTTTTCTGATCTCGGATGGCTGCTGGGCAGCCGGGCTGGCAGACTCTATTTTTATTCAGGGCCAGTTGGGTGGAGACAACTGGTTGCTTTGGGTGGCTTTGAAAGGAGGCTCTGCCTCGGTCTTCCCTGTGGGGCTGCCTTTGCCGAGTCCTCCACTGCAGCCCCAGCATGAGAAAGGTCACCGGAAGCCCTTCCCACGTAGACAGGGGAGGTGGAGGCCTCAGAAAACAGCAGGTTCAAGCTACAGCTCTGCCACTTAAATTGTATATTTAATTTAATCTTGACATAATGACATAAAGTCACTTCAGTTGTGTCTGACTCTTTGTGACCCTATGGACTACAGCCAGCCAAGCTCCTCTGTCCACAGGATTCTCCAGGCAAGAATACTGGAGTGGGTTGCCATTTCCTTCGCCAGGGGATTTTCCCCACCTAGGGATCGAACCGGTGTTTCTTAAGTCTCCTGCATTGGCAAACCTGTTCTTTACCACTAGCGCTACCTAGGAAGGCCTAATTTAATCTTGTAGAACCTCAAATGCCTCATCTGTGAAATGGGATAACAATAATACCACCTAGCAGGGACATTTTGAGGATTCAATGCAACTGTGTGTGTGCAAAGCTTAACACATGTGACACTTGCGGAAGAAGTGTTTGATGAGCATTAAAGGAGACGGAGGTGAACTCCCGGGGAAAGGCTGCCTGGATTCCTGTTCAGGCTCGCTTAGCCTGTCTAAGCTTCAGCTTTCGCATCTGTAGGAGAGACATCCACCTCCTGTGGTTGATGTGATGATTAGCAGAGTGACGGCGCCAGAGGGAATAGAAGCAGCAGCTAGATGGCGGCTGTTGCGACAATGCTGTTGTTATTTCATGAGAAAATTGGGACGAAAGAGCACATAACCCAAAGTCACTGTTACAGGATGGGGTCTAGGCTACATAGCTGGGGAGGGGGCTCTTATAGGCTGAAGGTCTTCCAAAGGTGGTCCTTCCTCTCTCATCATCAGAGTTAGAAATGACATGGAAAGATGCCCCTCGTGGTCACAAAGTGCGTCCTTGGGGTAGAGAGGGGTCAGTTCAGCATCGTGAAAAAGAGCTGGAGCTCCAGCATCACACAGGCTGTGAAAACTGGAACAAGTCATATCCCCTCTCTGAGCCTCAGTTTCTTCATCTGTAAGAATCTTCCCAGCACAGCTGTTACGGTTGAATGTAAACACGTAGGGCCCAGTTCGTAGTAAAGGGTGATTGCTTTCAGAAAAATTATTCCTTGGACAGGATTAGGGTCCTTAGCATCCCGGAGGGAAAGCAACCTAGCTGCTCCCTGGAATGTGGAGGGGGACACAATCAACATCACCAGTCGTCAGGGGATGCAGCCTCAACCCCGAGGAGTTTTCACCTCACACCTGTTAGGGCGGGCATTACAAGGATAGCAGATGGTGGGCAGCTTATACACTGCTGGCAGGAATGTAAACGGATACAGCCACCATGGGGAACAGTATGGAGGTTCCTCAAGAAATTAAACACAGAACTACCATATGACCCAGCAATTTGACTTCTGGGTATTTATACAGAGGAGACGAAACTATTATCGCAAAATATATCTGTACTCCCGTACTCACTGCAGCATTAGCCACAACAGCCAAGATGTGGAGACAATCTCAGTGTCTGCCGTGGATGATGAATCAAGAAAATATGATATATAATAAAATAGATACACATATGCACGCAATAGAATATTATTTAGCCTTTAAAAAGAAAGAAATCACATTATTTGTGACAACATGGATAAACGTGGAGGGCATTAGGCTATGCAAAATAAGCCAGACAGAGAAAGACACATACCACCTGGTATCACTTATATATGGTATGTGAAGAAGAAAGCAAAAGTTCAACTCAGAGAAGCAGAGAATGGAAAGGTGGTTGCTAGGGTCTGGGGTGGCAGGTTGGGGGAGATATGCAGAGGTTGGTAAGCGGGTACAGTGCGTGTGTTAGGCGCTCAGTCGTGTCCGACTTCTTGCAACCCATGGACTGTAGCCGGCCAGGTACCTCTGTCTGTGGAATTCTCCAGGCAAGAACACTGGAGTGGGTTGCCATTTCCTACTCTAAACTTGCAGCTATAAGATGAATAAAACCAGAGGATCTAATGTACAGCACGGTGACTGCAGTTGCTAACACTGGCGAATAATTGAAAAATTTGCTAAGCGAGTAGAACTTAAATGTTCTCATACACACAAAAAAGTACAACGTGGGGTGAAAAAAGAAACAGGAGAGGTCATGCTCACACCCAGTGGATAGACTGCCCCCAGAAATGCTGCAGGTGGGGCATCCCTTCCAAGGGACTGTGTGTTCAGTTGATATCACAGATATGGGTACCACACACCACACATGTGTGAGTTGTCATGATGCCTCCCACCACCAGCTGGGTATCCCCGGAGAGCAGGGAGACTTGGTCTCCTTTCCTCTGGCCCCCGTATCTGCATTCTACACTGATATACAATGGGTGCTCAATAAGGAGAAATACACATTTGTGCATCATGTTACCATCTGGGCTTCCCTGGTGGCTCAGATGGTAAAGAATCCGCCTGCCATGCAAGAGACCCGGGTTCAATCCCTGGGTAGGGAAGATCCCCTGGAGAAGGGAATGGCAACTCACTCCAGTATTCTTGCCTAGAGAATCTCATGGACAGAGGAGCCTGGTGGGCTACAGTTCATGGGGGTTGCAAAGAGTCAGACCTGACTGAGCGATTAATACGCACATACGGTACTGTCTACAGAACACATTCACCCCTGTTTTACCAGCTCAAGTGGACCAGGGGAACTTGCCTAAGTCACACAGCTGGTGGAAGTCTAAGGATGCTCCCTTCACACCCCAGTAGTCCTCTCAAATAGTAACCAACGTGCTTGTTCTCTCTTTACTCCGTACGGTGCCTCAGAGCAGGCATTCTGCGCTTTACATCTGTCATCTCATTCAGTCCCCCTAATAGCTGGCAAAGTAAGTGCTTCTATTGTGCCCATTTTACAGGTGTAGAAACTGAGATTCCTAATGCAGGACTAGCCTTGGGGTCACACAGCCATTGGAGCAGAGCTGTGACTGGGAAACAGATCCATTCTTCAGAGCCTTCCAGACCCTTCAGAGCCTGTACCCTCCACCCCCACACTCTACTGGCCAAAATTTCCTTCCCCAGCTCCAAAGCTGTAAACACTACACGAACCTCCTCCTGTGTCAATATTCCTATACACGGTCAATATCGCTTGTCCTTCCACCTCATCCCCCATACCCAGGATGAGGCAAGGCAGCAGGAACAGGCAGGGGTGAACCAAGAGAGCTGAAATAGCACGATCAGGCTCAATGCAGCAGTTAAGCCACCAGTCCAGGGTTAGATTTGAGGTTTGTCAGATTCCAGAGACTCTCCTCCTAACCATGATACAGATCACCTCCAATCATATCTAGTTAATTTAGTATTTAATTTTATACACTTACAGTGGAATACTTAGAGTTCATGAGTCTCTCTGGCCATGATTTCTACACATTGTACTATAATTTGCTCTCAGCTCCACTGGAGCAAGACGGGATGCCACTCACCTTTTCAATGGTGGCATGAACACAGTGCCTGTCATAGCATTGAAACTGAAATAATGAATAAAATAAGTGAAAACTTGGAGCCATGAATAAAATAAGCAAACTCTGGCCACAATTTGCCACTTTCCTTTGTTGATTTTCAGGCCTCCTTCCTTTGCATCATAGCCTCAGAGACCTGGAGCTGTCAGAACCCCAAGTGTGCAATGCCACAACCCAGGAGAGGAGTGAGCTGCCAAGGCCTGGACTATGTACGGCAGGTTGGCTAAGCCTGTGGGCTCTGGACCCAGCTTGCCTGCGTTCAAACTGTGACCCAGCACACTGTAGATCTGGGACCTCAAGTAAGTTGCTTCATCTCTCCCATTGGCAGGAGGGGTTGCCACAGCCAAGGCTTTGGGAATAGGAATCACCTGTGTCTGGGTGAAGGCGTTTGGGCTCCACCGACGGGCCAGGCAGACGGGGAGCTTGCAGTCAGTGCCTCAGTGCTTCTCCTCCGTCAGACTCACCGCTTGGCTTTGCAGTCCTGCCTGGCCGAATGCATCAAGGCTTGTTAATAATGAATAGGCCCCCGTCTGCCTTACTTAACACTGAGCTCCAAGCAGATGTACAGCCCTTTATAAATGATCCAGTCCAGCTGATTAGGCCCCACGGGGCACGTTCCTGCAGCCAGCCTCTTGTTCCCTGTAATGGAATCATAATGTTAATGTGATTTCAATTAGGGCTACGTTACAGAACACAGGTGCTGGAGTGCGCCCGTGGGCCGGGAGGTCTCCCTGGGGACTCATTTTCCTGGGAAAGGTATGAGTGTTTCCAAGGTCTCCGCCAACCTCTGAAAAAGGCAAGTCATCCAGACTGTGAGGAAGCGGTGAGAGGAGGGATGAGAGATACCCTGAGCCCACATTCCCAGCTCCCCGGGGCCCTGGAATCTGTGTTTCTCATTCCAACTAGACTCGCGTGTAGGCCCTGTGATGGGAAAAAAAACATGTCTTGGGGACTGTAAAGTCCACAGATCCTGACTTGACATATACTGGCCCCAGAACCAAAGTGTCCATCTAGGAAAATGTCTTTCTGTTGCAAATTATCATTTAGAAAGAGAGGCATTGCCTTGATAAAAGGCAATAGCCTTTTTTTTTTTCCTTAAAAATAACTCCCATGAAAGGAGGGTTTACTATGCACCAGACATAATTCTTAATATTTTATGTGTAGGAACTCATTTCTTAGATTTTATCATCAAAATGAAAGCCTGCAAACATTTTTTTGAAAATTATCATAGAATGCCTTTCTACAGTACGGTGTCTGTGACTATAATATATAGTATAATATATATGTATATAATATATATTTTATTTTTTAATTTATTTTATTTTTGGCTGTACTGGGTCTTCATTGCTTTGCACGGGTTTTCTCTATTGTGGCGAGCCAGATGGTGAAAGTGTCAGTCACTAAGTCATGTCTGACTCTTTGCGACCCCATGGACTATAGCCCACCAGACTCCTCTGTCCATGGAATTCTCCAGGCAAGAGTCCTGGAGTGGGTCGCCATTTCCTTCTCCAGAGGCGCTTCCTGACCCAGAGGTGGAGCCTGGGTCTCCTGCACTCCAGGCAGATTCTCTTCCATCTGAGCCACCAGGGAGCCAGGATTTCTCCTTCGCGCCGGTGCACAGCCTTCTCATTCTGGTGGCTCTCTCGTTGCAGAGCACAGGCTCTAGGCGCCCAGGGTTCCTTAGCTGTGGTGGAACCGAGCCTACTCGTCCTGCTGCTGCTGCTGCTGAGTCGCTTCAGTCGTGTCCGACTCCGTGCGACCCCACAGATGGCAGCCCACCAGGGTATATGGAATCTTCCAGGGCCAGGGATCCAACCGATGTTCCTGGCACTGTAAGGCAGATTCTTAACCACTGGACCACCAGATGGAAGCCCTAATTTATATCTTACTATATGTGAGATTGTCAAGGACATCTCCACTATATAAAGCACACATATATGTATAAATACATAATTACTATCTATGTAAATTTATGATTTTATTAATTTAAATTTAGTAACTAATTTAAACTTATTAATTTAAAATTTATTAATTGATTTAAAATTATTCATTAATTTAAATTTGCTGATTTTAATGCATAATTTATAAATTTGTTAATTTTAAATTGTAATTTTATAAATGTATATTTTTATCTTCTAGACATTATGGAGACCCTGTATTTTCACAGATCAATCTCCTTCATGCCACAGTGAGAACTGGAAGTTAGAGATCTGGCATCTTCATTCTTGTGTCCTCAGGGAGTACTTAGTTGATTATCTTATTTTCCACAGTGCAACACTGGGTGCGTTAGTAGACTGAATGTGGATACTGGATAGGCATAGATTAAGTGAGATCATTCAGTGATCACAGCATCTAACACATGTCAGCTCTCAGTAGATAGGGACCATTACTGTCCACAGCAATACTGCCATTGCTATTGTCATTAAGCCTATTGTTTCTTGAACAAGGAGTTTCCAGAGTGAGGGAGGAGAGGCTGAATCAATAGATGATGGATGGATGGTTAAAGACTGAAAAATGAGAAGATGGAGACTGATGGGTGATACAGAGAGAATGGACAGATGGCCTTCGGATGGATGGATGGACGCTGAATGGATAGATAGAGAGGAGGATGGATAGGAGGTCAAGCCTCTCCTTTCATAACCTGAGGGCAGAAGAAGGGAAGCGACAGGAAGGCAGGAAGATCAAAAGGTCTTAGTGACTGGAGACAAGACTCCAAGTCCACTTGTCACCCAACCTTTGACCCCAGCCCAGTTCTCAACTATGCCCTGTAATGTAGCCTCCCCCAGGACTTGAGACCGTGTCCCTGGAGTAAGTAGAGACTTCCTTTGGAGTGTAGAGGGCCAAATGCTGAACCAGAAAACTGCCCTTGGTCAGAAAGTTTCCCTCAGAGCCCCGGCAAGCTCCAGTTCACCAGCCATGAAGTTGCTCCTTGGGGAAAAGAAGCCCTGAGCTCCTCTTCCACTGACAAGAGTGAACATCGTGGTGCCCCGAGGACCTCAGAAACAAGCATCCCAGTGCTGCCCCACTGGCCCTAGTCTTAAATGCACCCTGGAAAAGTCTCGGAGAAGGATCTCCACTCAGCTGGCATCACCGACTCAACGGACATGAGTTTGAGTAAACTCCAGGAGTTGGTGATGGACAGGGAGGCCTGGCGTGCTGCAGTCCATGGGGTCGAAAGAGTCGGACACGACTGAGCGACTGAACTGATGGACTGACAGGTGCCCAAGCTGAATTGCAGGAGGAATAAGGAGCAAGATGAGCCCCTGGGAGATGGCTTGGAGGGGGTCCAAAATCCAGGAGCCTCAGCGGCGGCAAAGACACAGAAATCCTCCAGAACACCACACATATTGGACACATGGAGACTCAGAGGTAAAAGAGGGGGACCATTCCCAAGGTGCTCCCTAAATCAGTCAATGGTAGAGTCTAGGGTTCACCCCCATCCTCACTGCTGAGAGGCCCTATATCTATTGCTTAGCCCAATACATGGCCCCAGGTGGCTGGGGACAGTTTCCTGAGGGCTTGTTTATAATTGGAAAATGCTATTCCTGTCACTACAATCCCCATGATGTTTCAGGTGAGTCAGTATCCAGGATTCTCAGAGGCTGATAGACCCCTCTCCCAGACCTGTGGCTGATGCAAGGAGGTGGGAAAAACCTTCCCGTGAGTGCCTCTGGTTATTTCGGGGACTCTGGCCTGACAAGGGAGCAAGGATGGCATAGCGGTTCCTCAGGAGCTACAGGGGACACCGTGCCCAGTGGCAAGGAGCTCACACCCAAGAAGCCCTGCCCCGTACTGGAGGAGGGGTGCCCGACACTGGAATCCCGGCTCCTCCCCTTACCAGTGGTGTGGCCTGCAGAGGCACCTCCATCCTGCCCACATCACATGGATACAGGAGGATGGAGCAAGGCCCACAAAGAAGGAGTAGTCTGCAAGAAAAGAGGAGTATTAGGCATGTATTTCAGGTCCTGGAAGCTAAGGGAAGGGTTTTCAAAGAATGCAGGAGCTTAAAATGGCAGATTGAGGGCTGATTAACTCTGTTTCATGTACCCAAAACCACTAAAAACAACAATTAATTTGGAGAAGGGGGGAAAAAAGCAAGCGCTCTTTTTTTTTTTACAATTAAAAAAATGAGATGTAATTGACATATTATTTTACTTTCAGGCGTACAATATGATTTAATATTTGTACACTGTGAAATGAGCTTTTAAGATTTGCTCTTGCTGCTGCTGCTGCTGCTGCTAAGTCGCTTCATTTGTGTCCGACTCTGTGCGACCCCATAGATGGCAACCCACCAGGCTCCCCCATCCCTGGGATTCTCCACGCAAGAACACTGAAGTGGAGTGCCATTGAGATTTGCTCTTCCGTTCAGTTCAGTTCAGTCGCTCAGTTGTGTCTGACTCTTTGTGACCCCATGAATCGCAGCACACCAGGCCTTCCTGTCCGTCACCAACTCCCGAAGTTCACCCAAACTCATGTCCATCGAGTCGCTGATGCCATCCAGCCATCTCATCCTCTGTCTTCCCTTTCTCCTCCTGCCCCCAATCCTTCCCAGCATCAGGATCTTTTCCAATGAGTCAGCTCTTGCATGAGGTG
>SJYX01017228.1:93700-119693 GCA_006410675.1 Oreotragus oreotragus
ATCGAGTCGCTGATGCCATCCAGCCATCTCATCCTCTGTCTTCCCTTTCTCCTCCTGCCCCCAATCCTTCCCAGCATCAGGATCTTTTCCAATGAGTCAACTCTTCACATGAGGTGGCCAGAGTATTGGAGTTTCAGCTTCAGCACCAGTCCTTCCAGTGAACACCCAGAATAGATTTGCTCTTGCTGCCGCTAAGTCGCCTCAGTCACGTCCGACTCTGTGCGACCCCGTAGACGGCAGCCCACCAGGCTCCCCCATCCCTGGGATTCTCCAGGCAAGAACACTGGAGTGGGTTGCCATTTCCTTCTCCAATGCATGAAAGTGAAAAGTGAAAGGGAAGTCGCTCAGTCGTGTCCGACTCTTAGCGACCCAATGGACTGCAGCCCACCAGGCTCCTCCGTCCATGGGATTTTCCAGGCAAGAGTACTGGAGTGGGGTGCCACTGCCTTCTCTGAGATTTGCTCTTAGCCACTTTCAAATATGTGATACAATATTATTGACTATAGTCACCGTGCTTTACTTTATATTCCCATGAGTATTTTATCAGATAAGTAATTTATCAGATAGCTTGTACATCTTAATTCCCTTGGCCCATTTCACCCACTCCCCCAGCCCCTTCACCTCTGAAAACCACCACTCTGTATCCATGAGTTTTGTTTTGTTTGTTTTGTTTTTAGATTCCACGTGTAAGTGAAGTCATGTAGTATTTTACTTTCTCTCTGATTCATTTCACTTAGCATAATACCTTCAGGGCTTCCCTTGTGGCTCAGCTGGTAAACAATCCTCCTGCCATGCAGGAGACCTAGGTTCGATCCCGGGGTTGGAAAGGTCCCCTGGGGAAGGGACAGGCTACCCACTCCCATATTCTGGACTGGAGAATTCCATAGACCATACAGTCCATGGGGTTGCAAAGAGTCGGACATGACTGAGAGACTTTCACTTTCAGTAGCACCAGGTGGCTGGGGACAGTTTCCCACCCATGTTGTTGAAAATGGGAAGATTCCACTGTTTTTAATGGCTGAGTAGCTTTCCATTGTGTGTGTATTTATTGACTGATACCTAAGTAGCTTCCATATCTTGGCTGTTGTAAATCACGCTGCAATGAACATAAAGGTGCTTATGTATCTTCAAACTAGTATTTTCCTTTTCTTCAGATAAATATCCAGAAGTGGAATAGCTGGATCAAATGATAGCTCTGTTTTAAATTTCTTGAAGAATCTCCATACTGTTTTCCATAGTGGCTGTACCAATCATTTCACATTTCCATCAACAGTGCACAGGATTCTCTTTTCTCTTTATCCTTGCCAACACTTATCATTATTATTTTTTTTTATAATGCACATTCTAACAGGTGTGAGGTGATAAACCACTGTGGTTTTAATTTGCATTTTCCTGGTAGTTAGTGGCCTGGAGAAGGAAACGGCAACCCACTCCAGTATTCTTGCTTGGGAAATCTCATGGATAGAGGAGCCTGGTGGGCTACAGTCCATGGGGTTGCACAGAGTCAGGCATGACTGACTGATTGGCATGAATAGTGATGCTGAGCATCTTTTCATGTGTCCATTGGCCATCTGCATAGACGTTTCCTTTGGAAAAATGTCTGTTCAGATCATCTGCTCATTTTTCAACTGGATTTTTTTTGTGGGGAGGCCTGGGTTGTGTGTGTGTGTGTGTGTGTGTGTGTGTGTGTGTTTGCTATTGAGTTGTATTTGTTTACAGATTTTAGACATTAATTCAAACTAATTAATAAAAATAATAATGCTAATTATTAATCCCTTATTTGATATATAATTAGCAAATAATGTCTCTCGTCCAGTAGGTTTGCTTGCATTTTATTCATGGTTTCCTTTGCTGTGCACCTCCTTCTTTTACTAAAGCAGAAAGTACATCGCTGAATGCTACAAGATGACCTCAAACAAGAGGGGAGACAGAGGTCTGAGGAGGTAGCGGTTGTCTCTCCAGCTGGCACAGTTGTGAGGTCTGCTCAGCGGATGACAAGGTCTGGGCTGAGTACAGAGCATGGAGGCACCAGACACTTCTGGTTCAGATCCAGCTCAATATCACAGGACAGTGTGGGGGTGGGCAGGCAGCTTGCGGACCCAGCACCTCTCCCTGCCCAGCACCCAACGCCTCCCAGCACAAGGAGGCTGCTAGGCTGAGTTGGGGAAAGAGGGAGACAGCGGAAACTGCAGATTGCAACTCTGAAGCTTGGCAGCCCGGAGGCTTTTCCTGAGAGTCAGCGAGTCCTGAGGTCTGAGACTGAAGGCCCGTGAGCTCCCAGACAAGGAAATGAAGGATTTAGTAAGAACAAGTCGGAAAACACAAACCCTCATCACTCCCGGATTACCTCCGCTGTTTCTTTCAACATCATCCTTTGACAAACGGCCTGCTGTTCCAAGATGAATGATAAAAACAAAGAAACATCCTGGGACTGGCAGTGGAAAAGAGGAAGTGGAAGTAAGCAAAAGGCAAAAGAGCTTACAGCACAAGAGGAATTATTTAACAGACAAAAACAGGGAGAGTTCAGGCCCAGCTCTCCACTGACTCGGATTTCAGGCGGTCGGACCTCTCTGAATGAGCGGAGATGTCAAGATTTTTAAGGGATTGTAAGGCAGCAGACAGACAGAGGGTGAGTTGGTGGCCCTCGGGAGAGAAATGGAAGCCACAAGTACAAACGTTTAGAAATGAAAAAGACACTGGAAAGAAGAACAACTGAGAATAAACAGAAGCCTGGAGTCGAGAAAAGGCACCTGAAGAAAAACACACAAAACAAACAAACATGCAGATAGAGCGTGTTGCTTCCCTAGGGCTGCCGTATCAAACACACACCAATGGGGTGCCTCAACAGAGATGCATTCTCCCACACGGGGTCGCAGGGTCGGACAGGCCTGAGCGACCTTCACTACTACCGCGGTGCTGCAGACCAGAAGTCTGAAATCCAGGTGTCAGCAGAGTTGGCTCTTCCTGTGGACTCGGGGGGGCGGGGGGAAATCTGTGTCACAGCCGTCCCCTAACTCCTGGGGACCGCAGGCCATCCTGGCATTCTCAGGTTTGGGCTGTAACTCACTCCCATCTCAGCCTCTGTCATCACATGCTCTTCTTATAAGGGCGCTAGTCCTGCTGAACGGAAAGTGCAAGTGAAAGCGTCAGTCGCTCAGTCGTGTCTGACTCTTTGCGACCCCATGGACTGCAGCCCACCAGGCTCCTCTGTCCTTGGGATTCTCCAGGCAAGAATCTTGGAGAGGTTGCCATTCCCTTCTCCAGGGGATCTTCCAACCCAGGGATCAAACTCAGTTCTTCTGCACTGCAGGGAGATCCTTTACCATCTGAGTCACCTGGACAAAGGGCCCACTCTAATCCAGTCCCACCTCATCTTAATTCATGATATCAATAATTCTATTTCTCAACAAGTTCACCGTCTGAGGTACTGGCTGCGAGGACTTCATTATATGGGATCAAACTCAGTTCTTCTGCACTGCAGGGAGATCCTTTACCATCTGAGTCACCTGGACAAAGGGCCCACTCTAATCCAGTCCCACCTCATCTTAATTCATGATATCAATAATTCTATTTCTCAACAAGTTCACCGTCTGAGGTACTGGCTGCGAGGACTTCATTATATCTTTTTGAGGGGATACAACTCAGCCTATAACAAAGTTATCTGTTGTCATTTAGTTGCTAAGTCTTGTCCGACTCTTTAGTGACCCTGTGGACTGTAGCCTGCCAGGCTCCTCTGTCCCTGGGATTTTCCATGCAAGAATATTGGAGTGGGTTGCCATTTTCTTCTCCTAGGGATCTTCCCCACTCAGGTATTGAATCCAAGTCTCCTGCACAGGCAGACAGGTTCTTTACCACTGAACCACCTGGTAAGCCCAACAAATAATTGTCAGAAAGACTAAAAGATGTGGAGGACAAACCCAAGAGATAAAACATTTGCACAGTTTAGGGTTCCTGAAAAGAAAAATAGAAGAAATGGAACAATGATGAGAAATATTCAGACAACAGGCCCAAACTTTCCTGAAATAAAAATATGAATGTGGAGATACAGCACTGATTCAGGATCATCAGCATCAAGTATGATATTCTAATGAAGCTACTGAACATCAAGGCTAAAGTATCATATGGGCATCAGGGTGCAAATCTCAAGTCACATGAGTAGGGGAAATCCGACTGGCTGCAGACATCTCTCTATAGCTGTTCTGGGCCAGGGTCAGGCGATACCATTGACAAGGGGCTGAAGAACAGGAACTGTGACCCAAGGAATTATACCCAGATACATTTCCTTCAAAGAAAGCCCTCAGACTGACATTCCCAAACATCCAAGAACATGGGAATGACAATCCCCTCCTAGTCCTTCTTGAAACACACAAACTACTGTGCAATGAAATCTAGTCAACAAAGGGGTTTATCAAAATAAATGGCTCAGAGTGGAGAAGCCAGAGAAAGCACACTGGTCATCGACACTGAACCCATTTAAATATAAAAATAAAAATTCATCCATGATTCAATAAACAAAGAAAAATCTTTGTGAATTTGGAATATAAGACACAGTATAATGTTGTAAATATCAACAACCACAGGACACTGAAATACATAGGATCTAGAACTGACATTGGAGC
This sequence comes from Oreotragus oreotragus, assembly GCA_006410675.1. Taxonomy (NCBI): domain Eukaryota; kingdom Metazoa; phylum Chordata; class Mammalia; order Artiodactyla; family Bovidae; genus Oreotragus; species Oreotragus oreotragus. Next base: position 98,320 of record SJYX01017228.1, read on the forward strand.
AGTACTAGGCGTCCATGATGGCTCAGCTGGAAAAGAATCCACCTGCAGTGCTGGAGACCCTGGTTGGATTCCTGGGTTGGGAAGATCTGCGGGAGAAGACACAGGCTACCCACTCCCGTATCCTTGGGATTCCCTGGTGGCTCAGCTGGTGAAGAGCCTGCCGTGTATGAGGTCGCACAGAGTCGTACACGACTGAAGTGACTTAGCAGCAGCAGCAGCACTGCCAGAGACCTGGGTTTGATCCCTGGTCTTCCCTGTGTTGGGAAGATCCCCTGGAGAAGGGAGAGGCTACCCACTCCAGTATTCTGGCCTGGAGAATCCCATGAACTGTATAGTCCATGGGGTTGCAAAGAGTCGGACATGACTGAGCGACTTTCACTTTCATTCACTACAGTACAGATTTTACACAGGTTTCCTCCATTTTCTGTTCCAGGATCCAGTCCAGGGTCACGTATTATGTTTAGTTGTCTTGTCTCCATCTCCTCCCATCTGTGACAATCTCTCAGTCTTTCTTTGTCTTTCACAAATGACACTTTTGAAAAGTCCTGGTTGGGCATTTGGAGAATGTGCCTCAGTTTGAGTTTGTCTGATGTTTCCTCATGGCTAGATTGAGAGTTTAGTTTTTGGAGAAGGATATCAAAAAAGTGAAAATGCCCTTTTCTTATCATATCAGGAAGTACATGAAATCAACATGACTTATTACTGATAGTATTAACCCTGCTCACTTGGTTTCACTCGACTGTGGGGGTGTTTCCCAGGTTCTTCTGTGGAAAGAAACTCTGTCCCCTCCCATACTCTATTAGACAGATTGCTCTTGCCATTCTGTTGCTAAGTCACGTCCGACTCTTTGCGGTCCCATGGACTGCAGCACGCTAGGCTCCCCTGTCCTTCACTATTTCCCGGAGTTTGCTCAAATGCGTGTCCGTCGGACAGAAGTGAGTCAGAAGTGCAGCCTTACTCAAGGGGAAAAGAATTAATCCCCACTTCCTAGAGGGAGGAGTATGAAAGAATTTGTGAATATTTATTAAAACCACCACAGCAATGAATAGATATGTTTGGAGAGATACTTTGAGGACATCATTCAGTGCACCTTGCCTGTAGTAATTATTGCTCTTGTGTTCAAATAATGATTTTCTACTGCCCCCATTCCCTCTACATTTATTATTTGGAATTCCCTCTAAGGAAGATGTGTCCCTTTCATTCATTTATTTAGTTAATCGTTTGTTATAGCCATATAGACTCATGAATATTCATTTTTATTCTTTGGGTCATAACCAACGCTATCATTATTTGTTCTGTTGTCTAAATTATTCCAGCATTGGCCATTGAGAGCTTCATCAGGTTGGGGCCAGTGTACTCCCCTCTCCGACTTTTTTTAAATTTTCACTGAATAGACTGTATGTTTTAGAGCAGTTTGGGGTTCATATAAAAATTGAGTGGAAAATACAGAAAGTTCCCCTTCTTCACTGCTCCACACACACTTTTCTCCATTACTAATATCTTGCATAATTTGTTACAACTGATGAGCCAATACTGACACTTTATTACTAACTGAAGTCCATAGTTCATAGTTCACAGAAGGGTTCACTCTTAAAAAGGTTTGGGTTTTTTTTGCTATTTATTTATTTTTGTTTATTTGGCTATGCACGATCTTAGCTGTGGCATGTAGGATCTATTTCCTTGAGCAGAGATCATACCCAGGCCTCCTGCACTGGGAGTGCAAAGTTTAGCCCCTGGACCACCAGGGAACTCCTAGGGTTCCCTCTTTATTTTGTACATTTTATGGGCTTTGACGAATGTATAGTGACATGTATCCACCAGTGTAGCAACATGCAGAGTAGTTTCACTGCTCTAAAAGTCCCTTCTGTACTATCTCTTCATCCTTCCTCCCACTAACCCCAGGCAATTGATATTTTTAACCACTGATCTTTTTATTGTCTGCATGGTTTTGCCTGTTTCGGAATGTCACATAGTTGTAATTAGAGTACATAGCCTTTTCAGCTTGGCTTCTCTTATTTAGGGATATGCATCTAATATTCCTGCATCCTCTTTGTGGCTTGAGAGCTCATCTCTTTTTATTGCTACATAATATTCCATTGTATGACTGCTCCACAGTTTGTTTACCCATCCACTTATCTATTCACCTATTGGAACATCTTCTTTGCTTCCAAGTTTTGGCAATTGTCAGCGAAGCTGCCACAAACATTCATGTATAAATTTTGTGTGGACACAGCTGTCAGACAAATTGGATAAATGCTCAGGAGTGCAATTGCTGGATAAACTACATTTAGGTCTGTTAAGAAATTGCCAAATTGTCTTCCAAAATGGTTGTAACATTTTGCATGTTCACTAGAGTGAGTGGATGTTCCTGATGCTCCACGTCCTCACTAGTACTTGGTGGTGTTGGTGTTGTAGATTTTAGCTTTTCTAAGGAGAAGGCAATGGCAACCCACTCCAGTGTTCTTGCCTGGAGAATCTCAGGGACGGGGGAGCCTGGTGGGCTGCCATCTATGGGGTCGCACAGAGTCGGACACGACTGAAGCGACTCAGCAGCAGCAGCAGCAGGTGTGTAGTGGTGCCTCCATGTTGCTTTGACTTGCATTTCCCTAATGACTTATGATGTATATCCTCCTGTGTCACTGATAGATCCCCATCCTTTTTTTTTCCCTTTGTAAGTAAAGAGATCCAACCAGTCCGTCCTAAAGGAGATCAGTCCTGAATATTCATTGGAAGGACTGGTGTTGAAGCTGAAGCTCCGATACTTTGGCCATTCGATGCAAAGAGCTGACTCATTTGAAAAGACCCTGATGCTGGGAAAGATTGAGGGCAGGAGGAGAAGGGGACGACAGAGGATGAGATGGTTGGATGGCATCACCGACTCGATGGACATGAGTTTGAGTGAACTCCGGGAGTTGGTGATGAACAGGGAGGCCTGGCGCGCTGCAGTCCATGTGGTTGCAAAGAGTCAGACATGACTGAGCGACTGAACTGCACTGAAGCACTTTCTTGCTTCTTTCCGACAGTACAAGATGCTCCAGGCTCATCTTACATATGTGTAATATATTTTTTTAGAACTCAGTCCCAGAATCAGCCACTTCTTCAGGGAGTCCTAGTTCCCTTTATTAGAGAATGATATTTAGAAATCAAGATCTGAGTGCTAAATGTGCTTGCTGTTATGGGAGTGTTACTGCTTCCAGACCCTCTCAGCAGACAGAGCTAGGAAATGTGTGTATACACACAAAACTATCTTTGTGTCTGCATTTACTTGGGTATGTATGTCGCAGTAAGCATGGTGTCTTGGGCATAATCCAGCGTTACAGCATTCGTTCTAGCCTCTCACTTGTTTCTAATACCTTTCTTTGACAGTGAGAAACCTGGCCCTCATTATCTAGTGTATATGTATATAGGTGCATAGCTTTAGTACAGAGAATGACTACCCTGGATCCCTGGGAACAGATCAGTGACAGTAGAGTGTTCGTTCACTGTGTCTCCTCTTTCTAGTATTGAGTAAAAAAAAAAAAAAAAAAAAGAGGCAAAACTGTTTTCAGAGTTAATTAGGTCAGCTCCTTTTCCCCACTAAATTTGCTTTCATACTTTTAGAGTCAAGTAAAATTACACGCAATACTTTTTATTTTAAAATAGGATCTTTGTCATCCCGTATGATTGCAATACACTTCTCTATTTTTCTGTTATCTGTGTGTCCATCCTTCTCTCCATAAGAACACATAAAGCAATGTCTGGAATTGTATTAAATGTTAATAACACTTGCTTCTAGGTGATGAGATTTGGGGGGATTTTTAACATTTTTCAGGTCTATATTCTGAACCTTATTTTTACAATACGAATTTTGTTATTTTTATAGAAAACAAGGCGTTGTTCTGTAAAATCAAAGAGGANAGCAATGTCTGGAATTGTATTAAATGTTAATAACACTTGCTTCTAGGTGATGAGATTTGGGGGGATTTTTAACATTTTTCAGGTCTATATTCTGAACCTTATTTTTACAATACGAATTTTGTTATTTTTATAGAAAACAAGGAGTTGTTCTGTAAAATCAAAGAGGAAATGGTCAACCCGTGGAACACTGCTGAGGAATAAAATCCTTAGGATTTAGCAGCTAGGAGACCATTTGCGGGCCGTCACTTTGGAAGAATGAGGGGCAGGAGCCAGATTGGATGGGTAGAGGAATAAATGGGAGGCGTGGACAAGGGGCTTCCCCGGTGGCTCAGCTGGTAAAGAACCCACCGGACGACGCAGAGGTGCAAGTCTGAGCCCTGGGTCTAGAAGGTGAGCCTGGAGGGCAGCATGGGACCCACTCCAGTATCCCTCCCATGCCTGAGCACACGTGCATTCAGCCCACGTGGACACGCGGAGCAAAGGCGCTGAATGCTTCCCGGGGTGTAACACGCCTGGGAACCGGCCGGAGCTCGTCCAGACATATTTCTGGGCCCCACCCCCAGGGGGTTGATTCAGCAGATCTTGGCTGGAGCAGAGAACTTCCTTCTCCATCAGACTCCCAGGTGATGCAAATGCTGATGGTCTTCGGACTACACTGAGCTGCAGGGAAGTAGGTAAGTCTTTTGAGATGATTGGCTGTGAGGGAGGCAAGAGAGGACACTGGTGGGAGGTTGCTTTGTTTGGATTATTTTTGATGTTGATATTGGTTTGTTTTGTTACATGTACCTAATCATAGATAAACTTATTAACTGCTTATTAACTTATATATAGAGTACATCATGCGAAATGTCGGACTGGATGAAGCTCAAATGGATGAAGCGGAAATGTCGGACTGGATGACTGCAATCAAGATTGCCAGGAGAAATATCAATAACCTAAGATATCCAAATGACACCACCCTAATGGGAGAAAGTGAAGAGGAAACTAAAGTGCCTCTTGATGAAGGTGAAGGAAGAGAGTGAAAAAGCTGGCTTAAAACGCAACATTCAGAAAACTAAGATCATGGCATCCAGTCCCATCTCTTCATGGCAAATAGATGGTGAAACAATGGAAACAGTGACAGACTTTATTTTGGGGGCTCCAAAATCACTGCAGATGGTGACTGGAGCCATGAAATTAAAAGAAGAAAAGCTATGACCAACCTAGACAGCATATTCAAAAGCAGAGACATCACTTTGCCAACCAGGGTCCGTCTAGTCAAAGCTGTGGTTTTTCCAGTAGTCATGTATGAATGTGAGAGCTGCACCATAAAGAACGCTGAGTGCTGAAAAAAATGGATGCTTTTGAACTGTGGTGTTGGAGAAGGCTCCTGAGAGNTTTCCAGTAGTCATGTATGGATGTGAGAGTTGCACCATAAAGAACGCTGGGTGCTGAAAAAATGGATGCTTTTGAACTGTGGTGTTGGAGAAGGCTCCTGAGAGTCCCTTCGACTGCAGGGAGATCAAACCAGTCAATCCTAAAGGAAATCAGTCCTGAATATTCAATGGAAGGACTGATGCTGAAGTTGAAGCTCTAATACTTAGGCCACCTGATGCGAAGAATGGACTCATTGGAAAAGACCCTGATGCTGGGAAGGATCGAAGGTTAGAGGAGAAGAGACGACAGAGGATAGCATCACCATCCAACATGAGTTTGAGCAAGCTCTGGGAGTCGGTGATGGACAGGGAAGCCTGGCATGCTGCAGCTCATGGGGTTGCAAAGGGTCAGACACAACTGAGCGACTGAACTGAACTGAACCAAATCATAGATAAAACACGTAGAGAATTACAAACAGAAACTGACAAATCAATAAACTTAGTGGGAGATTCTAACACATCTCCCTCAGTAACCTTAGAGCAAGGTGGCAAAAAATCAAGTATATGGATGATATGAATAACTTAATTAACAAGCAATGCCTGATGTATACAGAGAAATATACCAAATAATGACAGAATTATTTTCAAGGGACATGGAATTTGCCAAAAGCATTCTGCTGGGGCCATAAAATAAGTTTCAGAAAATTTCCAAAGATTGAAATAATATATAGTACAGGCTGGTCTTTGACCATTGTGAAATCAATTATGATAATAACCACAACATTTTTAACTGTTTAGAAGTTATGTAATACACTTCTATTTTCTTAACCTTTTATTTAAAAGTAATGTCAAATTTACAAAAAATAAAAATAATACAAAGAACATTTAAATATTCTTCACCCAAACCTGGGCTTCCAGGTGTTGCTAATGGTAAAGAACCCTCCTGCCAATGCAGGAGACACAAGAGAAGCCGGTTCGATCCCTGGGTGAGGAAGATCCCCTGGAGGAGGGCACGGCAACCTGCTCCAGTATTCTTGCCTGGGGAATCCCATGGACAGAGGAGTCTGGGTCACAAAAAGTCGAACACAACTGAACAACTAAGCATGCATGCACTTCCTTCCCACAACCTCCTGACCCCAACACGCACACACACGATTTTTCCCAAGTTCTCAACCGAGAACAGTACCAACTTAGCAGCCTTGGAAGAATGTTCTCCAATCTCCACTGAGCTGCCCCATCTGAGGCCAAATGGAGCTGGAGTCAAGCCTTGCCCCAAATCACAGACTTGTGAGTTAAATAATTGTTGTTGTTTTAAACCAATGAGTTTTGGGGTGTTTCGTTATGCAGCAGCAGGAACTGAACTAGCTACTGCAGAGCTCGGGAGATGAGCAGGCCGGAGATACCTAAGCATTGTGGGTATTAGGATGCTCTTGCATTTTCACAGGCACAGCCCACCCTAGTCGGGGGCTGGGGCATGGTGGTGATTTTCTCCTTCTGTCCTAGTGCGGGTAAAGAGAAAGATGAGCGTCAACTTGTCTAGGGTTGGAGTTTTGTAGGTGGTGTAGATGGAAAGGGTGATTCAGTAGCTGGCCGGAGGATCATTGACGTGGTAGATCACCGTGGATCCCACGTTGGATATGGAAGAAAGGAAGGGGAGAAGGTGGTTGGCAGAAAGGAAGTACATACCAGGGTATAACGGTTCATTTTATGTGTCAACTTGACTGGATCACAGGGCTCCCAGATATTTGGCTAAACATTATGTCTGAGTGTGTCTGTGAGGGTGTTTCTGGATGGAATAAACATTTAAATCAGGAGATTCAGTAAAGCAGGTTTCCCTCCCCAGTGTGGGTGGCAGCATCCAGTTCACTGAGGGCCTAAATGGAGCAAAAAGGAAAAGGAAGGATTAATTCAGCCTTTCCTACCTGATTGCTCAGTTGGAACACCCATCCTTTCCTGACTTCAGTGCTTCCGGTTCTCAGGCCCTCAAACCTGGACTGAATGAACACTGACTTCCTTGCACCTCCAGGTTGCTGATGACATATCGTGGGACTTTTCAGCCCCGATAATCGCACAAACCAATTTCTTATAATAAATCTAACATCTATCTATCTATCTTTTACTAGTTCTGTTTCTCCGGAGAACCCCGACTAACACTAGGAGTCAGGACACTCAAGACCCCGGTGAAGCTGACAGACGGCTGTCACAGAGGTACAGCCATTATCCAGCAAAATGGAGACCAGGAAGCCTGGGCTCTGCTGAGAGGTGCAGGAGCAGCGCTGGCCAGAGGCCAGGGCAGTTTTCAGTCGGATGAGGACTTTCTCCTCCTGGCTACTGCTGGTTGTCTTTCAGGTGTCAGCCTTCCCTGGTCTCAGCACCAGGAGCAGGTACCCTTCTCTGTGTCCCATGGGGCTCTGCCTCCCCTTTGTCAGGAGCTCTGATCACCCTGAATTCTCTTTGTTTTCTCCCCTTCTGCCTCCCTGAAGACTGGCTCTGTGTTTCATTCACCCCTGCATCCCCAGCCCCTGGCCTGGCACACGCTGAAGCCCAGAAAAAGTTTGCGAAGTGAATCAATGCCTGAAGGCAGGACTGAGTCCAAAGGGACTTTGACAATGGAGGAAGTCCAACACCCTCTCAACCTCATTATTTCTGCCCCACCTTCCAGAAGGTAAATGGGAAGCCAGAGAGGTTAGAGGTCTGCTCAGGTCACCCAGCAGAACAGCCCCAGGCGGTTGAAGCTGCAGCAGGAACAAGATCAAGGGCGAGGTGGTGGTGGGAAACAGCTGAAAGGAAGCCCCCAAATCCCTGCTCTGCGGAGTTTCAGCGCTTCTCTGGACTGGGGGAGACCGCGCCCCCCTCACATCTCCCTCCCTTCACCAGCTGGCTGCAGGAAGCACCCCAGCCCAGGGGTCAGGGGTGGCTGCCCCAGAACATTTGGCAGCCTGTTAACGTAATCCTTGCCTGCTTGCAGGGGGTGGGGGGNTTTTCTGTCTCTTATACACATCTAGATGTGTATAAGAGACAGGGTGTGGGGGCAGCCATCCTGGTTGGGGGATGGGTGGGGACGGAAGTGCGGGGGTGGGTGGGGCTTATTCCCACCCTCCTTAACTCACACCTTCCACATCCCTTGGGTACCCAGAACACCTTGACTCCATGCTGTGTGTGTGTGTGTGTGTGTGTGTGTGTGTGTGTGTGTGTCAGTCAGTAGTGTCCAACTCTTTGCGACCCCGTGGACTGCGGCCCGCCAGGCACCCCTGTCCATGCGCCTCTCCAGGCAAGAATACTGGAGTGGGTTGCCGTTTCCTTCTCCAGGGGATCTTCTTGACCCAGGGATCGAACTCGGGTCTGCCACATTGCGGGCAGCCTCTTTACCATCTGAGCCACCAGGGAAGCCCAGCTGCATGCTAAGGGCCGGATAAATAAGAGCCAGTCATCCCTGGGCCCTGCCCGCAGGCAATGGGGGAGACCTGGAGCTAGGTGCTCTGCCGTGATCTTGGTGGCTCAAGCGCTGAGGCAGCGGGGAGCACAGGAGGTTTGGGAGCACAAGGAGGCCCAGGGGCACAGGGTCGCCCCACCATCTGGGAGCCAGGGTCCTGCTGCAGGGGCACACTGGGGATTGTCCTCGCCTCCTGGCAGTGACCTGGGGGCTGCTATCTTCTCAGTGCCTGGATACCTAACCGGACACCGGGAGGCCCTCCCCCAGCTCCTCCACTCAGGTGGATCCCTGTCATCCTTGATGAAGCCAGACACCTTCCTGATGAGCGGTCGGACCTTGACCTTCTCAGCATCTCAGGGATAGCCCACTTCCCTCCCTCCTGTTCACTCCCTCATTCAGTGCACAGCTCTTTTCGTTTTCAGTTGCGGCGTACAGGACTTTTAGTTGAGGCAGGCAAACTCTTAGCTGCAGCATTTGGGCTCTAGTTCCCTCCCTGGGGATCGAACCCAGGCCCCCCCCCGCACTGTGAGCGAGGAGTCTTAGCCTCTGGACCACCAGGGGAGTCCCCTCACAACTCTTCACCGAGACATGGTGGGGTGTTAAGTCCTGAGCCAAAAGACTTCATTCCTTGGCTCAGTCACTCATTCTTTTCATTCACTCCACAAATCTCTATGGGGCATCTCCTCTGTGCCAGGCCACCGCTGGGTGCTGGAATTCTCAGGGAACAAAAACAATTAAAAATCTCTCTCCTCGTGGCACATTTTGTGGATGGAGCTGATAAAGATATGAGCAAACTACACCGACCGTCACATTCCGACGGTGCTGTGGAGAAAACACGGCGCAGATACAGGTGAAGTGACTGCTGTAGGGGCCATGCCGTTCCTCCCCCTTTCAATGCTGAGAGGAGCATCTGGGCCCGGCTCCAGGTCTGTGAGTCAGTTCTGCGATTATCCTGATATCGGAAGTGACCACAGAGAGGCCCCCAGAGAGGGTGCCGCACTGGCCAGCGTTGACGAGCCAGTTGGAATGGGGCTGCGCCCCAGTCTCCACCCTCAAGGAGGACTGACTGGGGGGCCCCAGCCATCAGCTCCTGCTTTGGCTCAGACTCAGGAGGCCTTCAGGGATCAGAGGCCTTGCTAAGTGTGTGGCTCATGTGGTCAGTCCTCCCGGGGGTCCCACCTGCCCCTGGTCACAGCTGGGGAAGCAGCGGGGTCAGAGAAAGAGAGCTGGATGGAAGTAACAGGAGTCCAGGCCTGCCCTGGCCTCACCTGCCTTGTGAATTTGAGGTGACTTTCCCACTCTCTCTGTCTCTCTCCTCGTCAATGAAAGCAAGGAGTTGGGTTGAGATGACCCCTGCGGCTCTGCAGGATCCACAGTTCAGGTTCCTCTGGACGGGATGCTCTTAGTGGACCACACCAGGACAGGCATGTGACATCCTCTCCTGCGGATTCAGGGGGAGCCCGTGACTCCGGCAGCTGGGGAGGGTGGGAGGCTAGTTCAGCATCCTTTAAAAGCATCTCAGTTTTCAAAATGAGATTGGTTCCTGTATTACCAATTAAAAGAACAACAACCTCAAAACCTGAACTTTAAGTGTAAGCCTTTCTAGCAATCCATTTCCTCCTCTTCCAGGAGCCAGAGTCTGTTTAGGAAAGTACAGCCTCCTGACTTGACCCTGGGGCCACCTGGCTGGTGACGCAACATCTCAGGACCCACTGCAGCAGGAGCTTCAGCCAACACCCTCTGCACTCGTCCCTGCCAATGTGGGTGTGCCACCCTCCCCAGGGGCACACCTGCTAGAGTCAGGCCCCCGGACACCGAAGCCCAGTTGGTTCATCTGGGAGACCCCCTCTCCACCCATCCCCTACCCTGACACCCCAACACACAGACAGACATGCAGACACACACAGATAAACACGCAGACACACATACGACCAGCGCCCTCTGGGGTGCTTTACCCATCCCTTAGTGATTAAGACATATTTGCTAAATAATAAATGAGCACAAGCTCTCAGATCCAGGAAACCAGAGAGCCGGCTGGGCCCTGCCTGTCTGCAGCTTCCCTGGCTTCCAAGCTGCTTGCAGTCGGCTCAGAGGGAGAAACCGCTGAGCTAGCTGTCCCATGGAGGCTGGCCTGAATGCCTCTTTCGTAATTCTTAAGACTGGGAGAGCTGGCACCGGTGGGGGCACCTCGGGAGGAAGAGAAGATGAAAGGGGCTCTGTGTCCTAGGAAGGGCTTCTGGAAGCAAGGCTCTGGCCTGGCCTGGGAATGTTTCTGAATCCCACACTCCCACCACCTCTGATGAATTCCCCACCCCCACGTCTGGCAGGGCCCGTGAGCACGAAGGGTGCGGACCAGCCAGTCCACATGTGCTGAGGCTCACGAGCCCTCAAGTATGTCTTCTGTGGTCTGGTCCACCCAGCCTAACTGGCTGCTCCCCTGCTGAACTTGAACTTGACTCTCTCCGGATGCAGTGCGGTTCACAGGGAGCCTTGGTCAGCCCACATGTGTCCTGTCTGGAGTTGTCCTGGGGTGCCTCTAGGGAGTCTGGCCTCAGGATCACTGGAGGAATGGACTGGTCCCAGCTCAGCGGGGTGTCTGGTATAGAGTCGGGGATGGGGGGTGGCCAGTGAACTGAGCATCCACCGGAGCTGAGCTGGCTTGTTGAAGGTGGGGCCCTGTTCTGGCCCCAGAGAGCATCCCTTTCCTACATCAGAACCCCAGGGACACTGCTGCCCCCAGGGGCAGGTGGAAGGTTCAGGAAGGAAACTGTAGGCATTGAGGTTCCAAACTCAGGCCCTGGTGGGAGAAGGAAGCAGGAGGCGAGGTGGTGGGGGGGAGGCGCGCATGGGGAGAGGGCACATCTGAGACAGAATCTGCTCCACTCTGGAAGGCCCTTTAGGGATGATCTTGTCCAGTGGTTCACAATCTGGGATTTTTGTGTAGCCAGGTAAAAATTACAAAAATAAACAAGAGTTGTCTGACAAAATTACCATTACCAGCCTTTATTTTGTAAAAGAAATGGCAATACTTAACCTTCAAAATGTAGGAGGAAGGGCAGGTATGATTTCAAGATGATGGACGATCCTTCATACAGAAAACGCTGGGCTTCTTGGAAATCTCAATACGCAGTGTTTTTATTTTTTCCTTGTGGATAAAAACCTTTTCACTGACTCGCTGCTGTGAGCAGGACGGTGTTTGGAACAATGTGGACGCCTAGGGCCAGAAAGAAAGATTTGTTTGGGATCCCGCAGTGAGTGAGGGGCAGAGCAGACCCCAAGTGCGGGGCTCATTCCACAGCACAGGTTCCTGGGAGCAGCGGGGGCTCTGATGGCCTGCCCGGGTGGGGGTCTGCTCCCCACTGGAGGCCCGGCAGGACGACTGTCCTCAGAGCCCCAGGGGACAGGCAGCCCGGAGCCCACCCCTTCCAACCTCCCACGGTCCCCCGGGGCCCACTCCAGCGCCCGCTCCAGGCTGTAGCTTCAAGTTTTGCTTCCTGCCCGGCTGCCGGCAGTTCCCTCTGGGAACGCTCCGTGCCCTTGGCTGCCAGCTCTCCTGGCATGACGCGTCTCCGGTGCCAGGAGGGAGGGGGGCCACGTGCTCCCTATATGCCGCCAGGATGGGTCGTTTCCACTGAACAGCTGAGCTACCCTCTCCTCCTCCTCCCCCCAGCAGACTCCCCTGCCTCTCTTCCCTTTCCCTTCCTCGAAGGACCTCCCACTGCTGACCAAACAGGAGACAAGATGGGAAGTTCCAGTGTTTACAGGGTCTGCGTACTTTCCAAAGCACGGTCAGCTGCATTGGTTTCAGTTACAAATCTACAGAGCCTGGAATCAAACAGGTGCCTAGCTAGTGCCAGGATCTGCAGAGACAGGTAAATGTGAGCTCCTTAGGGGATGACCAGCCCTCCATCTCTCCATCCATTCTCCACGCCATCGTCCATCCACACATCCATCTCTTCATTTCTCCATTCATTCCCTCCCTCCCTTTCTCCATCTTTCCCTCCATTCATTTTTCTCTCTACCTCTTGATTCCTTCCTCAGTCCCCTTCTACCGTTCTGTCTCTCCATCTGTCAACTTCTCTCTTTCTGCATCCTTCTCTTCACCCCTCCCAGATTCCTCCACTCAGACTTCCATCCCTTCTTCCAGCTAATCAATCATCTTTCCCTCTCTCTCTCTCCATCCTATCAACCATCCATCCATCCAAGCATCCGCCCACCCACCCTCTCCTCCGAGTGCAGGGCCTGCACCCTCCGAGTCGAGTCGAGTCACCCATCCATCCATCGACCTCTCAATACCGCCCTTTCCACCCCTCGGTTCTCCCATCCACTTCCCACCCTTCCATCCCTTCATTGCTTCCTCCAGTCCTCCACTCATCCCTTTACCCCACTCCTTCTAGTCTTCCCTTCTCCCCCCACCCATCCCTGCCCCTCTTGACCCTTTTTCTAACCATCAGCCCTCTCTCCATCCCCCTTCTTCCTCTCCAGCCCTCCTCCAGCCCTCCTTCCATTTGTCCATTTCTCCATCCATCTCTCCGGCTTTGGAGAGCTCTCCATGAACCAGGCATTGCCGCCGTGTTCCCTCAGGGGGCCGGCATGCTGCATGCTCTAGTCTTTCAAGAAATGTTTTTTCCCTGGTGGTCTAGGTTAGGATTTGACACTCTCTCAATGTTTGTTGACAGGACCTAATGGTGCTCCTGCCTTCTGGAGCTTACCCTAGCCTGAGAATGAACTCCATAACTGACTCTGATTCTCCTAAGTCTGTGGTCAGGACTAAGTCTGTGCTTGCAGAGAAGGTGGACAGAGGAGACACCTTGGAAGGACTCAGCTTTCCTGCATACCTACGGTGAGCCAGGAGCCTTACTTATTCTCTCTCTTTTTAGCTCCTCGCAGCAGTGCTGTGAGGAAAATGTGATTTACCCCCATTTTATGCATGAGTGAGGAACTGGGCCAGAGGCCCTGGCATGGGAAGGAAATGAGTCTCTGCCCTGCCGTTAGCTCCACTCGGGGGATCAGGTGGTGGTGCCTTTTCTGGTTTCCCTATAAATTCCTCCTCCAGCACACCCAGCATGCCACCAAACACAGCCTCCACCTCAAGGCTGATTTACTTACTCCTGTTTGTTCCCTCAGTCTGAAGTACCCCTGTCTTCTTCTCCACCAGAAGAAATCCTACCTACTTGCCAACACTGATCTCCATGAATGCCTCCCTCTAGAGGTCTTCTGAGATTGCCTCCACCTCCACCACCTTCAGCAAGAGGAAATCATTTCCTTTGTTCCCACAAAGCTGTGTTTGCTCCCCGTTTACATGTCACATACTCTGCCTTGTCTGAAGATGTGTTGAGGGAGAGGGTTGAAAGTCCATCCATCGTCTTCCTCTAGGCTCCTCAAGTGGGGTGAGGGGCCTGCTATCTCAGTTACCTTGCTTGTTCCCCCCGCCTCTTATCCCCACACATAACCTAACACAGAACACACACAATGGGAAAGCAATATACGTAGCTGGACCAGATTTATTACCAGGGCTGATACAAAGAATATTTGCCAGCCACCGGCGTGGGGACGCTGACCCACCAGAAAGCTGAGAACCAACAGGGCATCGTCCTTGTCTATCGTTTCCAAAGAGCTTCAGGCTTTCACTCAGCCCCTCCTGGCCTGATCTCTACTTCAGAACAGGGGAGAGGCCGAGAGGTGGTCAGCCTCTGGGAAGGCTGGAAGACCCCAGCTGTGAGCTTGGGAAGCCCAGGCCCAAGGAGGCCACACTGGACGCCTCCTTCTTTTGCCTTCCTGGCCCTAGACCAGCCCTGTCCAGGCCATAGAGCATCTGGGAAGGGAGGAGGAGAATCTGAGAATTGGATAATCAGAGCGAACATGTAACATGCTCTGGGGGCTGAAACCTGACATGCCCCATCTCATTTAACCCAAACCACTCTCTCAGGGGCACACCTTGCTTATCCTCATTTTGCAGACGGAAAAGTGAAGCTCATGACTGTCACGGGACAAGGTCTGGGCCCCAGGGCGCTGGCCAGGAGGGCCGTGCTGGGTCAGACAGAGTAGGGGAGAAACAGAGGGCTTCCGTAGAGATGAGGACCACCACCTCCTGGGCCTTAAAGGCCCCCAGGAGAGACCCTGGCTTCACGGGAGCCCCTGCCCTGGGACCTCCTTATGCAGGCTTCCAAGTGGGAGTCCCTCCCCAGCTTTGGGTCCCAACTCGCCTGATGAGAGTGAAACCCACGTCAGTGACGCCTTCAGTGGGAGGGCAGAAGGGAGTCGGGAACCCCCAGCCTCACCAGCATCATGTGCCCAGGGCCTGTGCAGAGTGGGTGTGGGAAAATAGGCCCCCTCTCCCCCTGGTGGTGCCCCTCTGCAGAGTGAATGGGGAAGAGGGGAGCGAAGGGAGACAGGGTAATGGGACGGGAAGCAGGCACAGAGAAAACAATTCAGAGCCCAGCTTTTTTAAGCTTCTTCTTTGGGGGCCCAGAAACTTGACCTGGGTGGGCGGGGTGCCACCCGCCTGCTCCTGTATCTCCGGTTTCACGGCCTCCACCTCTGAGCCCTTTTCTGTCCCTGGGATCCCGCGGCCCCTGGCAGGTGAAGAGAGAGGAAGCTAGACCGGCTGGGAACGAGGCCCTTTTCCTTCCTCTGGAGCCTCCTCCCACTTTGATCCCTTCCTGGCTGGCTGGAGGAGAAAGGCAAAGTCAGCAAAATCCACCCCCTCACCCACCTGCCTGGGCCCCCAGCCACCCTTCCCCTCCCCATGCCCCAGGGCAGTTGCCAAGCTGGAAAGCCCTGGAAAAATCGTGGCAAGGATGCCATTGACTGGGAGGCAGTAAAACCCAGCTCCTGGGCCAGGACCAAGCCTTGGCATCTCCAAAGCTGCTCCTTCACTGAAAGCTGTGCAGGGGGTGGAGGTGGGGGGACAGGGGCAAAAGGGAACTGATCATTCAGTGGGACCCTTGCGTCTCCTGCGATTGTCACAGCAACCTCGTGGGTGGGAGTCGCTACCCGCCCGCTTTACAGACGGAAGCACAGTGGTTCTGAGAGCTTGCAGCTGGGGAGAACCGTGGCCGGGATCTGAGCTTAAGCGATTCCTTCCGAGTCTACCCACCCAGCCGAGGGTGGCTGCACGCTTTTCGCTGTCACTAGTTCCTTTTTGAACGACTCATCTTTTAAGTAATTTTTAAAAAATTGTTTTACTTGTGGCTGCGCTGGGTCCTCGTTGCTGCTCAGGGGCTTTGTCTCTCCAGCGGCAGCACGCCAGCGCTACGCTCTGGTCGCGGTGTACAGCTCCCCGTTGCAGTGGCCTCTTGTTGCAGAGCACGGGCCCAGTAGCTGTGCGTGGGCTTAGGGCTTACTTGCTCCGCGGCATGTGGGATCTTCCCAGACCAGGGACCGACCCTGGGTCTCCTGCCTCGGCAGGCAGATTCTTCACCACTGAGCCACCAGTGTCACAGCCTTCTAAGTGAGCCTGCTGCTTTGTTCTGGGCCACCTCGGAGGCAAGCTCTTTGCCCCCAGGGGAGGCCTGAGTGGATCTGCTGGACCCCCTCTGAGGTTTCCTGGAGAATTCCATCTCAGCTCCTGGAGGGCTCTCAGCCCAAGTGACTGGTCACCGCAGGGGATTCAGCATCCATGGGCTGAACACAGAACTTCACAGGTCAGCCTTCCCAGGCCTGGTCACATGGGAGAGAACTCAGGGCCTGTGGTCACTGACCGTGGCTGCAGAGTGACCTTCCATGGGGATGCCCAGTCCTGACGATACACCCTGCGAAGGACGTGCGAGATGAAAAGTGCCAGGCGGTGGATGTCAGAGTCCAGAGGTCTGCCTGGTAGAAGTCTGTCCTTGCAGCTGTACAAGGGATTCACGCCGGCTTTGGGGGGAAGTAAGAAAGGCGATCAGAGAGGGCTGGGGAAGCTCTCTCCAGGGCGCCCCACAAGCTCCAGCCCCATCACCACCCTTTCAGACCCATCTTCATGAGGAACTGGTGAGATAGGGGGTCTGATCACTCCCATATACTTCCTTGAGAGGTCTCGTCCATGGAGCCCAGGTTTGCTGTAACCCCTGACGAATTTACATATCTGTGTGATTGCTTTGCATTGGGTCTCCAACCCAAGCTCTGTGGAACCCCACAAACAATTCTACCTGTATGTTGGTGAGTCCTACTACCTACCCACTACCCAAGCACACACTCCTTTCCCCCAGTAGCCTGTCTCTTTGAGGGCAGAGAGCACCTTCCAGCCACAAAGCCCCATTAGCGGACTGTGCCAGTCAGACCCCAGCTAGGAAGGGACCTGAGCCTGGGAAACCGGGGGTGGGGGGTGGGGAGGGGGCCAAGGGCGGCAGCCCCTGATCTGCCCCAGCTGTTCAAACATCCAAACCCCCTTCCCTCTTCCTTCCAGTGTCCCTGCTCAGCACTCGACCTGACTTGCGGTCACCGTGGGTCCCTGCAGTAAACACCTGGCAGAGATTTCCTCCTGGGGCCAGAAGGCCACCAGCTCTGGGCAGCTGCCCCGGGAATGGGACAGAGGGCCATGCTGAGCTCGGCAGTGGGTGCAGGACAGGGCAGGGGAGGAGGTGAGCGACCCCTAGGGTCGGCCACACGCAGGTCTTCTTGCCTTTTGCTTGTTCTCCCACGGACATTTGCATGATGCCCAGGTCCCACCATTGGTGATGGATCCACCTCAGCGCACAGAATTCCTCTCCACCCATCCCTTGCTGCAGCCCACACTGACCCCTGTGTCTCTTCCCGTGTTCCCACCTCTAGCTATTGACCACGCCTTCCCTCCTTCGGTTCCTCTCTGAGTATCTAAATTTTGTCCACTTTCAAGTCCCCCAGTAAAGTGCTTCCAGGTAGAAAGCACCTCTCTCCATCCTCTGACCCCACGGGACCTTGCCTCTGTGGCTCTGGCCATTTTCTGTCATATCTGATAGATATTTGGGTGAAGGCCATCCCTGCCTTCCTGCAATTCTTGAGACCAAATGTGAGCTGAGTCCTGCCATGGAGTCCCCAAAGGGTGCCTAATCCACTGCCTTGGAGATGAACAGGAGGAGCTGACATTTATTAACCTAGTAACTTTTCACTTGCTGGTACTTCTTACTTTTCTCAATAATCCCCACACAAACATGGTGAGGTGGATTCTACCATCCACATTTTACAGGTGCAGCAACTATTGTAAAAAATATTTTTAAATTATTTACATTTTCCAATGTACTGGAACACACAAGCAGAATAGATTCTTTTCCGTGTTGATTTTGTATCTGGCAGCCTTGCTAAGTTCTCTTGTTAAACCTAATACTATATCCACGCATTCTTTTGGGTTGTCCATGAAATAATCACATTGTTTGCAAGGAGTTATTATTTTTTTTCTGATATTTATATCCTTTAATCTTTGAGAAGCTTAACTTTATCTTATTATCTGTCTTACTGGGCTGAGTGGAACTTCCAGTACTAGAAGTGGCATTGTGTGCTGAGTTGTCCAGTTGTATCCAATTCTTTGCAACTCTTTGGGCTATAGCCCACCAGGCTCCTATGTCCAAGGGATTTTTCAGGCATGAATACCGGAATGGGTTGCCATTTCCTCCTCCAGGGGATCTTCCCGACCCAGGGCTTGAACCCACATCTCCTATGTCTCCTGCATTGCAGGCAGATTCTTTACTGCTGAGCCACCGGGGAAGCCCTGGAAATAGCATTAGCAGGTATGCTTGTCTTATACCCAATTTTAAAGGGACTGTTTTCCATCACTTCTCATGTTTTATAAAGCCTGCACTAGAGTTTCTGAGATACTACTTACTAGGCTAAAGAAATATCTCTTCTCTTTCCAGGTTTCTAAGAGTTTTTGTCATGAATAGATATTTTCTGCACTTTCTCTGCATCTGTTGAGATTATTATATAGCATCTGTCCTTTGACTTGTCTGATGTGGCAAATTACATTAATCTGTTTTCCAAAGTCAAACCAACTTTGCATTCCTGGGACAAATTGAACAAGTCATGATGTGTTACCATTTTTATTCTTTAAAAGGTTCAGTTTGCTAACATTTGGTCCAGGATTTTATCTCTGTGTTCACAAATGAAGTAGCTTCTTTTTCCACTGTGCTGTGTCTGGCCTGGGTATCATGCTTTAACTTGCCTTATAAAAACAAATTGGAGATTATCTTCTTTTTTCCTGTCCTCTGGAATATTTTGTGTGGAATTAGAATTATCTGAAACTTGATTGTTTGGTAGAACTTGCCTATAAAGTCCCCTTAGCCTGGTGTTTCCCATTTGGAAATTCTGAAACTTCAGATTCCATGTCTTCTGTGGTTCTAAAACTATTCAGATAGGGGGAGGGGGTGGGGATCCTGGGCTTACAATTTTCAAGATATCATTTTACCTTGCATTTCTTCCGGTTCCAATGTTTTAAGTTTTATTTTTCTAAGAATTCATTCATGTCACATAATTTTTAAAGTGTATTTGAAGAAAGTTCATAGTATCTTCTGATTATTTGGGCAACTTAATTGAGGTGTAACCTCCATTAACTTTACACATACAAAGCATACAATTGGATGAGTTTTGACAGAGATATACATTTGTGAAACCATCACTGCTTTCAAAATGGCGAGTGTATCTCTTGTCAGATTTGCTCATGCCCCTTGGTAATTCCTAGGTCTCTCACACTGCAAGTGGATTCCTTACCATCTGAGCCACCAGGAAAGCCCAAATATAGAGTTACTGTCAGTTCAGTTCAGTTCAGGCTCAGTCATGTCTGACTCTGCGACCCCGTGAATCGCAGCACGCCAGGCCTCCCTGGCCATCACCAACTTCCGGAGTTCACTCAGACTCATGTCCATTGAGTCAGTGATGCCATCCAGCCATCTCATCCTCTGTTGTCCCCTTCTCCTCCTGCCTTCAATCTTTCCCAGAACCAGGGTCTTTTCTAATGAGTCAGTTTTTCACATTAGGTGGTCAAAGTATTGTAGTTTCAGCTTCAGCATCAGTCCTTCCAATGAATAAATATTCAGGAGTGATTTCCTCTAGGATGGACTGGTTTGATAGCCATGCAGTGCAAGGGACTCTCAAGAGTCTTCTCCAACACCACAGTTCAAAACCATCAATTCTTCGGTGCTCAGCTTTCTTTATAGTCCAACTCTCACATCCATACATGACTACTGGAAAAACCATACCTCTGACTATATGGACCTTTGTCGGTAAAGTAATGTCTCTATTTTTTAATAAATGTTGTCTAGATTGGAAGTGGTCAAACAGGAGATGGCGAAAGTGAATATCAACATTCTAGGAATCAGCGAACTAAAATGGACTGGAATGGATGAATTTAACTCCAATGACCATTATATCTACTACTGTGGTCTGACTATATGGACCTTTGTCGGTAAAGTAATGTCTCTATTTTTTAATAAATGTTGTCTAGATTGGAAGTGGTCAAACAGGAGATGGCGAAAGTGAATATCAACATTCTAGGAATCAGCGAACTAAAATGGACTGGAATGGATGAATTTAACTCCAATGACCATTATATCTACTACTGTGGGCAGGAATCCCTTAGAAGAAATGGAGTAGCCATCATGGTCAACTCTGGGGACACAGTGAAGAAGAGCAAAGCAGATGGAAACCCTTGCCCTCCTGGAGCTGCCAGTCTAGCGAAGCACAGAGGACAGGCGTTATGCCCCAGAGCCCACAGCCCAGTCGGACGGCGCTGTGTGCTGTGCAGGGAAAGGGGGCTGGGCAAGGCAAGCAGAGCATCACCTGGGGATGGGGGAGATCTAATTAGGGCAGCCAGGGAGGGCGTCAGAAGAGGGAACGTGAGCTGAGCCCCGAATGAGCGGAGGAACTTGATCCTCAGTTTCTATTTGTCTCCACAGTGTGACCTTTTAACTGTAACCGTGTGTTATTTTTATAACAGAAACGTGAGGCGTTCATGAAAAGCTAAGATGAGGTTGGGTAGGTGAGGGGTAGGTGAGGCTTCCGGGTGAAACCTCTTCCTAAGCTGATTCAGCCACACTACTACTGTTTTACCGGTGGACATAAACACCACTGCCTACACATCACCTCCTCACTAGGAAAGCCAAGGCAGCGGCGGCGTGCGCAGGTGGCCTCCAATGAAGCCCCGTGCAGGACTGGCAGCCTGGGGGACACAGCCGGGAGGTGCCTCCTGGGGCAGCCTCGGGGACCTCCTCCCTGTGGGCCTCAGGGGCAGGCAGGTGATGCTGCTGTTCGGTGGCTCAGCCGTGTCCAACTCTGTGACCCCATGGGCTGCGGCACGCTAGTCTTCCCCATCCCTCACTGTCTCCCGGAGCTTGCTCAACCTCATGTCCATCGAGTTGACGATGCCATCCAACCATCTCATCCTCTGTCGCCCTCTTCTCCTCTTGCCTTCAGTCTTTCTCAGCATCAGGGTCTTTTCTAATGAGTCATTTCTTCACATCAAGTGGCCAAAGGATTGGAACTTCAGCTGCAGCATCACTCCTTCCAATGAACATTCAGAGTTGATTTCCTTTAGGAGGGACTGGTTTGATCTCCTTCCAGTCCAAGGGACCCTCAAGAGTCTTCTCCAGACAGAGGATGCGGGTAGAGCGGTCTCCCAGGTGGAGGGTCTGGGAGGCTTTCCCATCTCCCAATACCAAGACAGCTGCCCTCTATATTTCAGATTCTGTGTCCCAGGTGGCAGGAGGTGGGGATTAACGGCCTCATGGTGTGAGGTTGTT
>SJYX01017228.1:122284-177984 GCA_006410675.1 Oreotragus oreotragus
GGATTAGAGAGAAGTGGGGAATGACTGCTAATGGGCATGGCGAATCTTTTTGGTGTGATGAAAATATTCTAAGATGGATGGTTGCACAACCCCGTGAACATACTAAAAACCATTAAATTTCACATTTTAAACTGGTGAATTGTGTGGCATATGAATTATATCTTAATAAAGCTGCTATTTAAAAGAAGAAAGAAGCATACAAGCAAACATTGGCTCAGACTGAAAAATAACTAGCTTAGAGCTAGAATTTAACTTTTAATTGAGTCTGAAAAGTTTGTCTTCTAATGAGAACATTTAGTTCCCTTGTATTGATTGTGATTACTGGAATATTGGGCTTATTCCCGCCGTCTTATTTTGTGCTTTTTATTTGTACAGCTTTTTCTGTTTCTTTTCTTTTATGCCTCACTTTGAATTAAACAGATTTAGTCCTCACTGAAGAACTCATTAACTGGAGAAAAACTAACAGGAGGGACAGAAAGTAATGATATCTGCCAATGCCCCCAGATCCACCCCCAGAAAGGTCAGTCTATTTTGAGGTGAGCTTTAGCTTCTCTGTGGCATTCTGCCCATAGGGCCAGCTGCTCTGAGATCTGCTTATACACCCAGTAATAAGCCGAGGTCCAGATTTTCATGCATATTGAATTCCATTCCCCCAACTAGTTCGGCAGTCTTATTTTTTATCTATTCTTTTTGTTGTTACCTTTAGTCGTTTCACATTCTTACTTAGCAGAACAAAGTTCAGTTCTACTTTGTTATGTTGGACTCCCCCCAGTTGGACATTATTTGCTTTGGATGGTACAGACATCGTGTTTTGAATTTAACCACATGTTTACCATCATCTGCTCACCATTCTTTCTTGCACCATTAGTCCTATCAACTCTGAGATATTTCCTTTTCTGCCTAGAGTACATAAAAAAAAAAACAACAACTGTTTCATTGAGCTACAATTCACATACCATATAATTTATCCATTTAGTACAATTCAATGATTTTTAATATATTCACAATTGTTCAACCACCACCACAGTCAACTTTGGAACATTTTCATCACCCAGTATGGCTCTCCATAACCATAACAGTTACAGTCATTCCACACTTTCCTCACAAATCCTGCGGCCCTAGGAAACCACTGAACTATTTTCTGTCCCTGGTGTTGCTGTTCCTCAGTAAATCATGTCTGACTCTGCAACCCCATGGACTGTAGCATGCCAGGCTCCTCTTTGCTCCACTGTCTCTTGGTGTTCGCTAAAATTCATGTCCATTGAATGGTGATGCTATCTAGCCATTTCATCCTCTGCCACCTGCTTCTCTTTCTGCCTTCAATCTTCCCCAGCATCAGGGTCTTTTCCAGTGAGTCAGCTCTTCGCATCACATGACCAAAGTATTGGAGATTTAGCTTCAGCATCAGTCCTTCCAGTGAATATTCAGGGTGGATTTCCTTTAGAATTGACTGGTTTGATCTCCTTCCAGTCCAAGGGACTCTCAAGAGTCTTTTTCTCCAGCACTGTAATTCAAAAGTATCAATTCTTCAGCATTCAGCCTTCATTATGGTTCAACTCTCACATCCATACATGACTACTGGAAAAAACATAGCTTCGACTATAGCTTTCCATATAGTGAAAGTGAAGTGACATCTTGTTTCTGCTTTCTAAAGTGCTGTCTAGGTTTGTCATAGTTTTCCTTCCAAGGAGCAAGCGACTTTTAATTTCATGGCTACAGTCACCATCCACAGTGATTCTGGAGCCCATAAAAATAAAGTCTGTCACTGTTTCCACTTTTCCCTCATCTATTTGCCATGAAGTGAGGGGACCAGATGCCATGCTCTAGTTTTTTTGAATGTTGAGTTTCAAGCCAGCTTTTTCACTCTCCTCTTTCAGCTTCATCAAGAAGCTCTCTAGTTCTTCACTTTCTGCCATTAGACTGGTATCATCTGCGTATCTGAGGATGCTGATATTTCTCCCAGCAATCTTGATTCCAGCTTGTGATTCATCCAACCTGACATTTCACAAGATGTATTCTGTTAAATAAGTTAAGTAACCACGGTGACAGTATACAGCCTTGTTGCACTCCTTTCCCCATTTTGAACCCATCAGCTGTAGATTTGCTTTCTCTGGACATTTCACATGAACGGAGCCATGCAGCACGTGGTTTTGGTGACTGGCTTCTTTCACTTAGCACAGCGCTCTCAAAATTTATCAGACTGTAGCATGCATCAGTATTTCATTCCTCTTTATTGCCAAATAATGTTCCACTGCATGACTGTATCACACTTTCTTTATCCGTTCATCAGCCAAAGGATATTGGGGCTGCTCCTGCTTTTTTACTGAGTTGCTTCTAATAACGCTGCTTTGAACATTTGTGTATGATTTTTTTCTGTATGGATGTATGTTTTCATTCCTCTTTATTGCCAAATAATGTTCCACTGCATGACTGTATCACACTTTCTTTATCCGTTCATCAGCCAAAGGATATTGGGGCTGCTCCTGCTTTTTTACTGAGTTGCTTCTAATAACGCTGCTTTGAACATTTGTGTATGATTTTTTTCTGTATGGATGTATGTTTTCATTTCCATTAGGTATATATCTAGGAGTGAAATTTCTGATTCATATGGTAACTCTATGCTTAATATTTTGAGGAACTGCCAAACTGTGTTTCAAAATGACTGCAGTATTTTACATTTTCATCGGCAACATATGAAGGTCCTAATTTCCCCACGTCCTCACCAGTGCTTGATATTTTATTGTGAGTATAAAGTGGTATCTCATTGCTTTGACTTGTATTTCTGGGATGACTAATAATGTCCAGCCTGTACTTCTGTTTCCATGCACTTATTGTCCATTTGCAAGTATTCTTTGGAGAGATGTCTATGTCTAAATCTTGTGCCTATTCTCATCTGAGTAACTGATCTTTTTACTATTGAGTTGTAAGTGTTCTTTATATATTACAGATAGTTCTTTATCAAATATATGATTTGCAAATATATTCTCCCATTTTTCGTTTGTCTTTTCATCTCCTCGGTGGTATTCTTTGAAGCATGAAAGTTTTCATTTTGATGAAACCTAATGTATCTATTTTTTCTCTTCTTGCTTGTGTTTTTGGTGTTGTATCCAAAAAGGATCTAAGATTTGCACCAAAGTCACTAATATTTACACAAATATTTCCTTCTAAGAATTTTACAGTTTAAGCATTTGCATTTTGGCTTATGATCCATTTTAAGTTAACTTTCATGGGTGATGTAAGGAAGGCTTACATCATTCTTTTGTATGTGGTTATCTAGTTGTCCTAGCACATTTGTTGAAAAGACTATTCTTTCCCCATTGAATTGTCTTGGCACCCATTTCCATAAATGCACTAGCTTATTTCTGTATTCTCAGTGTTGTTCCATTGATCTTTAAGTCGATCCTTATGCCAGTACCACACTGTCTTGATTACTACCGTTTTATATAAGTTTTAAAATTAGTAAGTATGAGTCTCCCACCTTTGTTCTTTTCCAAGTTTTAGCTATTTTTGGTCTCTTGAATTTCCATATGAATTTTAGGATCTGCTTGTCATTTTGGTGGGGGTGAGGAGGGAAATAGCCAGCTGAGATTTTGAAAGAGGTTGCATTGAATTTATAAATCAATTTGCAGTGAATCGTCGTCTCAGCAATATTAAATCTCCAAATCCATGAACAGGATATCTCTTCCCATTTACTTAGGCCTTCTTGATTTATTTCACTTGGGTCCAGCAGGTGAAAGCTGGCATTGTATTGATTGACATCCCAGATATCCTGAATTGAAAATCTTGGCCTCTGCAAGTTTTTGTCTTTTAATATTTTACCTGGCTTGTTTTAGCTGATGTATTTAGGAGGGAAAGTCAGAGAAGCTCAGTCATCATATGACTTCAAGAGTCTAAGCATTTTACGTGTGCAGACTCACTTAATATTCTTAACAGCCCTGCATGTAGGTGCTATTATTGCCCCCATGTACAGAAGAGGGAACTGAGGTGGAGGGAAACTGAGTCATTTCGGCACTACACGGCCAGTGGTGCTGAAGTGGAGATTCCAGCCCAGGGACTCTGACTCCAGAACCATGCACTCAGCCACTATGGGCCAGCTGCCTCTAAGGGAAACGGAAGATGAAGCTGGCGGCGGTCTCCAGATGAAAAGGATCCAATGGAAATGATCTGAGTCATAGTGAAGGTCACCCACACTGGCTGCCACCGGGTGACATTTTCTTTGCTAATATCCACAAGCCGCAATCCAACTTCTCAATGACCCAGAGTTGATCAGGTTCAAGAAAGCTGATTCACACTTAGTGTGAATGATTCACATCATTCCCAAAGGATGCTGCATAAACCAGAGCGCCAGCTGATAATGTAC
The DNA here is from genome assembly GCA_006410675.1 of Oreotragus oreotragus. NCBI lineage: Eukaryota > Metazoa > Chordata > Mammalia > Artiodactyla > Bovidae > Oreotragus > Oreotragus oreotragus. The sequence goes on from SJYX01017228.1 coordinate 126,645, forward strand.
ATAAACACCACTGCCTACACATCACCTCCTCATTAGGAAAGCCAAGGCTCTGGATGTTTGCATGGGGAGAGGGAAGCTGGATGAGGAATTTGAGTGTGCACCGGTTCCCAGAGAATACTCTGAAACTCACCTCTTCTACACGATTAGTAGCATGGATGTCAGGGAAGTTTGACAAATACCAGAGGAGAATGAAAAAAAAGGTAAGCCCATTTTTATAACAAAAATCCCAGTACAGCTGATTTAGAAAGATGTGCCATTTTTAATACCATTTTAGGCACTGGGGACACAGTGAAGAAGAGCAAAGCAGATGGAAACCCTTGCCCTCCTGGAGCTGCCAGTCTAGCGAAGCACAGAGGACAGGCGTTATGCCCCAGAGCCCACAGCCCAGTCGGACGGCGCTGTGTGCTGTGCAGGGAAAGGGGGCTGGGCAAGGCAAGCAGAGCATCACCTGGGGATGGGGGAGATCTAATTAGGGCAGCCAGGGAGGGCGTCAGAAGAGGGAACGTGAGCTAAGCCCCGAATGAGCGGAGGAACTTGATCCTCAGTTTCTATTTGTCTCCACAGTGTGACCTTTTAACTGTAACCGTGTGTTATTTTTATAACAGAAACGTGAGGCGTTCATGAAAAGCTAAGATGAGGTTGGGTAGGTGAGGGGTAGGTGAGGCTTCTGGGTGAAACCTCTTCCTAAGCTGATTCAGCCACACTACTACTGTTTTACCGGTGGACATAAACACCACTGCCTACACATCACCTCCTCACTAGGAAAGCCAAGGCAGCGGCGGCGTGCGCAGGTGGCCTCCAATGAAGCCCCGTGCAGGACTGGCAGCCTGGGGGACACAGCCGGGAGGTGCCTCCTGGGGCAGCCTCGGGGACCTCCTCCCTGTGGGCCTCAGGGGCAGGCAGGTGATGCTGCTGTTCGGTGGCTCAGCCGTGTCCAACTCTGTGACCCCATGGGCTGCGGCACGCTAGTCTTCCCCGTCCCTCACTGTCTCCCGGAGCTTGCTCAACCTCATGTCCATCGAGTTGACGATGCCATCCAACCATCTCATCCTCTGTCGCCCTCTTCTCCTCTTGCCTTCAGTCTTTCTCAGCATCAGGGTCTTTTCTAATGAGTCATTTCTTCACATCAAGTGGCCAAAGGATTGGAACTTCAGCTGCAGCATCACTTCTTCCAATGAACATTCAGAGTTGATTTCCTTTAGGAGGGACTGGTTTGATCTCCTTCCAGTCCAAGGGACCCTCAAGAGTCTTCTCCAGACAGAGGATGCGGGTAGAGCGGTCTCCCAGGTGGAGGGTCTGGGAGGCTTTCCCATCTCCCAATACCAAGACAGCTGCCCTCTATATTTCAGATTCTGTGACCCCAGCTGGCGCTTTGGACGAGCCCCTCTGATGGAGTGGAGTGGAGAGCCTCTTTACTCTTGTCTTCTCGTGTCTCTTTACGAGCCATTTGTGGGAGACAGTTCATCCCCCGTTTCTGGATGAAAACTCGGGCAGTTCCACTAATTTTCTGTCTTCTGTGAGGGGACAAAAATTCTTAGGTCACTTTAAGGGGCAAACATGAAGTCAAGCTAATAACTCAAAGCGTCTGGTCCCCGGGAAGAGTCACAACTTTGAACTTGGTTTAGAGTTATTTCTGCCCTTGCTGTCCCCCACAGCCTGTGAGCTGGAGAAGGCCAGATCTCCTTCACCCTGTACGTGCCCTTGCTCCCCCGCCCTCTTCCCTCATCTTGTGTCGAATATTTGAGTTTCAGAGGCTGCCAGAGCTGAGAGAGGAAGAAGCCGAAGTCGAGGAAAGGAATGGTTCTATTTCACTGGTTTCCTCCTGAGCTGGCGTCTGCTCCCGGGAGGATAGCACTGACTGTGGGAACCCTCAGGACCGCTTCCCACCTCCCACGATGTGGGCACGTGCCTTCTCTACGAGGCTGCTCCCCAGTCAGCCTCAGGTTCTCCAGGGCCACACAGACTGTTTACTGTTTCTCGAATTTACTGGACCACAAGATGGTGGTGATGGTGGCGATGATGGTGTTGACGTCCTGCATCTTGTAAAGCACCTCGGCTGACCAGGCCCATGTCGATCACAGAAGACACACGTGTGTCCTGTACATGCTCTGGGGTCCTGGCCTGTACCACCCCAGACACCCCCTCCTTTGGCTCATCCCTTTTCTGGCCCTTTCAGATTTCCCTGGTGGGAGCCAGCTGCATCTGGGCCACTGTGTGCCTGACCCACTGGACACACGTGTGGCCGAGCGAAGCTTCTCACCAAGCCCGAGGGAGGAGGTGGGTAGTCCCACCTCCCCCACTTCACAGGGGGCAAAATCCAAGCACCCCTAGGTGTCCCTCCAGAGAAGTCCTTCCGAGAGCATCGCTCTCCTCTCTAGGCACCTGACCCGTTTACACCGTCCACACGGCACACTGTGAACCTGTTTTCTGCCCAAGCTCCTGCCTCACTACAGCCCCTTGTGTGTTCCCAGTCGCGTCCCCCCTCCAGGCTCCCAGGCTTGTGGATGGCCCTTCATCATACTCAGCTGTCCATGTTGGAAGCTGGGAACTTTCTTCGACCCTTCCTCTCTTACCCAAGTCAGCCCCCTTGCTCTGAGGCCTCACCCATCCTGGACTGAGTGACCAACCCATCCCATTTGCCTGGGACTTCCCAGTCTCTAGCCTTGACAACCCCTCATCCCAGAGATTCCCTCAGCCCCAGGCAGACCAAGATGGCTGGTCACCCTCCTCCAGCTCCCCTGCTCCAAATGATCCAGGCTGCCGGCACCTCTTGTTCAGACAACTAGTCTCCCTGCCCCAGTTCAAGCCCTTCCAAACCGCTCTCCATACAGCAACCAGAGTTATTCTTCAAGAGGCCAACGTGATTATGTCCCCCTCCTCTAACACCCCCCACCCAAATCCTCACTTACTTGCTCTTCACTCACCTCTCCTCCCTCCTCTCTCCTCTCTCAGCAGCTCTGTCCCTTCTGCCCCAGGCCATGGAACCTGGGAATTTCCACTGCTAAGGAGTGTTAAATCAAGCAAGCATGGGGCAATGCTCAAAGGACTGTTGCCTGACTTCTTCTCTGCATCACCTTATTTCTTTCTGGCATGGAAATCACATTCATTCATTTAGCAAAGAAAGAAAGTGAAAGTGTTAGTCAGCCGTCTCCGACTCTTTGCAACCCAAGGACTGGAACCTGCCAGGCTCCTCTGTCCATGGGATTTTCCAGACAAGAATACGGGAGTGGGTAGCCATTCCCTTCTCCAGGGGATCTTCCTGACCCAGGGATCAAAACAGGGTCTTCTGCATTACAGGTGGATTCTTTACTGTCTGAGCCACCAGGGAAGCCCAAGAATGATGGCATGGGTAGCCCTGGGATCTGGAGCCGTGGGCTCCAGGGGATCTTCCCAACCCAGGGATCGAACTCACATCTCTCACGTGTCCGTCTCCTCTACTGGCAAGTGAGTTCTTTACCATTAGCACCACCTGGGAAGCCCATTCATTCAACAAGGATGTATCAAATGCCAGTGTGTGCCAGGCGTCGTGTTCCAAGCAGGAGGCGTGACAAAGAATGAGTTAGAAGCCCTCCCTGCCCTCAGGGAACCTGGAATTCAACAGAAGATACAAACCTTAACCAACAGTTACAGTTACTGTCTCCAGAGCCCCAGTGGGAAAACAGTGCCTGGTATCAGGCATTGAGAGCCTGTTCTGTGCCTGCTGGCGGTTTTACAGAAGCGCTCGCTCACTCAGTGCTTCCATCAGCCCTACCAGGTGGGACGATGATTATGCCCTTTTCTCAGAGGAAGAACTAGAAGGTTAACCCATTTGCTGAGGGCCGTACAGTTTGGGGGGGCAGAGTCTGGATTTGAACCCATGGCCCGTGTGTGGGCAGGCAGGCGTCAGTGCTATCTTGCCTTGGGAGGAGAGGGCCATGGGAGAGCGCAGCAAGGCCACCAGCGTCACTTGGGGGTGTGGTCAGGGATCTCCCTGATGGCTGATCTGAAGGAGGAGCGGGGTTAGACGGGGACCAGAGGGAGATGGTTCCAGACCCGAGCGGAGGATGTTTCTGAGCGCGCTAGCACAACAGGAGTGCTCAGGGCAGTCCTGGAGTGCAGGGCCGGCAGCTTAGCCCAGAACACCAGGCAGGCAAGTGTGGGAGGCCCACCCGCCCAGCAGCTGGTGAGTCTGGCAGCGTGTCCGTGCATGTGCAAACGGTACCTCCCCCAGAAAGGAGGCCGAGCCCCTGGGCTGGGAGTCAGAGTGGCTTGGTTCAAATGACCTGTGGCCACCACCCACTTGCCAGCTGTGTGACTCTGGGCGAGCCACTTAACCTTGCTAAGCCCCCTCAGTTTTCCCACCTGTAAATGGGGTGATGCTAAAAGTTCTTAGGTCTTCTGGTTGGTTGGAAAAATAACTGAGAGAATGTGTATGAAGTTCTGAGCACTTATTAAGTGCTGTTTGTTAGCATCTGTGCATATGTGGCTTTGAGCATTTTCTGTCCAGTTTAAAGATGAAGAGATGGAGGTCCAGAGACTTAGGGTAACTTGTCAGAGGTCAGTGAGGGCGCTCAGTGCAGGGGTCTTCCCAGTCCAGCCAGGGGAAGAGAGCCATGCGTGGTTGTGGGATAAGAAATTTCCGCAGCGCCAAGAAGACTCTCAGGCCTCCTAGCCTAGTACCTCCTTACTCTCCCACTCCCCCACACTCAACCCCTGGCACTCCTGGATCACAGGAGAGCTCCTTGCAGTTAGACTCTGATCGGCCAGGACACCAAGGTGGGGCCTGATGCCAGCCCAGAGGAGACAGCTTTGGAGGGAACGGGAGCCTTTGAAGGCCTGCGGCTCAGCCCCCAGCCCAGAAGTATAATCACCCTGGGAGGAGGAGACAGCCGTCCGTGAGTTCCCCGTTTATAAACAGTTCAGCCAGGAGGGGCAGGGCGCTGTGCCTGGTGCCTGGTGCTGGAAGATGGCTGCGGTCCAGCGGCTAAGTGGAGGGGCGGGGCCGGCGGGTGGGGATGAAGGATGGGCAGGACTTGTTGGCTCTGGGGGCATATACTCCCTCCTCCCTTACCTGCTGCCGCTTGCAGCATTACCTGAGAATCACGGCAGAGAACCCAACGGTCCTTGGAGTTGGGGAACATTTTCCAACACCCCACTACACTTTCTTTCTCTTCTCAACTTCCCAGTCTCCTATCTGCCATACTCAAAGCCCAGGGGAAATTTCAAAAGAAAGTCTTTTTTTTTTTCTTTTTAAGCCACAGCTATGGTGATAGAGTAAGAAGAGGCTCTACCTGAATTCAATCAAACCTGGAATAAAACCATGTCCCGGCCACTCACTCGTGAGGTGGCCTCAGGGTGGCCACGCCACTTCTCTGGAACCTCAGTCTTCCCATCTGTAAAGTGGGGGTGACCTTCGCTCCCCCAGTGTTGCTGTCAGGGTTACACATGCTGACTGAGGGCCTGCCACTCCGTCAGGGTCCAGGAAATGTCAGCAAAGAAAGAATGCTGTGGGAATAGGTACATGACAGACCCTCGACAAATATTTTCTGATTAAATAGGAGACTGAATAAAAAGAAAATAAATAATCCCGACATCTGTGCTTTTGTCATCTTAAAAGCACACGGGAATTAGAGGCATTGGATGGGGTGAGAGAGGAGCAGGGTGAGATATGGCATAATTCCTGGGGAACGGGAGGCTGAGAACATTCTTCATGACGTCACCTCCCGTGTGCAGAATACATTATGACCTCAAGTGCTGCTGGCTTCTCTGACATTGAGGCTTATCTGGGAAGGAGATTCAGAACTGAGTCCATGGAGATAGATTTTAGGTTCCCATCTTGCTTCTGCCTCCAGCCATTCAGGGAAGTTTGGACAAGGCCTGTGCTTTCCCCCTGGCCTCAGTTTTCTTGTCTGTAAAGTTAAGATCCAGACACCAATGTTCAGAGCTGCCGGGAGAATTAAATGGGCTTCCCTGGTGGCTCAGAAGGTAAAGCGTCTACCTACAATGCGGGAGACCTGGGTTCGATCCCTGGGTCGAGAAGATCCCCTGGAGAAGGAAATGGCAATCCANCTGGCCTCAGTTTTCTTGTCTGTAAAGTTAAGATCCAGACACCAATGTTCAGAGCTGCCGGGAGAATTAAATGGGCTTCCCTGGTGGCTCAGAAGGTAAAGCGTCTACCTACAATGCGGGAGACCTGGGTTCGATCCCTGGGTCGAGAAGATCCCCTGGAGAAGGAAATGGCAATCCATTCCAGTATTCTTTGGACAGAAGAGCCTGGTAGGATACAGTCCATGGGGTCACAAAGAGTCAGTTACAACTGAGCAACTTCACTTTCACTACTTTCATGCTGAGGGTTTGGTCCAGTAGGCTCAGCAAACGGTAACCATCATTGTTATGACCTAAGTTCATCACTGTATCAGTTAGCAGTTGCTGTGTAACACCTATCCCTAAACAGGGGCCTAAACCGATCACCGTTTAGTTAGCTCATGATTCTGTTTAGCAAGTTGACCGTTCAGGCCGGGCTCAGCCAGGTGGTCCTTTGGCTCTGCTCTTGTGTCTGAGGTTGGCCACAGTCAAGAGATGTCCAGGACCGGAACCCGGTCTCTTGATTCGCAGTGCAGTGACCCTCCGCTCAGCTGCCCGCTCTGCCCTGTGACAGCATCAGCAAAGCCCATGGCTTTCTCAGATGGCTTCATGGTGCCATGCTCCAACCACAGTCAGAGCCGGGTTGCCCTCCTCAAATCCCTGTACCCTCAGGAGATGGAGACCAGACCCCACACAGGCCAGCTGCATGAATCCCATTCACAGAACCATAGGAACCCGGTGACCTGCGTCCACCAAGGAAACCCCACAGAGTCCCCGCCCCCTCAGTCCTCAGAGGAAGGAAATGCGCACAGCACCCCTGGACACGCAGGGGTCCTCTGCCCCTCCCCATAGGATCGCCCCAGCTGTCCGCCAGATGAACTCACTGAGCTGTCCCTGAGGAGCTGCCTTGGACCATCACGAGCTAGTGATAGCCTCTGCTGCCCACGTCCAGTGAACAGGAGGCCGTGTCAGTTCCCCTTGGTGGGGGCACCTGGTTCTCATTTGTGTTCACATTTTGACTGGTTCCCGCTTCTTGGGTCACCAGCCTCTTGGTGGTGGGGGGTGGGCAGCAACCTCCGCAGTGCTCCAGGCAATGAGGACGTCAGCTGACAATGACCGGTCTAGGGACAGGCTTCTTCCGTCCGCTGTGCCTTTACTGGCTGGGAGAGACAGGGTCCTGGTCACATGTCCCCAACACGGGGCACATTTTCCAGTTTATGTTTCTGTTTATGGCCCGAACCCCACCATAGACTGTGAGCTCCATGATGTCAGGGACCGTGGCGAACCCCAGTTCCTCCTACAGAGCCTGGCACATAGTGGGTGCCCAATAGCTACGGCACAGACGGACGGATGAAAAGTTTGATTTGACTGTGCTGAGCTTCCTCACAAAGGGCTTACTTCCTCTCTCCTTTTCTGAACCAGGAGTCTTTATTCTTATTGGCCTTGAAAGTGAAAATGGCTCAGGCGTGTCCAACTCTTTGAGACCCCATGGATTATATGGGGTCCATGGAATTCTCCAGGCCAGAATCCTGGAGTGGGTAATCTTTCCCTTCTCCAGGGGATCTTCCCAACCCAGGGATCGAACCCAGGTCTCCGCATTTCAGGCGGATTCTTTACCAGCTGAGCCACAAGGGAAGCCCAAGAATACTGGAGTGGGTTGCCTATCCCTTCTCCAGGTGGATCTNGTGGGTAATCTTTCCCTTCTCCAGGGGATCTTCCCAACCCAGGGATCGAACCCAGGTCTCCGCATTTCAGGCGGATTCTTTACCAGCTGAGCCACAAGGGAAGCCCAAGAATACTGGAGTGGGTTGCCTATCCCTTCTCCAGGTGGATCTTCCTGATCCAGGAATCAAACTGGGGTCTCCTGCACTGCAGCCTGATTCTTTAACAGCAGAGCCGTCAGGGGAGCCCCTTGGCTTTGAGGTCCAGCAGAAAGGGCCCGAGCACAGAGCCACTGGCCTGCGGTCCAGTGTGACCGTCACAGGACGCAGGCACGTGCAGCGGCACAGGTTGCCCACTGCCGCCTCCACGGGGAGTCGTTTCTTTAGACCACAGTGTGAATGGCTCCTCCTGGGTTAGTGTAGCGGGGCAGTCACAGCAAGTGCCTTAGCTTTTCCAAGTCTCAGGTTCCACAACCACAGGGGGCATCCAAGGCGCTGGGGTATGAGGGGCAAAGGCTGACGCTCAGTGCATGGCGGCCGCTGTGATGGTGATGACAATAGGGGTGATGACCGGGAAGGAGGCAGGTGCCAGGGAGACGCGCCCAGCCTGCCTGACTGCTGGCTGCCCGCCCTCGCTCTTCTTACTCCCGGCACAGGGGAGTCGTGCCTCGCCCTGCAGAGCTGGCCCAGCCCTTATTCCCAGCTCTTCCACCAGCCGCGGTCCTGATCAGAGCCTCCTTCCCACACTTGCCCTCCTTCTCTCCTCTCTGCACCTTGGCAGGTGAGCCTGAGCCTCTCCCTCCATCCTATCAGACCCAAGACTGGGACCCCTCCAGTCCTCCGAGATCCCGAGTCCTCCGTGAACCGGCAGGAAGAGGGGCTCACCCTGAAAGCCCCAAAGTGGGCTCTCCCAGGTGCGTGATGCAGGGCAGGGGGCAGACCCCTCTACGCTGGTCAACCTCCATCCAGCCCGCACTGCGCACCCACCCCGAGGGTGCTGGGCCTCTCTGGCTCCCACCTTCCATCTTCTCCTCCTCCCAGCCCCCCTTGTACTTCCGGCTCTTCCTGCTGGTGCCCCATACCCCCAGCATCCTGCAGGAAGCCCATTCCTGTTCCCAGAGGCGCTGCTGGAGGCATCTGCGGTAACGTTAGGGTGTGAGAGGGGAGCTGGCTCTGGGCCTGACATTCCCCCAGCCCAGAAGGCAGGTGCTGGGGAAGTGACTTCAGAGGGGGCTGCTGGGGGGATGGAGGGTGCGTGCACGGCTCACTGCCTTCTAGCGGCCCCTCCTACCCCTCTGCATCTTCCCTCATCGGGCAGGGAGCTGGACACAGATTCCTTCCTGCCCGGCCGCAGCCTCATAGACCAACCAGCAGTTGCTGGTCTGGAGGCACCAGAGTTCTCCAACCTCCACGTTCAGGTCCAGGGAGGCACACCCCAAGGGGATGGGGAACCCCTCTGAGGCCTAGGACGCCCTGGGAATTCACTAACAGGAAGTAGCTCAGGAAGTGCTTTAGGTCGTTTGAGTCCCACAATAACCCTGGGAGTCAGGAACTGTAGTCCCCATTTCACAGATGAGACTAACAGAGGTGAAGTCATTGGGCCTGTTGCTACCCGCCCCCCAGGACCAGCAGGTGTTCTGAATTTATTTGGTTTGGCCGGGAAGGGGGTTGCTGGGGTGGGGGGAGGATTGAGTCCTGCAGAGTGTGGCTGGAGGGGCGGGGGCTGAGTGATGAGCCTCCCACCCCCTTTCCTGTTTGTTCCACTGGCTGTTCATTATGCTACTTCCTTCCACAGGATGCCAGAAGCCTTGGATGGGCCCCAAGGGTCCCCAGCAACACTCAGCATGGACCGTGCTGTCGGCAGCTGGCGGTTGTATGTGTGTGCGTGTAGGTATGTACAGGTGAGTGTGCAAGACTCCCTTGCATTCACCAGAATACAAGTGCCATGGAGGTATCTTTGCAGCTGTGTTCTCAAGGGTCTAGAACAGGGCTTGGCTCATAACAGGTGCCCATTAAATGTTCATGGGATGAGTGAATGAATGAATGAGCCCACGGGTTCCCAGGGGGCAGCGGGTCTTCACCCGGAGGCAGTGTGACAACTTAGATCTCTGTCCCTCTGCAGTGTGACAACTTAGATCTCTGTCCCTCTGCAGGGGGCGGAGCTGGTGGCAGTCCTGGCCCAGGAGATGCACTGGTGATGGCCACGCCAGCATCACGATGACCCCCCTTTGCTGGCGGCTCCTCGGCCTGGGGAACTTGCTCACTTGGAAGACCCCAGAGCAGGGGCTGGAGGAGTCTCTGCCCTGGAACAGGCACGACTGGGGTCGGTGGAGGGAGGCTCTGCCACACAGGCCTGGAACATTCCAGGCTGGCAGCATTCGGCCTTTCCTGCTACCACCGGCCACCTGCAGCTGAGAGGAGAGCTGGAGGTCCTGCCATCAGGGAATGGACTGAGCTCAGGAGGTTTCAGGGCCCGTGTGTGCGTGTGCGTGTGCGCGTGCGCGTGTCCGTGTGCGTGTGTGTGTGTGTGCGGCCAGGGCTGACATTCAGAGGTACTCACCTATACAGCCATGCTAGTTACTAAGACACTGAAATATCTCTCTTCCGGTGGAGGCAGTCAGGCCCCGAGGCCTGCTCCCATGACCCTGCACCGCCTGCCAGTCCACACAGAAGGGCCCTGTTCTGACCCAGGTGATGGCCATGTCACACAGCATCCAGCCTCCTGGACACTTCCTGGGCACCACCGTTGGCTCCCCCAAAACCCAGAGAGCAAACTGGTGCCCACCTAGGCCTCCTACCTGGCCCCCAGGAGCCGTAAGCAGGCACTGCCCAGGGGCTCAGCACCCAGGCACTGTGGGGGGTCCTTGTGGCCAGTCCCCTGCATAGCATGCCACCCCCCCACCGCCCGGGCATCAGTGGGGGTGATGGCAGCCTGGGGGTGCCCCTGCCCCCACAGAAGGTCTGGCAGCCGCTCAGCTGGCCTAGCTCCTGGGGAGGGAGGCAGGAGGCCAGAGCCCGGAGTCCCTGCAGACAGATGACTGGCTCTCAGGGCCAGCTGGGCATTAGAGAAGCTGGTTTATGGTCCTTCCTCATGGAACTTCATGGGCCTGGGGGCAGCAGGGTGGAGAAGGAGGTGGAAAAACTGGGTCCTGCCAGGAGGCAGGCATGAGGCTCAGTGCTCTGGTGACCTGGTTTTGCAGCACCACCCTGGGGTCATCCCGGGAAATCGGGGGATGGGGGCGGGGGTGGAGAGCGGCTGTGGAGGCAGGGGAATGTCCTCAGAGTCAGCTCCCTGCCGGTCCAGGCCTGACTCTGGCACCCTCCAGCTGCCAGGCCCGCACATGACTCACGAGGTGGGCATGCCCCAGGAAGCGGCCCGGCCCGCATCTCTCTGCCGTCATCTCTGTCCTAAGGTATTCACAGACGCGGTTTTGAGCCCGCCCCGACTCCCCGTGGCACAGGGCCCGTGAGGACAGGCCCAGTAGAACCTTCAGCAGCCCACCTCCCGTCCCCTTCACCCGCTTTGGGAGGCGGCCGAGGTCCTGTTGAGGCCGCTTGTCAGGAGCTACCTCGGGGCTCCCTTGCACCCTGCACACCAGCTTCTCGCTTCTCTAGACTCCCAGCCTCAGCCCCAGGGCCCCGGGCATCAGAGCCCGGCCCACCCAGATTTCACATCATGTTCTCAGCCAGATAACGCTGTTCCTCTGCTGTTCTGTGGGGAGGGCGCTCTGGGCTTTCTGGGCCGTCCTGTCTCTCCTATTCTGCCACAGGCCCGGGGGACTGAGGAGGAGAGAGGCGCCTGCGGAAGAAAGGAGCTGGAGGCTTCCTAGTGCTCACCTGACTGCTGGCCTCACACTGGCGTCATCCCCAACTCCAGGGGCCTGAGAGTCCTGAGACAGACCCCAGGCAGAGCTCTCCGGAGTCTGACACCCTCCTGCCTACTTGTCCCGGGCACCCCACTGGGCCCTGCCCCAGCCCCACTGGCATTACTGAAGGGCAGGGAAGTTCTGCCCTATGACCACCTAGACTCTCCCCCCACCGCCTCACAGGGCCCCGGGCTCCTCCGGCCCCGCCTCCTGCAGCCCCTCACCCTCTGTATGGGCCCCACACCCTCTATATGGGCCCCTCACCCTCTATATGGGCCCCACACCCTCTGCCGCCCTGGTCTCAGACAGAGAGGATGGATGTCCGCCCAGCTGGGCGCACTAGGAGATGGGCAAAGCCCAGGGAGACAGTTGTTCACTCTGGTTCGGGGTTCCTGGGGGCCCAGGTGCCTACAGGTTCCACACCCTTCATGTGTCCTGCACCTGGTGTGATCCTGTCATCCTCCCGACATTCAGATGAGATAAGCGAGGCACCAAGCGGTGAGGAGGTCTGCCGGGGCTCGCATGGCTCCTGAGTGCCTGGGGCTTCCTGTTTGAGCCCAGATCTGCCTGACCCATGGACTGAGCCCTTCTCAGGCCAGGGGATGGGTGTCCCCAACCCCCAACCTTGTGCGCTGGAATTGCTGTCTGGGTGCCGAGGGACCGCTAAGTTGAACCAGACCCCATCCCTGCCCCCTTCTGGCTCTGAGTCCAGCTGAAGTACCAGATTTTCCTTATCTGGCCAGGAGCCGCAGTCCTCAGCCGAACACCAAGCCTGGTCTCTTTTCTTGGCCTTTCTCCTCCTGTAAGCCCGCCATGTGAAAGGGGCAGCTCACGGGTCCCTTTGCAGGGCAGAGTGATGGTGGTTTGTTTAGTCGCTAAGTCGTGTCTGACTCCTCTGCAACTCCAGATGCTTTTGAACTGTGGTGCTGGAGAAGACTCTTGATAGTCTCTTGGACTGTAAGCAGATCCAACCAGTCCATCCTAAAGGAAATCGGTTCTTAATATTCATTGGAAGGACTGATGTTGAAGCTGAAACTCCAATACTTTGGCCACCTGATGCAAAGAACTGACTCATTTGAAAAGACCCTGATGCTGGGAAAGATTGAAGGCAGGAGGAGAAGGGGATGACAGAGGATGAGATGGTGGGATGGCATCACCGACTCAATGGACATGAGTTTGAGTAAGCTCCAGGAGTTGGCGATGGATAGGAAGGCCTGGCGTGCTGCAGTCCATGGGGTCGCGAAGAGTCGGACACAACTGAGAGACTGAACTGACTGAATTGAGCCTTCTTGAATTCTAGATTCTGGCCAGTTGCAGTCTTCTTAGTGGCTAAGCTAAGGAAACCTTGAGAAATTAAAGCTATATATCTCAAAATTTTCCCTGCATTGCTTTGACCACCAGGAAGCTCAAGGTAAAATTATATAGGGTTCAAATGAACAACTAGACCTCAAGTTTGCTTTCACTCTGCATTCCAGCCAGACTGATCAACTGTGCTGAGCTGAGAAGGATTCAGAGGCTGCACTGAGGGAGATCCGCTGGAAGCATACCCCAAGTACATCTGGGCTCAGAAAATGAGATCTGTGATCAATTAGTGATGTCTGCTGTGAGCGCGGCCATGGGGAACACACTCTGTGCACACCATGCATTTGCCATCACCAGGTTGGGCAACTCAACCTTGTGTTTATTTCATTCAGGTCTATGCTTCTTCACTCTGGTGCTTGTTGTTCAGTCACTCAGTCACGCCTGCCTCTGCAACCCCATGGACTGCAGCATGCCAGGCTTCCCTGTCCTTCACTGTCCCCCAGGATTCGCTCAAACTCAGTTCCATTGAGTCGATGATGCCATCCAACGATGCCGTCCTCTCTCTCCCTTCTCCTCCTCCCCTCAATCTTTCCCAGCATCAGGGTCTTTCCTATTGAGCTGGCTCTTCGCATCAGTTGGCCAAAGCATTGGTGCTTCTTCATAAATTTATTATTTTCTCTGTTGTTTTNCCCCAGCCCCACTGGCATTACTGAAGGGCAGGGAAGTTCTGCCCTATGACCACCTAGACTCTCCCCCCACCGCCTCACAGGGCCCCGGGCTCCTCCGGCCCCGCCTCCTGCAGCCCCTCACCCTCTGTATGGGCCCCACACCCTCTATATGGGCCCCTCACCCTCTATATGGGCCCCACACCCTCTGCCGCCCTGGTCTCAGACAGAGAGGACGGATGTCCGCCCAGCTGGGCGCACTAGGAGATGGGCAAAGCCCAGGGAGACAGTTGTTCACTCTGGTTCGGGGTTCCTGGGGGCCCAGGTGCCTACAGGTTCCACACCCTTCATGTGTCCTGCACCTGGTGTGATCCTGTCATCCTCCCGACACTCAGATGAGATAAGCGAGGCACCAAGCGGTGAGGAGGTCTGCCGGGGCTCGCGTGGCTCCTGAGTGCCTGGGGCTTCCTGTTTGAGCCCAGATCTGCCTGACCCATGGACTGAGCCCTTCTCAGGCCAGGGGATGGGTGTCCCCAACCCCCAACCTTGTGCGCTGGAATTGCTGTCTGGGTGCCGAGGGACCGCTAAGTTGAACCAGACCCCATCCCTGCCCGCTTCTGGCTCTGAGTCCAGCTGAAGTACCAGATTTTCCTTATCTGGCCAGGAGCCGCAGCCCTCAGCCGAACACCAAGCCTGGTCTCTTTTCTTGGCCTTTCTCCTCCTGTAAGCCCGCCATGGGAAAGGGGCAGCTCACGGGTCCCTTTGCAGGGCAGAGTGATGGTGGTTTGTTTAGTCGCTAAGTCGTGTCTGACTCCTCTGCAACTCCAGATGCTTTTGAACTGTGGTGCTGGAGAAGACTCTTGATAGTCTCTTGGACTGTAAGCAGATCCAACCAGTCCATCCTAAAGGAAATCGGTTCTTAATATTCATTGGAAGGACTGATGTTGAAGCTGAAACTCCAATACTTTGGCCACCTGATGCAAAGAACTGACTCATTTGAAAAGACCCTGATGCTGGGAAAGATTGAAGGCAGGAGGAGAAGGGGATGACAGAGGATGAGATGGTGGGATGGCATCACCGACTCAATGGACATGAGTTTGAGTAAGCTCCAGGAGTTGGCGATGGATAGGAAGGCCTGGCGTGCTGCAGTCCATGGGGTCGCGAAGAGTCGGACACAACTGAGAGACTGAACTGACTGAATTGAGCCTTCTTGAATTCTAGATTCTGGCCAGTTGCAGTCTTCTTAGTGGCTAAGCTAAGGAAACCTTGAGAAATTAAAGCTATATATCTCAAAATTTTCCCTGCATTGCTTTGACCACCAGGAAGCTCAAGGTAAAATTATATAGGGTTCAAATGAACAACTAGACCTCAAGTTTGCTTTCACTCTGCATTCCAGCCAGACTGATCAACTGTGCTGAGCTGAGAAGGATTCAGAGGCTGCACTGAGGGAGAGCCGCTGGAAGCATACCCCAAGTACATCTGGGCTCAGAAAATGAGATCTGTGATCAATTAGTGATGTCTGCTGTGAGCGCGGCCATGGGGAACACACTCTGTGCACACCATGCATTTGCCATCACCAGGTTGGGCAACTCAACCTTGTGTTTATTTCATTCAGGTCTATGCTTCTTCACTCTGGTGCTTGTTGTTCAGTCACTCAGTCACGCCTGCCTCTGCAACCCCATGGACTGCAGCATGCCAGGCTTCCCTGTCCTTCACTGTCCCCCAGGATTCGCTCAAACTCAGTTCCATTGAGTCGATGATGCCATCCAACGATGCCGTCCTCTCTCTCCCTTCTCCTCCTCCCCTCAATCTTTCCCAGCATCAGGGTCTTTCCTACTGAGCTGGCTCTTCGCATCAGTTGGCCAAAGCACTGGTGCTTCTTCATAAATTTATTATTTTCTCTGTTGTTTTATATTTTATTATATGTATTTCCTTTGTGGAATGAGGCAGATTATAAAAAAAAATAATAAAATAAAATAAAATCAGCTGGAATGGCTTCACTGGGAGCCCTCAGCCCTCTGAGCTGATTAAGAGCTCCAGGGGAATCCTTGATTATGGTAAGCAGCACCTTGGAGTTAAAGGTTTCTTTAGCCCAGGGCTGTGTCTGATACCCCCCACAGGCCCCAACTCAGGGTTGCCTAGGGTTTTAGCCACAGAAAGCCTCTGGCAGGAATTTAATTAGGTTCAGTTCACGAGTTAAGACTGCTCCTAAGGTGTGTCTCCGCCCTCCTTCCTGGATAGACAAGCACTGTCTGCCCCAGGCCCGCCCTCCAGCCTGGCTCTCTTTGGGGAGGGAGCATCTCTAAGCTACATCTTGTAAGGGCCTGAGAAATGAAAGCAATTTGATTCAGGAATCACCTTAGAGGGCTGTCCAAGATGCTGGTTCATTCTCTCCGGCCCAGATCTGCTGCCTCCGATCTGCTGAGCCCTGGAATCTGCACTTTCGCCAGCTGCACCCCAGGGAGAGACCCACGGGCGGGGAACCACTCTGGGTCTCACCAGTCTCCTGGGATGGGGCAGCAACGCCACCTAGTGGCTCCTGCTGAAACACACTACCCACTGCTCTTCCTGCCCCCCTTTAGGGAGGTGAGTCCCCCCACCCACCTCCTCCTCTGCCTCCAGGGCCTCAGAGAAGGCAGAGAGGAGGAGATGGTGGAACGAGTAACCTCCTAGACGGGCCTTTCCCCTAGCCTTCCAGACCCACCACACTTCCAGACCCACCCAGGGGACTCCCCGTGCTCTATTCTTAAAGGAACCTCCAGGGCAGGGCATCTGCACAGCCCCCTGAGCTTCGCGGTGCTGGGCAGGGGTGTGTGCTGGGGTTCAACTTCCTTACTTGAGTAAGGACAACTGAGAGCTTCCTTTAAACATGCTTCTTGCGTCTTTCAAAACCTCCTGAATTGTGCACATCGTACTCCATCACATTTCTTCAATATGAAAATATTTCCTTCCTTGTTAAAAAAAAAAAAAAAAAAGCTAGATGCTCTAGAAAGAGGCAGACTTTATTCTGTGGCTTCACTGACCCACCTCCACAATTAGCCCACTTTGGGTTACTTTCTGGAGGCACCTGTACCCTAGGGGTACCATCGACACCCGTTTGAACACACAAATCAAATCCCAGCCACGCCAGACAAATGGGTCAGAGCCAGGCGTCACACCTCTCGTGTGCCAGCTTGAACGGGGGGCCAGAGGTGCCCATAAAGGAGCCCCCGTCCTGGGGACAGCAGGGAGGCGCTCACCACTCTTGCCCACAGGCCCGGCCACCCCGTCCACATCAGCTCGCCCCTTTGGTCCTTGCCCCCTGCCCTCGGAAGCAGCGTCTCCACCACGGCAGGCTGTACTGTTACAAATCCTCTTTAATAATCAGTCGTGTGTGTGTGTGTTACAGAGCTGTGCCCTGGGCCCCTCCCCACTCCCCTTCAAGGCACAACCTTACCCACCCATTCCCTGGGGAATGGAGGGCAGGAGAAAGCATCTTCACTCCCCTGGGCCGCTCAGGGTCCTGGTGAATGCAGAGCCAGCTCTGTGCCACACTGGGAGCGTTCACCCTCTGCTTCCCTAAGCGGCCCAGGGCCAGTCCAGACCTTCATGCCCAGGCCACCCCCCTTCAGTCCAGCTCACGCAGGCCCTGACCCCACAGCGTGGCCCAGACTGGCCTGAGCTGCTGGGTGAGGCTGGGTCAGGCTGAAGAAGGGGTGCCGCTTCTTAGGTCAGGTCAAGCCCACCCTCTCCCACTACCTCAAGGAAAATGGAAAAACCAAACAGGAGCATCAGAGTGGAAACAAAGCTGACCCACGCAGTGGGCAGTGAGAACCCAGCGCACCTTATCCAACCCCCCCTCCCCCCGCCCAGTTTTTAACACACTTTCTCCCATACAATATATACAGCCCCCAAGGCAGGTAGAAACCCAGCCCACCTGCGCAGGGAGCATTTTCTTTGGGTTGTTAAGACAACCTTGGCAGACAGGGAGTGCGTGGAGGAGCCACAGAGTAGCTGGGGCTTAAGGCTGATGGCAAAAAAGCAAAGGGGAGGGGTTCAAGTCCCCAGGAAGCACCCCCCACTTCCAGCCAGCACGGGACGGACAAGGGGTCTTGGCAGTGAGGTGGGAGGCGGGCCTGGAGTGGGGAAGCCGAGGAGAGACTCTAGGAGCCCTGAGGCTGGGGGTCAGGCGGGGAGGTGGGGACAGCAGCCGCCTCAGTACTTGGGCACCTTGCTGTAGTCTTCAGAATGGACACGCCGGCATAAGAACATGGACAAGAACATCCCCAGGAGCTGGTGAGGGAGAGAGAGTGACAGTCAGAGGCAGGACCCCAGAGGAGCATCCTGCTGTCCAGGTCAGCACACAGGGCCTGACCTGGATGAAGCCGATCCTCAGCTAGAGCCTCAGGACCAACCTGTGACTCAGGAGGCAGAGGGCCCTGCGAGGGGCGGGGGTCAGGCCAGGCTTGCCATGGGGCCTCTTGAAGCCGATGGGCCTCAACTCACCCCTCCCTCCAACCCGAACATATGCAGAGCAGGTTGAATCTGGTGGGGGACAGCACGGGGGTGGGGGTGGAGGGGAGGGGACCCAGACCTCGATGACAGCGACGCCCACACACACGCCGAGGATGACGCCCAGGTTCTCCTGCAGCCAGCTCTGCACTTTCTCCATGCAGCCCTATGAGCAGAGAACACAGCCACGTCACTCCACGATGGGCCGCGTCACCCTGACACGCAGGATCACCAGGATCGCCCGGAGGTCCAGCAGAGCGGGGTCTGGGTGGTCCTCGAATGGATCCGTTGATGAACACAAAGATGAAGGTGCAAATGACGAGCAAACAGATGAATCAAAGGAAGGCAGAACAGCTCCGTGAAGAAAGGTCGATGGAGCGATAGCCCAGGTGAGGCCAGGGGCCGGAGGGTCTGAACACACTGTGCCCCGAGCCCAGCCCCCACCCCCGACAACCACCCACGCACCTCCTGGTACACCGGCCAGTCCTCGGGGTTGTTGCCGCTCTGGGTTCTGTTGCCAAAGGGGGCCTCGCAGAAGCCCTTCAGCGGCATCATGAGGGCGTCCTCCTCATCACTCTTCTTGCAGGAACAGGGGAAGGTGATGTTGGCGAGATTCATGAGCTCGGCGTTTTCTGTCCAGTTGAGGAAGCTGACCCAGCCGCAGCACTTCACCTGGCCGGGGGAGGGGACAGGGTGCTCGAGCCCACCGCCCGCTCAACTGGGGGCTTCCTGGACAGGAGCTCAGATCTGCCCCGTCCAACTCTGCCCCCGACTCCCACCCCCCGTCCAACTCTGCCCCCGACTCCCACCCCCGACCCCGGTCTCAGCCAAACCCCCAGGATTAGAGTTTAGGTTTCACTTTGGGCTTTGTGAGCCACAGGGAATTGAAAGAGGCTCTCAGGAAACACCACAAACTCTGAAAACAGCAGGGAACAAAATCAGAAGCAGCAAAAAGAGAAAAAAACAGAAGGGATGGCCACGTTGAAAAGACACGGGCGTGCAAGACACGAGGAGGGCAGCGGCATCCGACGGGGGCGTGGGGGCTGGAGTCAGGCCACCGGGCTCCAATCCAGTTCTGCCACCTACCAACTACTCAACTCTGGTCAAAGCGCTGACCTCAACTTTCCCATCTGGAAAATGGGGGGAGCTAACTCACTCCCTAACTTGATCTGTTATGAAGATGAAATGGGACGAGGCAGCCAAGGTGTCCAGCCCAGGTCAGGAGGGCACAGCAGTCACCCAGGAGAGGCCGGTTCCAACTGCAGGCTCTGAGCACATGCTGGAGCTGAGGTTTGGCTCTGAGCTTCCTGGTTGCCAGAGTGAAAAGGGAGATGTGGTACATCTGCCTTTTTAGAGGAGAAAATGCTCAAGATGATCCTGACGCAAAGAAAGCTCGTGAAGAAGACCCCATGAGGCTTCAGATCACAGGCGGCTTGAATTGCCGATGGGACCGGGATCTCAGGGGCGAGGCCTGCGTCCAGAAAATGCCCCTGAAGGCAGAGCGGAGTCGGGGGTGGGCCCTGTCAAATGTTGGCCCTGCCCCATGCACAGGCAACTTGCTGCACTTCTTTGAGCCCCAGTTTCCTCATCTGGAGAATGGGGTGAGGACAGCCACTCTGCTAGGGCTGAAGGGCTAGTACGGGTGAGCTGCGTGCCACCATGCCCAGCACGTGGTCGCTTCCCCACCGGCCTCTTTCCCGTCTGAAGTGACGAGTTCCTGCACAGCAGCCCGGTGGCCAGCAGGGGGCGTGCCAGGCACACTCAGGCGTTCACCCGCTCCGGTCAGTTTCTAGTTGAGGGTTTATCTTCTATCTTGCTCCTTTCTTGCTGGCTGCCTCCTCTCCATCTTTCACTTTGGGCTTTGTGAGCCACAGGGAATTGAAAGAGGCTCTCAGGAAACACCACAAACTCTGAAAACAGCAGGGAACAAAATCAGAAGCAGCAAAAAGAGAAAAAAACAGAAGGGATGGCCACGTTGAAAAGACACGGGCGTGCAAGACACGAGGAGGGCAGCGGCATCCGACGGGGGCGTGGGGGCTGGAGTCAGGCCACCAGGCTCCAATCCAGTTCTGCCACCTACCAACTACTCAACTCTGGTCAAAGCGCTGACCTCAACTTTCCCATCTGGAAAATGGGGGGAGCTAACTCACTCCCTAACTTGATCTGTTATGAAGATGAAATGGGACGAGGCAGCCAAGGTGTCCAGCCCAGGTCAGGAGGGCACAGCAGTCACCCAGGAGAGGCCGGTTCCAACTGCAGGCTCTGAGCACATGCTGGAGCTGAGGTTTGGCTCTGAGCTTCCTGGTTGCCAGAGTGAAAAGGGAGATGTGGTACATCTGCCTTTTTAGAGGAGAAAATGCTCAAGATGATCCTGACGCAAAGAAAGCTCGTGAAGAAGACCCCATGAGGCTTCAGATCACAGGCGGCTTGAATTGCCGATGGGACCGGGATCTCAGGGGCGAGGCCTGCGTCCAGAAAATGCCCCTGAAGGCAGAGCGGAGTCGGGGGTGGGCCCTGTCAAATGTTGGCCCTGCCCCATGCACAGGCAACTTGCTGCACTTCTTTGAGCCCCAGTTTCCTCATCTGGAGAATGGGGTGAGGACAGCCACTCTGCTAGGGCTGAAGGGCTAGTACGGGTGAGCTGCGTGCCACCATGCCCAGCACGTGGTCGCTTCCCCACCGGCCTCTTTCCCGTCTGAAGTGACGAGTTCCTGCACAGCAGCCCGGTGGCCAGCAGGGGGCGTGCCAGGCACACTCAGGCGTTCACCCGCTCCGGTCAGTTTCTAGTTGAGGGTTTATCTTCTATCTTGCTCCTTTCTTGCTGGCTGCCTCCTCTCCATCAAGAAAGGCTGGCACCTCTGAGGGGCACCCACAGCCCCTTCCACACCCAAGCCAAGTCAAGCAGCTTCTCTTGGTCGTTCAACTGCACCAGGCAGAGCCCTGCTCTCCAGGGCCCCCTGCAAGGACACCCCCCGAGTCTCAGTGCCCCCGCATCATAACAAAATATCACCACTCACAGGCCACATGCTAAGTGCCTTGGGCTTTACAAACTCATTGCATGTGAGCGTGGACCAATAGTCCCATTTCAGAGATGAGGAGACTGAGTCAGAGAAGGCCTGGCCAGGAAGTAGCTGAGTTTTGTATTTCAGCCACCAGGAGCCTGTTTTCTTACCACCATCCCAAGCAGCTCTGATAGACATCAAGTCACCGAGAGGTCCTGCCTGCTGCAGGAATTCCCCCAGTCAGTCCACCTCCTCCCCTGACGCTTGTTTATCCTGGGACGCCCCCCTGCCCCCACCCCAGTCTCAGCAAAGGGTCTCAGCAATTGTGGATCAAACCAAAGGTGGGATGACAATGGCTTCCTGTGCGCCTGGAGCCTCTCAGGTGACACAGGCCCCCCGTGTCACCAAACCTCAGTGACGCATGTAGGCCAGGAAGTGTCTCCCTCCCTTCCTTCACTGCTTGGAGAACAGATGTGCCCACGTGGCCGGGGCAGAGATCCGCCTCTAGTCTCCGGGGGCTCCTGCTGTCAGGCTTTCCTGCCCTGCCCCTCACCCACAGGCCTCCGCAAGGCAGCGGGCGGGCAGGGCCAGCAGGCCCTCTTGTGACAGAGTGGGTGGCTACCGCCCGGGGACGGGCAGGTCCCAGTCGAGAGCACATAACATCCGGGACCACCCAAGGCGGGCGTCTGGGGCCTTATCCCCGAGGGCGTTTGCTGTGTGTGGTGACTGGTTTGACATCAAGGCAGGAACACGGACATCAAGGCAGGCTGGGAACCCAGTCAGTCAGCCTGCCCTTCTGTCTTCCACTTTAATTGAGGTGAAATACACTCAAGTGTATTGGGCTTCCCTGATGGCTCAGGTGGTAAAGCGTCTGCCTGCAACGTGGGAGACCTGGGTTCGATCCCTGGGTCGGGACGATCCCCTGGAGTAAGGGAATGGCAGCCCACTCCAGTGTTCTTCCTGGATAATCCCCAAGGACAGAGGAGCCTGGTGAGCTACAGTTCATGGGATCCCAAAGAGTCGGACACAACCGAGCAACTTCACTTCACACTGAAGTGAACAAATGCATCTTGAACTTTTCTACCCATGTTGACATAACCGCCACCTGGATCAAAATTTGAATAGAACATTCCTTTCGCCCTGGAAGGTTCCCATGCCATCTCCCCAGAGGCGGACTTCATGGGGGCCTGCGTAGCCTCTCAGCTGTGATGCGCAGCCTCGTAACCTCCAGGGGGAGCGCCCGGCCTGGCTGGAGAGGAGCGGGAGGAGGACTGCTTCCACCTCTCTGGCCAGGGGTGGGGAGAGCGCTGTGATCCTGGATCAGCCTCCGGGCCCAGGGTCCCTGGGCGAAGACTTGTGGGGATCACTGGGGGTCGGGCAGGAAGAGGGGCTGCTCAGGAGCTCCTGACCCCAGCAGACACACACTCACACTCACACCACCAGCTTTGTCTGTCGGGCGCGCAGGCCCACAGGAACCCAGAGGCCTGTCCGCGTGCCCCTCACCTGAGCCTGCACGTAGTCCCAGGCCTCCTGCAGGCTGTCCCCGGAGCCGTCCGTGTAGTTGTGAATGAGCTTGGTCACGATGCTGCCCATCTCCTGCTTCAGCTGCAGAGGAGAGAGCACGGACCACGGTCAGCATGTTCGAAACCTGCAACCTCATCCCTGGTCACATGTGCTTAAGCCGCCTCTCTGCCATGCCCTGAAACACCGGGGCTACACTCACTGCTCAGAAGCATGTTGTCACCCGTTCCAACCACTTTCCTGGTCTTCCCTGGGCACCAGCCCCCCCGACCCCAGTGCAGTCAGGGTCAGCCATCCCCGCCCAACCGTCTCCTCAGCACTAAACAGCGCGGGAGCCTGTCCACTCAGAATCTGTCCTGAGCAGCCCCGTCCTCCTGCCCGACCCCATAGCTGCAAACTGTCCAGCGGCGGGCATCTCACCAAGCTCGGGAGAAACGCTGTCGTCTTCTCAACAGCCCACAAGGCCCTACACCTTTTGGCCAGCTCTTTTTGTTTCTTTGTTTTTAATTAATTAACTTTTTTAACTGAAGGATAATTGCTTTACAGAACTGGCCCTGCTGCTTCCAGACCTCACTTTTCCTGCTCTTCTGCCTTCCTTTGCAGTTACGGGGTCTTTGGGCAAGGCGCACTCCTGCCTGGGGCCTTTGCACTTGCTGCCCCCTCGGCCTAAAGTCTTCCTTCCCCAAACGTGAACATGGCTCATTGTCCCACTCTCTTCAGAGCTCTTCTCAAATGGCTCTTCCTCAGAAGGGCCGTCCTGAGCCGCCCAGGAAAGTCACAGCCCTTCCCTATCCCCTGCCAGGCCCCCCTTATCCTACGAGGGGAGGCCCACTGCAGGTTTTTCCCTGTAGCCTCGTCATAACACGCTCATCTGCTTCCAGGATTTACGGTCTCTCTCATCCACTAGAACATCAGCTCCGTGTTGGGGGGCAGCAACTGAGTCTGAGACAGCCTGGCCAGGGGAAGTGCGCGGTGGGCATGGAGAATGAACGCACGAGGAAGCCCCCCACCTGCCCAGCTCCAGGGCCCCCCAAAGCTCACATCTGCCTAGGCTGGCTGGGTATGTAAGGTCCCTGCGGGAGGAGAGGGAAGCACCTGCTTTTCACTAACCCCGCAGAGGAAACACTCGTTTATAAAGAAGGTTGGGTGTGAGGTGCCGGGATCAAAAGGCTCCAGCCCCCGAGGCCTCTTTCTGGGGTTTGAACAGAGGATCTTACTATGGCAGCTTTTCAGGAACCAGCCCACTGTGCAGCAGGAGGTGAGACCCAAACCGGCCCCACCTGCAAACCTTGCTCAGGGGGCTCCCCGGGCACCCCAGCTGGAACAGGCTGCTCACGGCCACCTTTTGTCCCCACAGAACCTTGGGGCAAGGGGCCTGAGAGGAGCGGGAACACCGAGGGGACAGCCCCGTGCCTGCCCTTCGGTTCCTGAGAAAGAGGAATCAGGGAGGTGGGACAGGGATCTCCAGATGGGGCTTTCAGAGCAAGCTGGCTCAGAACTCCGTGAGCGGGGGCTTCCTCCAGCTCCCCACGAACACAGCACTCAAAGAACCCACATCCTGCAGACCGCCCTGCGGGCCCGGCCCCCTCTGTTCACCTGCCCCAGAATCGCTCTCTGTCCCTCTCTTACTTTAAATTTCTTAGTCAAATATTTCTCTGGTTTTACTGGCAGAGATCTACAACTTGCAGAATCTAGCCTGTCAATAACTAATCACAACAGCAGTGGCCAGCTTTGATCAAGCTTGTTATTACCAGTACCGTGCGAAGGACTTTTAATGCATTATTTGACTATCCCTCCAGGCAGATCAAAGGCCTAGGTATTATGGAGGGGCAGAAAACAAGGCCCAGAGAGGTTAGTTAACTTGCCTAAGATCTCACAGCCAACATGTGAAGAGCTGGGGCTTGGACCCATGTCTGACTGATTTCAGAACCCAAGTTTTTATCCGTTGAGCTCTATCAGCATTTAAATCACCTGGCCATCGCTTGCAATAGGTCAGACCAGTTTCTTTTCCTTTTTTTTTTTCTTTAGTACTTAATCTTTAATATGTTTGGAAGGAAGGTGAAGGTGAAGTTGCTCAGTCATGTCCGACTCTTTGCGACNGGCACAACCTTACCCACCCATTCCCTGGGGAATGGAGGGCAGGAGAAAGCATCTTCACTCCCCTGGGCCGCTCAGGGTCCTGGTGAATGCAGAGCCAGCTCTGTGCCACACTGGGAGCGTTCACCCTCTGCTTCCCTAAGCGGCCCAGGGCCAGTCCAGACCTTCATGCCCAGGCCACCCCCCTTCAGTCCAGCTCACGCAGGCCCTGACCCCACAGCGTGGCCCAGACTGGCCTGAGCTGCTGGGTGAGGCTGGGTCAGGCTGAAGAAGGGGTGCCGCTTCTTAGGTCAGGTCAAGCCCACCCTCTCCCACTACCTCAAGGAAAATGGAAAAACCAAACAGGAGCATCAGAGTGGAAACAAAGCTGACCCACGCAGTGGGCAGTGAGAACCCAGCGCACCTTATCCAACCCCCCCTCCCCCCGCCCAGTTTTTAACACACTTTCTCCCATACAATATATACAGCCCCCAAGGCAGGTAGAAACCCAGCCCACCTGCGCAGGGAGCATTTTCTTTGGGTTGTTAAGACAACCTTGGCAGACAGGGAGTGCGTGGAGGAGCCACAGAGTAGCTGGGGCTTAAGGCTGATGGCAAAAAAGCAAAGGGGAGGGGTTCAAGTCCCCAGGAAGCACCCCCCACTTCCAGCCAGCACGGGACGGACAAGGGGTCTTGGCAGTGAGGTGGGAGGCGGGCCTGGAGTGGGGAAGCCGAGGAGAGACTCTAGGAGCCCTGAGGCTGGGGGTCAGGCGGGGAGGTGGGGACAGCAGCCGCCTCAGTACTTGGGCACCTTGCTGTAGTCTTCAGAATGGACACGCCGGCATAAGAACATGGACAAGAACATCCCCAGGAGCTGGTGAGGGAGAGAGAGTGACAGTCAGAGGCAGGACCCCAGAGGAGCATCCTGCTGTCTAGGTCAGCACACAGGGCCTGACCTGGATGAAGCCGATCCTCAGCTAGAGCCTCAGGACCAACCTGTGACTCAGGAGGCAGAGGGCCCTGCGAGGGGCGGGGGTCAGGCCAGGCTTGCCATGGGGCCTCTTGAAGCCGATGGGCCTCAACTCACCCCTCCCTCCACCCCGAACATATGCAGAGCAGGTTGAATCTGGTGGGGGACAGCACGGGGGTGGGGGTGGAGGGGAGGGGACCCAGACCTCGATGACAGCGACGCCCACACACACGCCGAGGATGACGCCCAGGTTCTCCTGCAGCCAGCTCTGCACTTTCTCCATGCAGCCCTATGAGCAGAGAACACAGCCACGTCACTCCACGATGGGCCGCGTCACCCTGACACGCAGGATCACCAGGATCGCCCGGAGGTCCAGCAGAGCGGGGTCTGGGTGGTCCTCGAATGGATCCGTTGATGAACACAAAGATGAAGGTGCAAATGACGAGCAAACAGATGAATCAAAGGAAGGCAGAACAGCTCCGTGAAGAAAGGTCGATGGAGCGATAGCCCAGGTGAGGCCAGGGGCCGGAGGGTCTGAACACACTGTGCCCCGAGCCGAGCCCCCGCCCCCGACAACCACCCACGCACCTCCTGGTACACCGGCCAGTCCTCGGGGTTGTTGCCGCTCTGGGTTCTGTTGCCAAAGGGGGCCTCGCAGAAGCCCTTCAGCGGCATCATGAGGGCGTCCTCCTCATCACTCTTCTTGCAGGAACAGGGGAAGGTGATGTTGGCGAGATTCATGAGCTCGGCGTTTTCTGTCCAGTTGAGGAAGCTGACCCAGCCGCAGCACTTCACCTGGCCGGGGGAGGGGACAGGGTGCTCGAGCCCACCGCCCGCTCAACTGGGGGCTTCCTGGACAGGAGCTCAGATCTGCCCCGTCCAACTCTGCCCCCGACTCCCACCCCCCGTCCAACTCTGCCCCCGACTCCCACCCCCGACCCCGGTCTCAGCCAAACCCCCAGGATTAGAGTTTAGGTTTCACTTTGGGCTTTGTGAGCCACAGGGAATTGAAAGAGGCTCTCAGGAAACACCACAAACTCTGAAAACAGCAGGGAACAAAATCAGAAGCAGCAAAAAGAGAAAAAAACAGAAGGGATGGCCACGTTGAAAAGACACGGGCGTGCAAGACACGAGGAGGGCAGCGGCATCCGACGGGGGCGTGGGGGCTGGAGTCAGGCCACCAGGCTCCAATCCAGTTCTGCCACCTACCAACTACTCAACTCTGGTCAAAGCGCTGACCTCAACTTTCCCATCTGGAAAATGGGGGGAGCTAACTCACTCCCTAACTTGATCTGTTATGAAGATGAAATGGGACGAGGCAGCCAAGGTGTCCAGCCCAGGTCAGGAGGGCACAGCAGTCACCCAGGAGAGGCCGGTTCCAACTGCAGGCTCTGAGCACATGCTGGAGCTGAGGTTTGGCTCTGAGCTTCCTGGTTGCCAGAGTGAAAAGGGAGATGTGGTACATCTGCCTTTTTAGAGGAGAAAATGCTCAAGATGATCCTGACGCAAAGAAAGCTCGTGAAGAAGACCCCATGAGGCTTCAGATCACAGGCGGCTTGAATTGCCGATGGGACCGGGATCTCAGGGGCGAGGCCTGCGTCCAGAAAATGCCCCTGAAGGCAGAGCGGAGTCGGGGGTGGGCCCTGTCAAATGTTGGCCCTGCCCCATGCACAGGCAACTTGCTGCACTTCTTTGAGCCCCAGTTTCCTCATCTGGAGAATGGGGTGAGGACAGCCACTCTGCTAGGGCTGAAGGGCTAGTACGGGTGAGCTGCGTGCCACCATGCCCAGCACGTGGTCGCTTCCCCACCGGCCTCTTTCCCGTCTGAAGTGACGAGTTCCTGCACAGCAGCCCGGTGGCCAGCAGGGGGCGTGCCAGGCACACTCAGGCGTTCACCCGCTCCGGTCAGTTTCTAGTTGAGGGTTTATCTTCTATCTTGCTCCTTTCTTGCTGGCTGCCTCCTCTCCATCAAGAAAGGCTGGCACCTCTGAGGGGCACCCACAGCCCCTTCCACACCCAAGCCAAGTCAAGCAGCTTCTCTTGGTCGTTCAACTGCACCAGGCAGAGCCCTGCTCTCCAGGGCCCCCTGCAAGGACACCCCCCGAGTCTCAGTGCCCCCGCATCATAACAAAATATCACCACTCACAGGCCACATGCTAAGTGCCTTGGGCTTTACAAACTCATTGCATGTGAGCGTGGACCAATAGTCCCATTTCAGAGATGAGGAGACTGAGTCAGAGAAGGCCTGGCCAGGAAGTAGCTGAGTTTTGTATTTCAGCCACCAGGAGCCTGTTTTCTTACCACCATCCCAAGCAGCTCTGATAGACATCAAGTCACCGAGAGGTCCTGCCTGCTGCAGGAATTCCCCCAGTCAGTCCACCTCCTCCCCTGACGCTTGTTTATCCTGGGACGCCCCCCTGCCCCCACCCCAGTCTCAGCAAAGGGTCTCAGCAATTGTGGATCAAACCAAAGGTGGGATGACAATGGCTTCCTGTGCGCCTGGAGCCTCTCAGGTGACACAGGCCCCCCGTGTCACCAAACCTCAGTGACGCATGTAGGCCAGGAAGTGTCTCCCTCCCTTCCTTCACTGCTTGGAGAACAGATGTGCCCACGTGGCCGGGGCAGAGATCCGCCTCTAGTCTCCGGGGGCTCCTGCTGTCAGGCTTTCCTGCCCTGCCCCTCACCCACAGGCCTCCGCAAGGCAGCGGGCGGGCAGGGCCAGCAGGCCCTCTTGTGACAGAGTGGGTGGCTACCGCCCGGGGACGGGCAGGTCCCAGTCGAGAGCACATAACATCCGGGACCACCCAAGGCGGGCGTCTGGGGCCTTATCCCCGAGGGCATTTGCTGTGTGTGGTGACTGGTTTGACATCAAGGCAGGAACACGGACATCAAGGCAGGCTGGGAACCCAGTCAGTCAGCCTGCCCTTCTGTCTTCCACTTTAATTGAGGTGAAATACACTCAAGTGTATTGGGCTTCCCTGATGGCTCAGGTGGTAAAGCGTCTGCCTGCAACGTGGGAGACCTGGGTTCGATCCCTGGGTCGGGACGATCCCCTGGAGTAAGGGAATGGCAGCCCACTCCAGTGTTCTTCCTGGATAATCCCCAAGGACAGAGGAGCCTGGTGAGCTACAGTTCATGGGATCCCAAAGAGTCGGACACAACCGAGCAACTTCACTTCACACTGAAGTGAACAAATGCATCTTGAACTTTTCTACCCATGTTGACATAACCGCCACCTGGATCAAAATTTGAATAGAACATTCCTTTCGCCCTGGAAGGTTCCCATGCCATCTCCCCAGAGGCGGACTTCATGGGGGCCTGCGTAGCCTCTCAGCTGTGATGCGCAGCCTCGTAACCTCCAGGGGGAGCGCCCGGCCTGGCTGGAGAGGAGCGGGAGGAGGACTGCTTCCACCTCTCTGGCCAGGGGTGGGGAGAGCGCTGTGATCCTGGATCAGCCTCCGGGCCCAGGGTCCCTGGGCGAAGACTTGTGGGGATCACTGGGGGTCGGGCAGGAAGAGGGGCTGCTCAGGAGCTCCTGACCCCAGCAGACACACACTCACACTCACACCACCAGCTTTGTCTGTCGGGCGCGCAGGCCCACAGGAACCCAGAGGCCTGTCCGCGTGCCCCTCACCTGAGCCTGCACGTAGTCCCAGGCCTCCTGCAGGCTGTCCCCGGAGCCGTCCGTGTAGTTGTGAATGAGCTTGGTCACGATGCTGCCCATCTCCTGCTTCAGCTGCAGAGGAGAGAGCACGGACCACGGTCAGCATGCTCGAAACCTGCAACCTCATCCCTGGTCACATGTGCTTAAGCCGCCTCTCTGCCATGCCCTGAAACACCGGGGCTACGCTCACTGCTCAGAAGCATGTTGTCACCCGTTCCAACCACTTTCCTGGTCTTCCCTGGGCACCAGCCCCCCCGACCCCAGTGCAGTCAGGGTCAGCCATCCCCGCCCAACCGTCTTCTCAGCACTAAACAGCGCGGGAGCCTGTCCACTCAGAATCTGTCCTGAGCAGCCCCGTCCTCCTGCCCGACCCCATAGCTGCAAACTGTCCAGCGGCGGGCATCTCACCAAGCTCGGGAGAAACGCTGTCGTCTTCTCAACAGCCCACAAGGCCCTACACCTTTTGGCCAGCTCTTTTTGTTTCTTTGTTTTTAATTAATTAACTTTTTTAACTGAAGGATAATTGCTTTACAGAACTGGCCCTGCTGCTTCCAGACCTCACTTTTCCTGCTCTTCCGCCTTCCTTTGCAGTTACGGGGTCTTTGGGCAAGGCGCACTCCTGCCTGGGGCCTTTGCACTTGCTGTCCCCTCGGCCTAAAGTCTTCCTCCCCCAAACGTGAACATGGCTCATTGTCCCACTCTCTTCAGAGCTCTTCTCAAATGCCTCTTCCTCAGAAGGGCCGTCCTGAGCCGCCCAGGAAAGTCACAGCCCTTCCCTATCCCCTGCCAGGCCCCCCTATCCTACGAGGGGAGGCCCACTGCAGGTTTTTCCCTGTAGCCTCGTCATGACACGCTCATCTGCTTCCAGGATTTACGGTCTCTCTCACCCACTAGAACATCAGCTCCGTGTTGGGGGGCAGCAACTGAGTCTGAGACAGCCTGGCCAAGGGAAGTGCGCGGTGGGCATGGAGAATGAACGCACGAGGAAGCCCCCCACCTGCCCAGCTCCAGGGCCCCCCAAAGCTCACATCTGCCTAGGCTGGCTGGGTATGTAAGGTCCCTGCGGGAGGAGAGGGAAGCACCTGCTTTTCACTAACCCCGCAGAGGAAACACTCGTTTATAAAGAAGGTGGGTGTGAGGTGCCGGGATCAAAAGGCTCCAGCCCCCGAGGCCTCTTTCTGGGGTTTGAACAGAGGATCTTACTATGGCAGCTTTTCAGGAACCAGCCCACTGTGCAACAGGAGGTGAGACCCAAACCGGCCCCACCTGCAAACCTTGCTCAGGGGGCTTCCCGGGCACCCCAGCTGGAACAGGCTGCTCACGGCCACCTTTTGTCCCCACAGAACCTTGGGGCAAGGGGCCTGAGAGGAGCGGGAACACCGAGGGGACAGCCCCGTGCCTGCCCTTCGGTTCCTGAGAAAGAGGAATCAGGGAGGTGGGACAGGGATCTCCAGATGGGGCTTTCAGAGCAAGCTGGCTCAGAACTCCGTGAGCGGGGGCTTCCTCCAGCTCCCCACGAACACAGCGCTCAAAGAACCCACATCCTGCAGACCGCCCTGCGGGCCCGGCCCCCCTCTGTTCACCTGCCCCAGAATCGCTCTCTGTCCCTCTCTTACTTTAAATTTCTTAGTCAAATATTTCTCTGGTTTTACTGGCAGAGATCTACAACTTGCAGAATCTAGCCTGTCAATAACTAATCACAACAGCAGTGGCCAGCTTTGATCAAGCTTGTTATTACCAGTACCGTGCGAAGGACTTTTAATGCATTATTTGACTATCCCTCCAGGCAGATCAAAGGCCTAGGTATTATGGAGAGGCAGAAAACAAGGCCCAGAGAGGTTAGTTAACTTGCCTAAGATCTCACAGCCAACATGTGAAGAGCTGGGGCTTGGACCCATGTCTGACTGATTCCAGAACCCAAGTTTTTATCCGTTGAGCTCTATCAGCATTTAAATCACCTGGCCATCGCTTGCAATAGGTCAGACCAGTTTCTTTTCCTTTTTTTTTTTTCTTTAGTACTTAATCTTTAATATGTTTGGAAGGAAGGTGAAGGTGAAGTTGCTCAGTCATGTCCGACTCTTTGCGACCCCGTGGACTGTAACCTACCAGGCTTCTCCATCCATGGGATTCTCCAGGCAAGAATACTGGAGTGGATTGCCATTTCCTTCTCCAGGGGATCTTCCCAACCCAGGGATCGAACCCGGGTCTCCTGCATTGGAGGCAGACGCTTTAACCTCTGAGCCACCAGGGAATTTGGTCAGAATCTATGGAAGTCTACAAAAATCTACAGACCATATGGCTGTGTAACGCAACGCACGATGTATTATAACAGTACCATACAGAGAATGTAAAATGTAAAGTTAGACATTAAGTTAACTCACAGATGTGAATATAGTCTTTTCTCCAGTGCTGACAAGGACCACTTACTTTAAAATTCTCTTAACAAATAATTAAAAGCTGCCTAAGTTTCATTTTGAACTGTGGTGTTGGAGAAGACTCTTGAGAGTCCCTTGGACTGCAAGGAGATCCAACCAGTCCATTCTAAAGGAGATCAGTCCTGGATATTCATTGGAAGGGCTGATACTAAAGCTGCAACTCCAATACTTTGGCCACCTCATGCAAAAAGTCAACTCTTTGGAAAAGACCCTGACGCTGGGAGGGATTTGGGGGCAGGAGGAGAAGGGGACGACAGAGGATGAGAGGGCTGGATGGCATCACTGACTCGACGGACATGAGCTTGAGTGAACTCCGGTAGTTGGTGATGGACAGGGAGGCCTGGCGTGCTGCAATTCATGGGGTCGCCAAGAGTCGGACACGACTGAGCGACTGAACTGAACTGAACTGAGGTATCATTTTAAGCTCCCCCAGTTCTCTTGTTTGGAAGGAAACCCCTGAAGTCACTGCAATGAGCAGTTTTAACCCAGAGCCGCTTGGTGGTTTGCCCAAGTGGCACAGTGAGGGCTGTCTGCTGCAGAATCTGAGCCTCTCTGCCCCGACCCTCTCCGCTCCACCTCTGCTCCCCAGTGAGGCGCGGAAAGAAGGCGGTCCCCAGGGGCACTTGCAGAGAGAGCAGTCTCCCCCCACATCCTCCCACCGGACCTCCCCCCTACCGACCTGGGCTATATTTATACCCGGCATAGTTGCCACAACAGCCCAGACTTCCCTGTTTCAGCCCCCAGAAATGAGAAGGCGATGGAAGCTGGGTGGTTTCCACTGAGGCTGGGTGGTTTCCATGGAAACACCACATCCATCCTCCAGCCCAGAATGGGGCCAAGGGACACAATGGGGCCAGGGGGGCCAGGGCGGCAGGGGCTGATTCAGCTCGGCGTTGATGCCTTGGGACCCCAATGCCCAGGGGAGCCCGGGGAAGTTACCCTGGCAACCAGGCTGTTCCTGAGTCAGGGAGGAGCAGGGAGAAGCAGCTCACCGTCTCACTTCACCCCTGCAGGGGCCACTCTGCGGGTTCTGCCTGCCCCATGCCCACTCTCCCTCCTTCAAACAGCAACTCCCTTCCTTAGCAGTGAGCACCCCTCAAACCCTCCATGTGGCCGAGGAGTCCTGCCCCCTCGCTGCCAGGGGCAAGCAAAAACCCAGGCTGCCACTTAGTGCCTCTACACCCTGGCACAGCGAGTGGTTCAGGAATGGGCAAGTGACCCAAGGTCACACCCGAGGGCCCTCGCTTTCGGCTAATTTGGTGGGATGAGGGCCTGAGTGGCCACTCCAACCCCCCCTGGAGACAGCTGGCCTGAGGAGGAAGCCAGCCGAGGTGAGCAGGGCTGAGGATGAAGACAGTGCTGGTCAGAAGCCTGGACCCAGCTGAGCCTGCAGCCAGGGCAGGCCAGTTTCAGTTGGGTTACTGTTACATGTAATAAAGAGGCTTGCCTAGGAATGGCTGCATAATTTACAGCCCAGTGTAAAGTGAAAATGCAGGGCTCCTCACTTCAAAATGATTAGGCATTTCAAGACACCAGCCCCAGCAGAGAAAGCTTCTAAGTGTGGGATGCTGTGTGGCTGCTCAGTGTACACGCCTAGGAAGCCAGTCCTGCTCTTGCCCAATACCATCCTCCCCGCTTCCCCAAAGAGAAAAGCAAGGCACAGACAGTGAGAAGAGCTGCACAAGACCAGACAGCTGGCAGGCTGGGGAGGCACACCGATCACCAGCTACATGCATCTCCAGGACCCCGAGATCCTGTCGCAGCAAGCCGCCCAGCATCCCCACCCGACCCCGACCCTGCCGCCCTCTGGGACGCCTCGCTCCCCAGCCTCACCCCATGCTACGCTCCTATGTTGCTTTGTGGTGCGACTTTTCTGAGAGAGGTACAGTCAGAAGACAGCATATCATCCAAAACTAAGAACGCTTTTCGTACTTTTCCAGGCTCTGCTTAAATGCTCCCTGTGATGGGGAACTCAGTACCACACAAAATAGCACATTGCGGGGAGGCTCTTGGTACAATCAGCTCATTTTAAGTTGCGCCCATATGGCTTCTATCCATCAGTTTCCATCCTCCCTCTGCCTCCCAAGTCCCCGCTGGGACAACACAGAACAAATCGAATCGTTCTCTCCCAGGACAAACGTCATTCAGATGTTTGAGACCCAACCTCATCTCCCTTTACCCCTTCCTCCCCAGGGTAAATCTCCAGGCTCCTTTGCAGCCTCTTTGGGATGGTGTTCAGCCCCCTCTCCATGCTCTTATGTGCCAAACTGCCTCTCACAATGAGGGGTCCCCATGCAATGAGAGGGACCCACACCTTCTCGCCCCCTCCCCCTGTACCCACAGAAGAGGTTACCAAGCACTTTGAGGCTTCATCCTGGGAACCCGGGAAGAAATGAGGACCCTTTGCCCTGGAAGATGTGGAGTAGCATTTTCACTCTTAGTGGTCGCCTAGGTCTTTCCTGAAAGCCTGGCTGTAATCTACATAACCAGCTACTGAAGGATTCACCAGGGGCCGCCCCACGTACGTCTATCCCCCACCATGACGGGCTCCCCGAGGGCGGGCCCGAGTCAGGCCACTGGTCTCCACAATCCCTTTCCAGAAGGACACTCTGGGTGCCTTCTTCCCCTTTCCCGAAAGGGAAGAGAAAGGTCCCCACCACCCCCACCTCCAGCCCCGTCCCGACTCCAGCCACCTCCCTGTGGCCGTGGAAACCCAAGCTAGTGAGTCAGGAAGTTTCTATGGCAGGGAGAGCTGTCTCACAGAGCACGCTGTCCTCAAGGAACTCGTTTAATCACCTGTGTGTTCCCTCCTATGGATGCTGGCTGGTTGGCTACTGTGGGCCCCTTGCGTGGGAGAGGGAAGGAGGAGAAAGGGAATAATGGCTTTCCTAGCTGGCCACCCTCTCTGCAGAGCACACAGCAGTCCAGCTGAGCCCCCGCCACCACCAGCAGCCCCCTGCCTCCACGCCGGTGACCACCCAGACCATGCGAGCCCCTCCCCTCCCGCTCTCAGCCCTCAGGCCTTCTGCTCAAGTTGAAAGCGGAAGTGTTAGCCACTCAGTCATGTCTGACTCTGCGACCGTTTGGACTGTCGCCTGCCAGGCTTCTATGTCCATGCAATTCTCCAGGCAGGAATACCGCAGTGGGTTGCCATACCCTTCCCCAGAGGGCCTTCCCGACCTAGAGACTGAACCCGGGGCACCTGCACTGCAGGCAGATTCTTCACCATCAGAGCCACCCAGGGAAGCCCCCTGATTCAAACTCTCAGAGCCTCGGTGACCTCACACGTGCAGGTCAGCGGGACGGCCTGTGTGAGTGCACCCAGCCCAGCACCCAGCACGTTCTGGGAACCGGTTACTAGTTCACCCTCTCCCGCACTGACCCTTGCCCACCCTCCACCACCCAGAAAGAACACACCAGCAGCCCAGAGTATCAGAGCTGGGAATGGCCCAAGAGGTCACCAGGGGCTCGCGGAGGCTGAGTAACATGTCCCAGGCCACGTAGCAGGCAACGGCAGAACCCAGACCTGAGTTTTTCCCACTAAATGGGGGCTGGGTGATGATCAGACAAGGGAACAGCCAGAGGAATCTTAACTCCATACCTAAATCCCGGTTCCCACAGCCCTTGCTAATATGAGCATCGATACTGGTGACGATAGGAACAGCTGCCCGTTCACTGAGCCCGTACGAGGCATTAGTGAAGTCACAACGGTGACGATAATAGCAAACTCTTGCAGTGATGCCAACATGCATCTGCTCTGGGCCAGGCGGACACTAGGCCCTTCCCACCTGTCAACGCCTCCACCCTTGGTGCACTACTTATAAGGTGGCCTTCGGGGCCAGTGCGTCCCGGCACTGAGAAACGGTGGGATTTTAGGCAGGGCTGGAGGGCTGCGTGTCACCCCCACGAGCTCTGCCATTCTGTACTTCCCAGGGGGCACCTGAAGGGGGCAAGCCAAGGCCATCAACAAGCTCATTTCCATCCGGGTTCGATTATTGCCACCAAATGAGTTGTGAGTGGTATGTTGGGTTTCTGAAGTGTTTTTTGTACTTTGGAATTATGGCTAAGGGAGAGTGGACCTGCAGGATTGCTGCCATTTGACAAAGGAGGAAACCGAGGCACAGAGGGGCTGAGTAACTTGCTGGGGGTCTTAGAGCCGGGCTCCAGCATGGGCAGCTTGGTTCTGGGGTCCAGGCCCTGGGCCAACATATCTGTGTTTTCTACAAGCCTTGAAGTCTGGGCTCCCAGCAAGCCTGGGGCTGAGGGGAAGCCAGCCAGGTCTATTCTCCTCCATTGACAGAAGCAGACCCCACAGCTCGGAAGGCCTGTGCTTCGCCCAAGGCGCCCAGCCTCCCCTGCTGCCACCCTGGGAACAGTGGCTGCTGGGGGGAGGGACACTGGAGACCACTGCGGGGGGAGCCCAGGGGCTCAGTCCCTCCCACCTGCTCAGGAGGCCTGGAGACGGGGGAGACGGGGCCCGTCGCCTTCCAAAACAGACTTTTTCCTTTAGGGTCACCCAGGTCCCACCTCCCCAGCTGGGCCTCATCTGCAGGAATAAACACCACCAAGGGCATGTTTAGTCTCCCACTGGGATTTACAATGTGCTGGGAAAGAAAAAATAAATCATTCAGTCCACCTCGGGCGATCGGGTGGCGCCAGAACTTCCCCAGCGAAGCCAGGAAATTTCCCCCTGCTTCCCAGAGAAGGAGGTGGGCCAAGGGGAGGTGGGCTGGGGCTGGGGGCTGGGGGGCATGGAGTGTGGAGTCTGGGAGCTTGGGGGAGGCAGAGAGGGGGAGAGTGGGGTACCGTGACACACACAGTCTGGACTAGAGTCAGGAGAGGTGATTCTCCAAACCAGCCCGGCTCCAGGGCTGGGCGTCGCCTCTGGGGCATGGCTCCTGGTTGGCAGCCAAGCAGATTATGCCAGCTAGAGGGGGAGCAGCGTGGAAGTAGAGGGAAGCACAGGCCTCGGGTTGGAGTGGATGGGAATCTCCGCCCTGTCGCATTTGAACTACATATGACCAGGGCCAAAATTCACTGCATTCCTGGGCCTCAGTTTCTTAAACTTGAAAATGCCAATAAAACTAAAATGAGTGTCAGCGACTAGCTCAGCCCCTGGGACGTGACTGGTGCTCACAGATGGACACTTTCTTTATTACTGTGAGATGGGGCAGCCCAGGGGTGAAGAGGCGGACTGCCCAACGCCGTTTGACTAGCTTCTGAGTCACAGGAACCGCGGCCCCGTTCTCATCCACTCTCTTGGTACTGTGCCACTGACTGGGGCCCAGAGAAGCCCCAAGTGCCACACAGTGGAAATGAAGACCCAATCCTGCAACCCTTGCACTGGGACAGTAGCTTCCCTTCCCTCAACATCGGCTTTCTGTCTGGTAACCAAGCCTTTCATCTACTAAACTGCTCTTTTCCCTTTCACCTTGGCTGCCAGGAAGCTCAGTGTTCAAGTTAGCTCTAAGCTCCCAAGAGAATCTTGTCCCCCAGCTCAGGAATAACGTTTTTCTTCTCTCTCGGTGTGTCTTCTGATAGTCCTCATATTGATTTTAGCTGCTCTCTGCCTATGTTGGAAGCTAGCTCCAATGTTCCTAGCAAACAGTTGGAACCACTATAATGAAAATTTCACCAGCGTGAACCAGGAAGCCAGGTGGCCTGGGTTCAAATCCTGGCTCTGCCACTTACTAGCTGCGTGGCCTTTGGCCCAGTGACTTAGCCTCTCTGTGCCTGGGGTTCTACATCTGAAACTGAGGGTACTCATACCCATGACCTCAAAGGCTTGCTATGAGGAACAAATAAATGCAGTATATACAAAGTGTTTAGTGCTAGGCTTGCTCTAGATTCTATGAAGTATTACTTGATGATGTTGCTGTAATGTTTTCTCAACTTCCTTCCAAGAAGGATCTGTGGCAACTTGACTTCCAAAGTAGTAAAATGTAGGAGTCCACATGGCCACTGGCTCTGCCAGCCCTGTGGGTGGATGGGAACTGTGGTCCTGGAGGGAAGGCAGGATCCAGCCTCAGCTGGGCCCAGGGTGAACTCCAACTAGCTGTGTGGCGCCTGAGCCCTCACCTGGCCTGGCTCCTGGCACTGTATGCCCTCAGCCCTCACCTGGAGCATGGATGGAGGTGAGGCTCAGGAAGAGAAGGCAGGGAAAGTGGCTGACACTGAGCCCAGCATCTGGTGTGTGCTCAGTAGGGATTAGGGATAAGGGGCTAGCGTTACTATTACTGATGCTGCTGTTGTTAATCATCCCTCTGAGCATCTGCTTCCTGGCCCATCAACATAAGACTTACACAGCAGAGCTGCTGGGAGGACAAGACAAGATAATGTGCATAAAGCTTCTAGAAAATACCAAGTACACAGAGCAGGTCCTCCATAATGCCAACTGTGACAATCACGGTCAACTGGCACACCCAGTGGCCAACAGACAGCCCCCTTCTCTCTTGCGTCTCTGTCCTTAGAGGCTGAAAGCTGGATACTCACTTTCTCAGCCTCTCTTGAAGCTAGGAGTGCCTTTAAAACTCAGTCTGGAGGAGACTGGTCAGGGGCTTGCTTTTCGGATAAAAGGGATGGCCGGGGCTGGCACTGCCCCACTCCCTTTCTCCTGGCCAGAGCAGCAAAGATGTCGGGCCTGGTGTTGTGGCAGCCGTCTTGTGACCATGAGACAAGTGGCATGATGGAGAAAAAATGTCAGGATGAGGACGCTGAAGAGACAGCCAGAACCAGGGCCTCTTGAGCTTCCAAACCTGACTTCTGGTTAAATCAACAACATACGTCCTTAGAGTTTAAGCCCCAGTATGTCTGATTTTCTATTCCTTAACACTGAAGGTCTTCCCTCTGACATGGGAATAACGTTTTCATGGACCGTCTCCTCCTTGGGCCTCATCTGCGGACGAGATGCTGAGAATTATGCTAAGTGTTTCGCTAAGATAATCTCACTGAATCATTGAAGCAACCCTGAGAGTTAAATTATTCATGACCCCCGGTTACAGCAGGTGAAACCGGAACAGAGAAGCAAGCAGCTTGCCAGTGGCCACACAGCTAGGAGGTGGTGGGGGTCCAGTCTATGCTGGCCCCAGCAGCGACTCCACCCCCCTGTATTGCCTCCATTCACCTCTAGCATTCTGCCATGTAACCCCAGGGAACCAGAGGCCCTGGAGGCTGACCCGGCACCTGTGAGTCTCCTTTTTTCTTGGGGGATCCTATTTCCCCGACCAGGGATTGAACCCACACCCTTGGCCGTGAAAGCACGCAGTCCTAAACACCAAACTGCCGGGAATTCCCCATCTTTGGGCTTCTCCGTGACAACCACGGGGCCTCTTGTCTGTCCCCGACC
Organism: Oreotragus oreotragus; assembly: GCA_006410675.1. NCBI lineage: Eukaryota > Metazoa > Chordata > Mammalia > Artiodactyla > Bovidae > Oreotragus > Oreotragus oreotragus. Next base: position 165,705 of record SJYX01017228.1, read on the forward strand.
CCCAGGCCGCCCCCACCCTCACTCCCTACCCACGTGGCTAGCCCAGCCTCGGTCGGGCTAGGGAAGGGGTCGGGGGGTGCTCACCTGGCCCATGCTGAAGTAGAAGAACACCCCTGCAGCCACCTGGGCGATGAGGATCAGCAGGAGGAAGGCAAAGTACTGGGGATGCAGAGCAGACACAGTCAGCAGGGTCCCCACCACTCCCGCCTCCCCTCGGATGCCCCCACCCAGACTGGGCCAGGGCCCCCTGGGCGGGATGAGGTGGGGGCGCTGGGTGGGCAGTGCTGGGGGGACCGTACTCACCATCCCCAGCAGGCAGCGGACCTCGTTGACGGCACCCAGGCAGCCCAGGAAGCCCATGAGCATGGTGAGGGCCCCCACGCTGATGAAGACGTAGGCCGCCACCTTGAACGAGGTGGAGGAGGTCTCTGCCAGGGAAGGACACTGGATTCAGCCTGCCTGTCTTGCCCTTGATGAGTGCAAAACCGGGGCAGGGCTGCAGCCACATCCCTGCCGTGGGGTCGGGACACTGGGGTCAGCCTGCCTGTCTTGCCCTTGCTGAGTGCAAAACCGGGGCAGGGCTGCAGCCACATCCCTGCCGTGGGGTCGGGACACTGGGGTCAGCCATCCAGCCAGGCACCTGCTCCCTCCCCCGCTTTGGAGGTGGCCTCCCCCAGATGTGTGCCCCGCCCTTCCCTGCTTTACTTCTGCTCCTTAGCACTTAAGGGGCTGAAAAGACTCTAGTTTTGCTGACTTCTCTTGCTCATCGGCTGTGATTTGTAGGAGCCTGTAAGCTGCATGAGGGCAGGGGCCAGTCCCTGCTGAAACCCCACCCCCGGGACAGTGTCCAGCACAGCAAAGTGCTGTATGAGTCCCTTGCTGAATGAACGAAACAGACCGGCAGGTTCCGCTGTGGCTGCGGACACAGAGCCCCACCTTCCTCCGTGCCCATAAACAGCAAACGTGGCCCATCCTGCCCACTCACTATGCCTCAGGGCTTCACACGTCTGCCAGAACTCGGCCCGGCAGGCACCCGCACGCCCATCTCACAGATGAGGAGACTGAGGCTCAGAAAGGCACATCAGCAAGGGCCAGAGCTGGGACTTTTGAATAGGCAGACCCCATATTTTGTCCACCTGATGCAAAGAGAGACTCACTGGAAAAGACTCTGATGCTGGGAAAGATTGAAGGCAAAAGGAGAAGAGGCCGACAGAGGATGAGATGGTTGGATGGCATCACTGACCCAATGGACACGAGTTTGAGCAGGCTCCAGGAGAGAGTGGAGGAGAGGGAAGCCTGGTGTGCTGCAGCCCATGGGGTTGCAAAGAGTTGGACACGACTGAGCGACTCAGCAACAGACTCCCAACGCCAGGCTCTTTCCACCTCTGCTCGGGCCGTGCGCACTGACGCAGGCGTTTCCCTCCTTTATTTGTTCGGCCCACAGAGATTTACCAGGAACCGCTGCATGCCAGGCGCTATGCCAGCTGCTAGGTATGCAGCGGTCAGTCAACCTGCTGAGGTCCCCACCCCACAAAGGTGACGTACGGTGGGGTGAGGGGTGTGAAAGGCCATGAAGACGCTGAGGCTGGCTAAGATCAAGTGAGCACAGCAGATGCCTGAGGCGGGAGGAAGCTTGGGGCATGGGAAGACAAGACCGAAAAGAAGGTGAGAGAGAGAGGAGTCTGACAGGGGATATATGGGGTGGGGGAAGGGGGGCGGTGCCTAATGGCACTGAGGAGCACCCCCCCACCAGGCAGATGGTCAGAAATCTCGACCAGCATTTCCCAAGAATCCCAACAGATCACGCAGGGAAGAGCCCACGTCCTCCTCCAGCTCCCAGGTGTGGGGTGTGTGGAGCCCACTCCAAACCCCGAGGCTGTGACGTGCCAGGAGGGCCTGGGGGGTCGTGCCTCCAGCGGGCAGGGGGCTTTGGGCGCTGTCCTCTGACAGCCCTGGGTGCTGCAGGGAAGCTGGTGTGGCCATGGAGGGTGCATGGGGGCCCTTAAGGAATTACCACAAAGCTGGCGCATTGGTGGGTAGGAGGGGGTGATCCAGACCCACTTCCTGGGCATACACAGAAGGTTCTAGAGCTGAGGAAATGCCCTGGCCAGCCCACCTCACTCTCAGGCATCAGGGCAGGGCGGCCACACACACCCCCGCCGCCCCCGCCACCCAGTTCCTTAAAGGAGACCCGGAGAAGCTGAGCAGAGGCCCGAAGTGGGTGAGTGAGGAGACTTTCCTCTTACTCCAGGCCCTTCCTGCCCGGGCTCTCACCCACCAACAAGAGCAGGGGAAGGCGGTCAAAGTTTGCTTTTTCTTAAACTTCCTGGGTTTGGGTTTCAGCAAGCCCTCCCAGTGAATCCTCCTCCTCCCAACATCAACTGGCACTGCCTGGAGATCCACGGTGTGCCAGTCCCAAAGAAGGCCCTTTATCCAAACCAGCCTGCTGAATTTCTGCCACGGCCCAGTGAAGGTGGCGCCACACCCTGATCCCTCTGTTGGGGCCCAGAGCAGCTAGGAGGCTGCAGACGGGGCCCAAGGGGCAAGGCTGGGGGCTGAGAGCCCACTGCCACCACCGCTACTCGGCGCCTTCTCCTGGGAGGCCAGCTGAGGTGCGGGCTCTCTGTTTCCCAGAACATTTTGTCAGTCCCTGTCCTCCTCCAGGGCCTCAGGCTGCTCCTGATCTGAGCAACCTGATGTAGGAAGGGGGCACGTGTACAGCCCAGGTCCTGTGCACCGAGACTGGCATCCTCTGGCCTTGTTGGGTCTCAGAGGTACCAATGAAGTGGGCAGGAAGTAGCCCAAACCTCGCAAAGTGCCCACGGACCACGTGAAGTCGGTTGCTACCTAACCCCAACTTTGCTGCCAATAGGCTCTGAGCCCTGTGGGATGTGGGTAGGCCATTTTCTTGGCTTCTGGTTTTTTTGTGTGTGTGTGTGTTTTTTTTCCCTCTGTGAAATAAAACTAGTAATTCCGGCTTCTTAAAGATGTTCTAAGGATCAGATGGTATTATAAACTGATTTAACAATCATTTATGTAGGATTTACGATTTACTAGAAACCCTTCTAAACTCGTTCGGACATTAACTTGTCTAATTTCTCACAAGGGACTTTATGACGTGGTCTATTATTACCTTCATATTACAGGTGAGGAGGTACAGAGGGTGGAGTAACTTGCCCAGGATCGCACAACCGGTAGATAGCAGAGCCAGGAACAGAACCCTGGCATCAGGCTTGGTGCTCTGCGTCCTGACCCGCCGTGCTGGCTTCTGCTCCTGATGGTGTGAATGCGGGTGTGCCATGGGGCCTGGTGGTAGGGGCTGGTTGGTCTATTATTACCTTCATATTACAGGTGAGGAGGTACAGAGGGTGGAGTAACTTGCCCAGGATCGCACAACCGGTAGATAGCAGAGCCAGGAACAGAACCCTGGCATCAGGCTTGGTGCTCTGCGTCCTGACCCGCCGTGCTGGCTTCTGCTCCTGATGGTGTGAATGCGGGTGTGCCATGGGGCCTGGTGGTAGGGGCTGGGGGGGGCATTCAGGAGCCATGCCCCTTGGTTCCCATCCCTGTTCCCCCACCCTCTAGCTGTGCCCTTGGACAAGTTACTACCTTTCCCCTCAATTTCCTCCATTGTAAGATGGGGCTGGTAATACCCAGCCCCAGGGACTCCCAGTGAGGATTCAGTTAGGTAAGGGGAGAGCCGAGTCATGCACACAGTAAGCCCTGGGCTCCCGGTTCTGACTCTCACTTGCTGCGAGACTCTTAGCAAGTATTTTCCTCCCTTTCTCTGAGCCTCAGTTTACTCAAGGGTATAGTGACTGAGCTAACAAATTAGCATTTCTGAACTTTGGCTGCCTGGGGAACCCCCCGGGAAGATTTTTTAAAGCCTCGGTGCTCCGGAGCTCCACCCAGACCCCTGGAGTCAGATCCCTTGGGGGTGGGGTCAGGCCTTGGTATCTGCAAAATCACTCGGGTGCATCCAGGGGGCTTCCAAAGCCTGGCCAGTTTGAGATTCTCAGGCCTGAACAGTGAGGACCCCGGGAGCGCCGAGCGGGCGGGGTGCTGAGGGCAGAAACGCGGTGGGCCGGCTGGGCCCAGAGACTTTGCTCCGAGGCACAGTGCCCGCTGAGTGTGCACCACGGCCCAGGAAGCGGGCAGCCTGGGCCAAGCGAGCGGGGCCGGGGAGAACGTGTCCCACCCTCCTTGCAGGGAGGGCGTGGGGGGTGTAGGCACCCGACTGCGGCAGGAAACCCAAACCTTAGCCCCAGGATGGGGAGCAGTCCACGCCCTGCCCCCCAGGAGAAGTCAGGTTCCAGGGGGCTTCCAAAGCCTGGCCAGTTTGAGATTCTCAGGCCTGAACAGTGAGGACCCCGGGAGCGCTGAGCGGGCGGGGTGCTGAGGGCAGAAACGCGGTGGGCTGGCTGGGCCCAGAGACTTTGCTCCGAGGCACAGTGCCCACTGAGTGTGCACCACGGCCCAGGAAGCGGGCAGCCTGGGCCGAGCGAGCGGGGCCGGGGAGAACGTGTCCCACCCTCCTTGCAGGGAGGGCGTGGGGGGTATAGGCACCCGACTGTGGCAGGAAACCCAAACCTTAGCCCCAGGATGGGGAGCAGTCCACGCCCTGCCCCCCAGGAGAAGTCAGGACTGACAGTCCCAGACAGCAGCGGATATGGTGGAGGGGGGTCACCCTTGCTTCCCCTTCCCTTCACGTCCAAGGGGAGTCACAGCCCCCCGGGGGCCCCTCCATCACCCAGCCTAGCCTGGTTCCGTTTCATTCAAATCAAGCAGCTGTCATGGGCCTGAGTCCAAACCTGCTGCCTCGGGCAGCTGCTGGGAGGGGAAGTGAGCCAAGGACCCGCTCGCTGAGGGGCGTGGCATCGCTGGACACCGTTCTCTGCCTCTGTCCCACCTCAGGACGTCCACTGGAGGCTAGCTCAACAAGCCTGGCAGGCTTCCTGGAGGAGGAGGCGGTGAGAAGACCGGAAAGGCCTCCTATCGTCCTGGCAGGGGAGCCTTGGGCTTCTTCCCCTCCAGCTTCAAGAGGGAGACAAGGGGCTTCCCTTACCACCTGGACTAAAGCTCTGGGGGTTCGAGTCCCACACCCATCACTCCGAGGTTGGGTGAACTTGAGCCAGGGACATTACTCCTCTGAGGCTCACGTCTTCATTTGAAAGGCAGGAAGTTCCTATTGCCCGAGGTTGCTGTGAGGTTAAGGCAGTTTATCTATGCCAAACGCTTGGCTCCATGCCTGGCACACTGTGACCACAAACGGTGACCACAAACGGTAGACGCTGGCCTGGCGCCGCCTCATCACTGCACTTGCCTGGCCCACCTGCCCGGGGCCAGGCATATAGTAGGTGCTCCGCGCGTGCCTGCCGTCTGCCACTGCTGGCTTTTCTTCTGAACTGGGAAGGGGAGGCTCTACTCCCCACGTGCTGCTGAGCAGGCAAGTGGAGGCGTGGAGGAGGTAGGAGGCTTTCTTAAGGTCAGGGCAGAGGGAAGGGACCAGGATGGAGAACAAGCCTCTCTCATCCCCCAGCCTTCTCCAGACAACAGCAGCTTTGTTTGGAGAGGGAGAGAAAATTCCTACTGAAAACCCCTGCGGAGAGGCCTGGGGGCAGAGTGGTCAGCATCAGGACCTGGGCAAGGCAGGCCTCGAGGGCAGCTGAAAAAGGGCGGGACCGGCTTTGAAGGTCCAGGACTTGTGGGAGTAGCCCCGCCTGCTGCCCTGCCCCTCGTTCAGAGACAGCTGGGCGCGGGGGCGGGGCAGCAGAGGGCTCCTTACGTAAGATGGAGATGAAACTGTTCTTGTCGACCAGGATCCATATCCCGAAGCCCAGGATCACCGCGCCCAGGACCTGGAAGAAGAAAGGGGCAGTTAATGGGGTCCCCTCACAGCTGCCCTGGGGTGGGGGGGCCACATCCATCTTTGCCCAGCCCAGGATGTCAGGGTGGCCTCAGGCCCTGAATCCCAACTGCAACCAACTCCAGCAATCCAGAGAGCAGGCCAGGAGTGGGAAGTCCCTCCTCTCTCTGCTCTCCCCTACTCGAGGGCAGCTGAAAAAGGGCGGGACCGGCTTTGAAGGTCCAGGACTTGTGGGAGTAGCCCCGCCTGCTGCCCTGCCCCTCGTTCAGAGACAGCTGGGCGCGGGGGCGGGGCAGCAGAGGGCTCCTTACGTAAGATGGAGATGAAACTGTTCTTGTCGACCAGGATCCATATCCCGAAGCCCAGGATCACCGCGCCCAGGACCTGGAAGAAGAAAGGGGCAGTTAATGGGGTCCCCTCACAGCTGCCCTGGGGTGGGGGGGCCACATCCATCTTTGCCCAGCCCAGGATGTCAGGGTGGCCTCAGGCCCTGAACCCCAACTGCAACCAACTCCAGCAATCCAGAGAGCAGGCCAGGAGTGGGAAGTCCCTCCTCTCTCTGCTCTCCCCTACACTACAGTGTGCGGTCAGACTGAGGGTGCCAGCTCTAGGGATGCCGACTCCTGCCAGGGGGACCCTCCTGCTTATCTCCTGGCCCTTCCCCAGCGTGGGGGCTGGGAGCTTCCCAAACAAGCCAGGCTCCGGGGCACTTGGAGCCCTCCACGGACTTGATCATCGAAGCCCAACCAACCTGTCCTCAGATCTCTCAGCTCCGAGACCACTTTTCATGGGAGAATTCCTGACCCCCAGCCAATTAAGGGGGCCTCAACTGTGGGGCAACCACCATTGGACCCTTCTTAAACCCACTAAACCCACTGGGTTTAACTCTGCCACATGTCTGTCCGGCTGGACTGTGAGCTCCCTGAGGGCAGGGGTGGGTTGCATGCAGCCCGTGGGTCTGGGCACCTACTGTACCGGGGGCAGAGGACTCAGTGAGGAACTGAGTTCACGAACCAGACTGTGTACATACCAGATTAGAAAAGGAAAGGAATGGGGTGTGTGGCGGGGCGTGGTCGTGTAGGCCCAGGCCCAGGGATTTCCTGCCTCCCTTCCCTGCACTGGACTTCCCTGGTGGCTCAGACGGTAAAGCGTCGGCCTGCAATGCGGGAGACCTGGGTTCGAGCCCTGGGTCGGGAAGATCCCCTGGAGAAGGAAATGGCAATCCACTCCAGTCTGTTGCCTGGAAAATCCCATGGACAGAGGAGCCTGGTAACGCTCCAGTCTACGGGGTCGCAAAGAGTCGGACATGACTGAGCGACTTCACTTCACTTCCCTGCATCAGCGGGCAGACCCACAACCTGAGCCTACCTCCCCAGGTGGAACCCCCACCAAGATACACCCTTCCATCAAGCCAGCTAAGCGTGGGGAGGGGCCCACAGTCTGGCCAAAGCACAGATTCCCGTAAGGGGATGGAGGTGGGGAGGCCTGCATCACCCTGCAAGACTGGTGTTCCCCTGGGGCCTGGCCTGGGTCCAGCTTGGGGATAACCCAGTGCACCACCATGCCCCTTTACCACCAGCCCTGGGCTCCGGCCTCAGCCATCATCCCATAAACTCAGGGGCTAGACCAGCAGCTGCTGACAGAGCCCTCAGCCTGGGATGAGCCCCGTGGCCCCAGGGGCTTCGTCAACAGTTATTAAAAACCAGAACTGGGGCCCTGGGTAAGGTGAGTGGGGCATTTGCTCCACATGTAAAAACTCAGGGGTCACCAAAACCACTCAGGAACCAAGATAAATGAGTTTATTGCGATCATTTTTAAGAAACAAAACCTCATGGGGAAAAAAAATTCATGATGAACAAAATATCAGTCTTTTAAATAAAGACAGGCTTGGTGTTAACTGCTTTTGCCTTTTGAAAAGGCGCAGGGCCCCAGTGTGGTGGGCTATTGCTGACCCCGAAGCAAGTACCTTGCTCGCCTCACCCTTAGAGACAGCAGCAGCTGAGGTCAGGAAGGAAAAGAACAATGACCCCCTGACATCTGTCCCCAGCAGCTCACTTGTTCCTCTGCAGATCTGGGGGGAGAAGGCAATGGCACCCCACTCCAGTACTCTTGCCTGGAAAATCCCATGGACAGAGGTTTTTTTTTTGAAATTAGATGCAATTCTTTATTTAGCACACGGCACATAATGAGGGCTTAGTAAATTTCTGTTGGAGGAAGACAGAGTTAATTAAAGATCTAATAGGGGAAGTGGAAGTGGAATTGATAGAGATTGTAGATTTCATCCTTTGATAATGCGAGACTAAATTTCTTTCAAATTTCTGGTCAATGTATAAAGTCATACAAAAGAAAGTCAGGGAGCATGCTTTCTAAACAAGGCAAGCACATTCTTCACTATTTCTTTCCTAGAATCATAGAAGAAAACTAGGTTACATATGTGGAAACTGGATTTTCTAAAAACTTGCTACATTTGTGAAACACAAAATATCACTAGGAACAATGAATCCTAGCCAAGACTGCCTCCTTTCTCTGCTCTTGATTACCATGCTGTATTTGGTCATCAACCTTTCCATTTTAAGTGTCTTAAGAAATTATTTGTTCTTTGGCTTTGATGCAGATGAAAGGGTGCAGTGGCGTTTCTCATCCAGTTTTTTTTTTTTTTTTCCTGTCAAAAATACCATTTTTACTTCTAGGCTTGGAGCCGAGTACTTTAAAAATCTATTGTATATGATTAAAAAATGTTTAATTGGAGTATACAGTTGATTTATAGTACTGTGTTAGTTTCTTGTGTATAGCAAAGTGATTCAGTTACACATATATAAAAATATTTTTCAGATTATTTTCCATTATAGTTTAGTACAAGATGTTGAATATAGTTCCCTGTGTCATGAAATAAATCCTCATTGTTGGTCTATTTTATATATAGTAGTTTGTGTCTTCGGAGAAGGCAATGGCACCCCACTCCAGTACTCTTGCCTGAAAAATCCCACGTACAGAGGAGCCTGGTGGGCTGCAGTCCATGGGGTCACTAAGAGTCAGACACGACTGAGAGACTTCACTTTCACTTTTCACTTTCACGCATTGGAGAAGGAAATGGCAACCCACTCCAGTGTTCTTGCCTGGAGAATCCCAGGGATGGGGGAGCCTGGTGGGCTGCGNATGGACAGAGGAGCCTGGTGGGCTGCAGTCCATGGGGTCACTAAGAGTCAGACACGACTGAGCGACTTCACTTTCACTTTTCACTTTCATGCATTGGAGAAGGAAATGGCAACCCACTCCAGTGTTCTTGCCTGGAGAATCCCAGGGATGGGAGCCTGGTGGGCTGCCGTCTATGGGGTCGCACAGAGTCGGACACGACTGAAGCGTCGCAGCAGCAGCAGCAGGTCTGGGGACTACAGCCTGACCGCTTGCCAGGTGTTGCTGGATCTGCGCCAGGCCATGGGACAGCCAGAAGTGAGGCCAGGTCGAGGGGCCAAGCACCAGGACACCCCCTTTCTCTGTGAACCCAGACTGGGCTATGGGGCACATCCCACATGAATACCTCTCCCCAGACCCACCAGAGCCTCCTGACAGGGGCCAGGCACCTCACAGGCCAGCATCCTACCTGCAGAAAGGCCACGGCACTGCAGCCTCAAAGTTTCTTTAGATCTGAGAAAAGCTGATGATGGGGTAATTTTCTGGGGAGTTTGGGGTCACGAGGGAGGGTAGGCCAGGGTGTACACGTGGACTCGTGTGCATACGTGAGAACACACGGCAGCTAGAGCGATTTTGCCAAGCCACAAGTTCAATCACGTAACCGCTTCCCGCTGTGCAGGAAACACAGACCCAGATCCTTCCTGGAAGGGCTGCTCGCCCAGCTGAGAGAGGCTCGCTGGGACCCAGTACCCCGGTGCTGGACTCCCGGTCCTGCTGTGGGTCCGCGCGCCCCAGCCGCATACGTAACTGCAGGGCATGCTTGCTGACTGCCCGATGAGGTCAGCTGCCTTGTTATCTGCTCTGTTAGGGACCATCTCCTTCATTCCCAGCACCTCCCATTGCAGTACCATTGCCCACCTGAGCCAGTATGTGATGGAAGCCCATCACCCCTCGGACCACAGGCCCCGGGAGTGCAGAAGCCACGGCTCTTCCACCAAGCGAATGTCCACCTGGCACCCAGCAGGGGTCTGGATGCACAGGGCTGTCATGTATACCCTTGGCGGATGAGTGACGAGTGACAGGTAAGTGGACAAACACACACACACGCTGTCTCCTTTCATTCTCTCCTTTCTCTCTTACCCTCCTGAGACAAAAAGCTCCCCCTCTCTCCCACTACAGCCCCCCCTCTATATCCTGATGAGCCCTCCTGGGCCACGGCACCCGGGGAGGGAACACCTGCTCCCTGCCAGCGTCCTGGAGCAGCTGGGAGGAGACTCAGTGAGCCCAACCCTCAGAGTGCAGCCTGAGGGAAGCTCGTCTAGGCTCTGGTTCTGTGGGGAGCCTGGGAGTGGGAGGGACACCCTGGCCCCAAACCCTCAACCCCTCTCGCTTCCTCCATGAAGTCTCCATTTCCCTCCCTCCCGCTGCGTGGAGGGAGAGGGGATGTCTGTGTCCCTGCATCCCCAGGCCCTGCCACCTCCTAGGCTGAAGCCCAGACTCCCCACTCGGGCCCTGAGAGCCCCAGGGACAGAACCACCTGCTCCCACACTCCACCCCTCATCCTGGCTGGCCGGCCCTTAAAGCTGGGCCTCAGCCAGGAGCACAGTGCCTGCCAGGGAAGGTGTGGTTCAGGCTGTACGGACAAATGATTTCCAGAAGCCTGGCCCTGCTGGGAGGGCCCTGACTGCCAAGCTGGGAAACTCAGGTGCCCAGGCCCTGTGGCCATCAGTGGAGGGCCAGAGCGGCAGGGCAGCCTCAGCAGCATCCTTGAGGCGGGGAAGGTGGGCCAGAGCCAGGGTGGACCTGCTGCAGGGCAGGCAGCACCAGGGCTGTCCATGTCCACGCAAGTGTGTGCATGCATGTGTGGGTACATGTGGGTGTGTGCATATGGGTACACGTGGGTACATGCATGGGCACACATATGGGTGCATGTGTACATGTGGGCACATGCGTGTGCACATGTGGGTGCATGGATATGGGTGCGTGTGTGTACGTGTGTGCATGTGGGTACATGTGTGTGTGCGGATGTGGGTACATGTGTACATGCATGTGCGCGCTACATGCATGTGGGTATGTGTGTGCATGCATGTGTGCCAGCAACACACCTGTAAACATCTGTGTTGGGTTAAAGTTATGAGAGGGAGTTTAGCGTGATGCTTTGTTTTCCAAACTTTCTATACTCCTGCTGCTACTGCTGCTAAGTCACTTCAGTCGTGTCTGACTCTGTGTGACCCCACAGACGGCATCCCACCAGGCTCCCTCATCCCTGGGATTCTCCAGGCAAGAATACTGGAGTGGGTTGCCATTTCCTTCTCCAATGCATGAAAGAGAAAAGTGAAAGTGAAGTCGCTCAGTCTGTCTGACTGTTAGTGACCCCATGGACTGCAGCCCACCAGGCTACTCCATCCATTGGATTTTCCAGGCAAGAGTACTGGGGTGGGGTGCCATTGCCTTCCCCGTCTATACTCCTGTGTAACTTGTAATGTAAAAAAACTTTTTTTCCACAAGGAACTCATTTTAGAAAATTTGAAAAATGCAGAGAAACAAAAAGAATGAAACCAAAAATCTCAGGAATCCCAACACGAATATTCAGAGGTATTTTCTGTTCCTCTTAAAAATATGCATGTATATATATATATATATACCTTTTAAAAAATAAAACTGAGTCATAATAAACATCCTATAAACATTTTGATTTTTTAAAATAGTATTGGGTGAAATGATAGCATGAGAGGCCACAGCCCCCAGCAGCACTCCTTTAACGGTCTCTCTAATCCACTCTCCACCCACCCCAACCCCCATCACACACTCACACTCTCACACACTACTCACACACACCCACACATGGTCACACAAACATACATACCCCCATAAACACTCACACATAATCTCACATACACTCACATACATATATACTCACCCATAAGTGTATGCACATATGCATGCACACACACTCACACATCTCACGTACACTCACACACATATACTTACCCATATGACCAACCTAGATAGCGTATTCAAAAGCAGAGACATTACTTTGCCGACTAAGGTCCGCCTAGTCAAGGCTATGATTTTTCCTGTGGTCCTGTATGGATGTGAGAGTTACACTGTGAAGAAGGCTGAGTGCCGAAGAATTGATGCTTTTGAACTGTGGTGTTGGAGAAGACTCTTGAGAGTCCCTTGGACTGCAAGGAGTCCAACCAGTCCATTCTGAAGGAGATCAGCCCTGGTATTTCTTTGGAAGGAATGATGCTAAAGCTGAAACTCCAGTACTTTGGCCAC
>SJYX01017228.1:188867-279529 GCA_006410675.1 Oreotragus oreotragus
AGGTGCTGTGGCTCCTCCAGGCCCTGAGTCTGGAGCCTCCAGCTCGGCGCCTGCTCTGAAGGGACGCCCTGCTCTGCCCTGCTTGAGACCCAGCACTGCCCTTCCCACCCTAACCCCAGACCTGCCTCTTCAACCGTCAAGTGACAGGCTGAGACCAGAGGAGAGGCAGTTTCCAGGGTAGTTCTTCGGAATACAAGCCCTAGAAGACACGCCGCTCGGAACTAGAGACTCCCCTGTCACCAAGTCTATGGAGCGCCAGTTTTCCCCGAGGGTCACATTAGGCTATTAGCGTCGCCAAGACACCCGGCAGTAAGCACCGGGGACTGAAAACCATCTATCACTCAACAGCCTAACATCGCACGGAACACATCTTAGGAAACGCGAGCCCAAGGCTCCTGAAGGTCCCCTGGGACGGGGGCTCCTGAGCTCTAAGTGATGCAGGATTCAGAGACGGGGAGATGAACGGCCCTTCGACCCACCAGCTGGCTCAGACACGACGTCCGAGAGCCACGCTCGGGTCTCCTCCTTCCTTCCTCCCACAGCCGGAATGGGTCTCCTCCAACCCGTGACCCTCCCAGCTTCCCGTCCCACCTCCGACCTGGGCCAGCGCAGCCCCCTGGCTGCTCACGGGATCCCCTCCTGCGCTCGTCAGGCCATCCCCACTGCAGGGAGGACTCTGGAAAAATGCAAACTAGGTCTTGTCACTCCCTGGCCTGCAACCCCCCAGTGGTGACGGAGCCGAGGCGTTCACTGTTAAGATCCAGACTCTTCCGTGGCCGGTGAGGCCCCGCCCCTCCTCCGTCCTCCCCATCACACGTTCGTTCCTAAGGCCGCTCCTTCTTGTTCTGTACACCAGGCCCCGGAGCGCCTTTGCCCTCTCAGTGCCTCTGCCGGGAGCACTCTGCCCACAAAGACCCGGGCTGGCTCCCTCCCTTCCCCTAAGCAGGCGGAGGTGTTCCCCCCAGAGGCCTTCCCTGAACACCTGATCTACACGGCTGGCTGGCTGGCCGGCCGGCTGGCCACAACTCTAGCTGCGTGTGGGAATCAAAATATGCTAATATGCAGCCCCTGGCCCCTGCCCCAATCAAATCATCGGACTCTTGGCTGCGGGGTCGGGGAGTCCCCTGATGCTGCTTGGACACCTGGGCCGGTCACATGGCCCTGCTCGCCGCAGTCACCTTACCAATCCACTACCGTGACCGGAGCCCCCATTAGAATAGCATGTGGTTCTGTTAGTTCTGTGCTTCTAATAGAACATGGTTCCTTCAGGGGAGGGGCTGCATCCGTCTCATTTACCCAGTAACCCACAGTCCAGGACAGTGCCTGGAACACCGTAAGCCTTCCGTGTGTGTCTGCAGTTAGAAGGAAAGGAGAGGAAGGTCTGGAGAAGTCAGGACCAGCTCCGTAGAGGGGACAAGGCAAACCCACTTTGATCCTGCAGCGGCGGGCCTCTTGCTGTTGTTTCGTGTCCGACCCTGCGACCCCATGGACAGCAGCACGCCAGGTCTCCCTGTCCACCACCAACTCCCGGAGCTCGCTCACACTCATGTCCGTCCAGCCGATGTGCCATCCAGCCATCTCACCCCCTGTCGCTCCCTTCTCCGCCTGCCCTCAGTCTTCCCCAGCATCAGGGTGAGTTTTCCAGTGAGTTGGCTCTTTGCACCAACTGGCTAGGGCTTCCCTGGTGGTTCAGACAGTAAAGAATCCGCCTGCAGTGCAGGAGACCTGGGTTTCTTCCCTGGGTTGGGATGATCCCTTGGAGGAGGGGGTGGTAACCCACTCCAGGATTCTTGCCTGGAGAATACCCCTGGACAGAGGAGCCTGGTGGGCTATAGTCCTTAGGGTCGCAGAGTGGGATGCTACTGAGCAACTGAACATATCAGGTGGCTAAAGTATTAGAGCCTCAGCATCAGCCTTTCCAATGAATGTTCAGGTGTAACCCACTCCAGGATTCTTGCCTGGAGAATACCCCTGGACAGAGGAGCCTGGTGGGCTATAGTCCTTAGGGTCGCAGAGTGGGATGCTACTGAGCAACTGAACATATCAGGTGGCTAAAGTATTAGAGCCTCAGCATCAGCCTTTCCAATGAATGTTCAGGGTTGGTTTCCTTTAGGATGGACTGGTCTGATCTCCTTGCTGTCCAAGGGACTCTCAAGAGTCTTCTCCAGCAACACAGTTCAAAAACACCAATTCTGTGGCAGTCAGCCTTTTCTTGGTCCAACTCCCACATCCATACGTGACTACTGGAATGAACAGTATGAAAAGGCAAGTCTCTGGTGCTTAAAAATAACACCATTGGCTTGTGGGGAGGGGGTTACTTCCTTTCCCAAGAGATTGAATTTTAATCTCAGCTGGGTCAGAAAAGGCTGACAGAAGCCATGAACCCTCTCTCTAGAAAGATGCATGAAGACACGCTTTCTTCTGGTTTCATGGGGTCACTAACCCTAGAAAGCCAGGGCCTTACTTCCCCCATCTCCCAATTGCTAAAGCAGTGGCCCCCAATCTTGGCCGAACCTTAGAATTAGCTCTAAACCTTGCTGGTGCCTGCCCTGCTAGCCCCGCCCCCAAACCCCTGAAATCCTGATTTAATTGGTCTGGGGTGCAGCCTGGGCACTCAGTTCAGTTCAGTCGCTCAGTCGTGTCCGACTCTTTGCAACCCCATGGACTGCAGCACGCCAGGCTTCCCTGTCCATCACCCACCCCCGGAGCTTGCTCAGACTCAAGTCCATCAAGTCAGCAGTGCCATCCAACCATGTCATCCTCTGTCCTCTTCTCCCGGACACTAGGGCTTTATTTTTTAAGCTTCCCAGGGGATTATCTTGCATCGAGACCCAGCGTGGCCTGGTCCCTCTGCTCTGAGTGGGGATGTCTCGGGCCTGGGAACCCTGGGGCAGCAGGTCCTGGCCAGGGAGCATCTCACGTGAAGCTTCCTGCACCTTTGCTCTGTCCTCCACTCCCTGGAGGCACATTCCCGGGGTGATTCACCCCAGAGCAATATCCACTGTACAGGAGGAGACTTTTTGCGATCATTGCTTTGCTCAGAGGGGCCGGAGAACGCAGGAGACTACAGATCCCATAGCAAACTCGGGGCTGAGCACACCATGGAGGACTTGGGAGATTCCCGGTCCAGAGCTTTTCTTTCCACCTGCCGCCCTGGCCCAGCTCCCCAGGCCTTCCTCGTAGAGATTTAAGGAGGACTGACTCTGCATCACAGTCATCCTTGGTCCTCACCCCTGCATCTGCTACCTCCAGGCCACACAATCTGCAGAGCTGCCTCCTTATCAGTGAATGGAGAGGCTAAACCCACCCGCCACTCACAGGTGCGAAGGTGAGCTGGACTGAGGCTCACATAGTAGGGCTCGACCCATGCAGGCCCCTGGCCCCTCCTCCCACCATCCCTGCCCAAAGGTGCCAAATCTGCCGTATCTTACCAACTGTGCAGACTTGGGCAATCACTTCAGCCCCGTGCCTCAACTTTTCCACCTGTAAAATGGACTTAATAATGGGCTCTGCTGAGGCTTACATGATTTAGTATCTGTAAAGCACCTGGCACCTAGTATGTGTCTAATAAATGCCACCAATTATGATGATGATGATGATCCGGAAGTTGTTGATTTCCTGACCAACAGTCCAAAGCCCTCTGCAGGGCCTCGAGCCAGCCTCTAGATATGTGCAAGGGAGTGCCAGAGAGTGACTACCCCTGCTCTCAGGCGAGGGGGCAGGGTGAAGTAGGGTGGGGCTGGGCCACCTGAGGAAGGAGGCCTCTGCCCTCCGTGGGGGCAGGGCCCCTGTCTCTGAGTCTCTGGGCTGTCTCTCAGCGGCCTGCCTGAGACTTGGGTGTCCAGCCAGTTGGGTGAGTTGGACAACTGATCCCGTGGGAGCCCAGGCAGCTTGGACAGAAAGAGAGAGCACACCTGGCTGGCTGCTCAGCTCTGGAAGCCTGCCTGTCGACAGATAATGCCACCTGCCAGCTGGTTCTCAGCCACCCAGCTCTGCAGTCCTCTGGACTTTGTCCCGATTGCCCGAGAAAGGAGATGGGTCACAGGTTGCTGTGTTTGTTTTCATCTGTGACAGGTGATATGTTTCCAGAAACCCATGCTGACTCCCTGGAGGGGGTTGGCTTTTTGGCCTCCCTATATCCTACTTTTCAATCTCTAGTCGTACCTTTCCCCTTGTTGTTAGAACAGAAAAATGGAAAGCTATTACCCTGGGCAACTAGAAAATTAGGAGGCCCTCGGAGTGGGTTGCCATTTCCAAGTATTCATTCTAAGTTGCCATTTAGAGTATTCTGGCCTGGGAATTCCATGAATACAGGAGCCTGGTGGGCTATAGTCTATGGGGTCACGAAGAGTTGGACATGACTGAGCAACTAAACAACAGCATGATTAGGATCTCAGCCTCCTTTAGGACTTTGGTGTGAATCCCAGCTCTGCTTCCTACTGTGTGACCGCCAGCAAGGAAGTTACTCAACCGCTCTGAGCCCAACGTCTCAGCTCTAACACGAGGGTATTAGCAGGGCCTCCCGTCTTACAGGGCTGCTGAAGGACCGAGATGAGGCGTGTAAAGAGCTTTGGGGACACTATCAGCTCCTCACAACGCAAGTGAGCAAACCCCGCAACCATCACCATGGGGTGGAAGAAACACGTCCAGAACAGAGCTTCCCAGGAATCCCAGGATTTTAGAGCCCAAGTTCAGTTCAGTCATTCAGTCGTGTCCAAACTCTTTGCAGCTCTATGAACTGCAGCATGCCAGGCTTCCCTGTCCCTTCCCTGTCCCCAGCTCCCAGAGCTTGCTCAAACTCATGTCCATTGAGTCAGTGATGCCATCCAACCATTTTATCCTCTGATATCCCCCTCTCCTACCACCTTCAATCTTTCCCAGCATCAGGGTCTTTTCCAATGAGTCAGTTCTTCACATCAGGTGGCCAAAGTATTGAAGCTTCAGCATCAGTCCTTCCAATGAATATTCAGGGCTGATTTCCTTTAGGATGGACTGGTTTGATTTCCTAGAGCCCAAACCAGAGCTCAAAGCCTTCTGCTTGTCTTACCTGGCCAGACTGCAGTAGCAGAGGGACAGCACCTTGTCTTCGTATAAGCCCATACCTACCCTCCCTCATTTCATCTGTAACGACCCTTGAGATATCATCACCCTCATTTAACAGATAAAGAGACTGAGACTCGGGTTCAGTGACTTGCCTTGGGCCACACAAGTCAGTGGCTAAGCCCTGACGGAACTCCAGGTCTGCCTTGAGACGGGAGCTCCTCTCTCTTCACCTCCTGCCAAAGCGAAGGAGGTCGATGGCGGAGCCCGCCAACCCCACCCTTCCAAACCTCGGTCTGTTTGCCTGACCCCCCATCCCACCCCAGCTCCAAAACCTGACTCTTGGCTTCCTGTCAGGAAGGAAAAGACCAGCCCCACCAATCCTGGCCACGCTGTTCCTTCAGGGGCTGATGAGGCCAACAGATGTGGCCCTTCCTTGCTTTTCTCTGAAGCCCAAGTGGTGAGACCAGAGGGCCTTCGGCATGAAGAAGGGGCCACTCTGACAGAGGGTGCAGCTTGGGGAAGAGCAGACCCTTCGAATCTTGCAACCTCCCCACCAGGCCGGATGCAGCCAAAGACTCAAGCTGAGGTTGAACCATAGCCTCTGATCTTTCCCTGTCTGTGACGCCCTTGCCAAGGTTTTTTGCAGGCTGCTTGGGCCCTATGCAAACCCTGCTCCCTCCTAACCCTGGGAGCTAAGGCTCACACACTCACAGTGCTAGGAAGGCCTTTGACGTCACCTACTTGAGTCTTTATTTCTACGATGAAGTGACCGAGACACACAGAGGACCATGACTCCCCCCTTCGGGGAGTATATGTGTGCAGAGCACGGGGGGTTGTGTGCAGAGCACGGGGTTGGGAGGGGGTTGGTTAGAGCCGTCGACACGTCCCAGCCTGGTTCCCGTCATGACGCGTGTGGAGCAGTGCACGTTTGCTCAGCGCCCTGAGGCGGACAGACAGGACTGAGCCAGGGCTCTGCCCCCAGGGGCTGAGACAACCAGCCATTTGGGAACATCACTTGGGAAATGCTAAGTTAAAGGGATCAGTTCAGTCCAGTCGCTCAGTCGTGTCCGATTCTTTGCAGCCCCATGGACTGCAGCACAGCAGGCTTCCCTGTCCATCACCAACTCCCAGAGCGTGCTCAGACTCATGTCCATTGAGTCAGTGATGCCATCCAGCCATCTTTAGGAGTATATGAGAGGATTCCCAGGAGCCCCAGAGTCTAGGGGCCCTGACAAGAAGAGCCAGATTCCCAAGTGGGTTCTCAGGGAGTCAATCAGCTTCTGAGGACCCTTACCCAGCCCCAGGTGTGGAGGCAGAATAATAAATCAGTTCACAGTATGAACTCTGAATTGAGAGAGACTTAAATTCCAATTCCATTTCACAGTGACATGTAACCTTTGGCAATTGGCCTACCCACCCTGAACCTCAGTGTCCTTGTCTATAAAATGGGGATATCAAAGCTTGTTCAGGAAGATGGTGGAATCAACTCGCCAAACCCTAGGAAGCAAGCATGGCAGAGGCAGAAGTCTCTGGGAAGAGGTCGTGTTAGGCAGAGTCCCCTCCTCACATGGCAGGAGGAAGGTATGCATAAAGATTGTCCCTTGAGATGTGGGTCACCAAGATATTCCTACAACCTGCCCCTGGAAAGTTACCATCACCCAAGAACTTGAAACAGATCCCAGGCAGAGGGGTGCCTGATGAAACGGACATTTATGAAACCATCCTCATGTGAGCGGTGCTTCACTGATCTCATCTCCTTCAGCCCCACAAGCCCCTGCCATGTGCGGAGCATGGCTTCTGTTCCCTGAGCGGGTGTCTGGGGCGCGGGAAGGCAGGGGCACGGGAAGGCTGGGGCGCGGGAAAGCTGGGGCGCAGGAAGGCAGGGGCGCGGGAAGGCTGGGGCGCGGGAAGGCAGGGGCGCGGGAAGGCAGGGGCGCCTTCTCCAGTCACGTGGAGGACAGGGGCCCAGCTGAACTTTGTGTCCCAGACTCTGCAACTCCTGAGTCCAGCGTCCTGCCCACTTTGTGACGCCGCTCCCACTGCCGAGTCTTCTCACACGGGGTCACAACAGCCCGACATCGAAGCCCACGGGGTCAGAGAATCCAGGAGCCGGGCCAGGTGTCTGTAGGTCTGACACGCACAAAGGCGCTGTGGAACTCCCACCTCACACCCGGCAACTGTGGCAGCCGTGGGCGCAGAGGGCCGGGCGGAGCCTCCAGGACGTGAGTAAACCCAGGACTAATCCTCAGAGGCGACCTCAAAGAGGGCAGCCACCCTCCTCCTCCCAGGATGAGAGGGGACTTCCAGAATGGCTCATGGGGACTTCCCCGGTGGTCCAGAGTTTAAGAAGCCGCCTGACAATGCAGGGAACACTGGTCGATCCCTGGTCCAGGAAGACTCCCCAGGCCCTGGGGTAACTAAGTCCACGCATCACAGCTGAGTCCACTTGTCTTAGAACCTGAGCTCTGCAGCAAGAGAACCACCCCTGAGAGGAGCACAGCTAGATAAAGTCCATGCGCAGCGACGGAGACCCAGTGCGGCCGAAGGAAAGGAGACAGAACGGCCAACTCACTGATGCCAGAGATCGTGCCCCGTCCTTCGCGTGGCTCCGTACATCCCTGCAACGACCCTATGGGGCAAGCGCTGCTTTGAACCCCATTTTACAGTTGAGGCAACTGAGACTCGGGGTGGCAAAGGAACTTGCCCATGGTTTACACAGACCACAGGGCTGGGAGTTGAACCCCGAAGCCTGACCAGAGGCCCTCAGCATAACCGTACTACCTGCAGAAATGAAGTGATTCATGATACAAAACTGAGGTAACCTCGCCAAGGCCCAACCTACGTTCACTGGGTTTCACAGCCCAGCCTCTGAACCCAGGTAACTGAGGACATTCCGCCGAGGCGCCAGGTCCCAGCTTGCATACCCTACCCACCCAGGGGCCTGGGCCGCTGGGGGCAGGCGCCTAAAGAGGGGTTCACCTCTGAGTCAGGGCTGCGGAAATGGAGACTGGGAGCTGGGTATGGGCCCTCAGCAAGGTGATGAGGGAGAAGGAGGGGAAACTCTGATCAGGGACCTCACGCAGCAGCAGCCACAGCACCCTTCCCGCCCTGGGCTCAGAAAGGAAGAGATGGGGCCACTGTGACGCCACCGCCTCTGAGCAGCCTCCCCAGAACATTCTCCTACACAGACGCACGCAGGGCACTTTCTGGCAGCCCCGATCACCTCAGCCTGAGTCACTGGGGTGGGCATCGGGCGGACAGAGGTTCAAACCTTGGCTCTGCCCGCCCCTCAGTGTCACCTAACTTTTCTGAGCCTCAGTTTCCTCATCTGAAAAGTGAACTAATACTTCCTACTTCCCAAGCTGTAGTTCTCAGCACCTTCCTAGGCCTAAGAGCTCTCCTGGCCGTGGGGATATCTGATGGACAGAGAGACACAGAGAGAGAGGTGAGACACAGTAATGGCAAAGAGCTGCACGCACAGGTCGAGGGGCGCTGTCTCTCATGAGTCCTGGGGGGAAACGCAGAAAAAAGATGGGGAAGAGGAAGGAGGGTAAGGGCAGGTCCGTGACTCTAAGAATTTGGAGGAGGAGGGCGGGATGGAGCGGCGGTCTTCCACCCCGCTAAGCAAGGGGAGGAGGGGCCAGGGCGGGGCCTCTGGGGCCTCCCTGCTCTGTCCTACAGCCCTTCCTCCTCACCTGTCTCTTCCTATCTGTATCTGTCCGTCTGTCTGTCGGGGGCTTCCTCTAGCCTTCCCCTCTTCCTATTTCTGAGACCAGATCTCAAGTCTCTCTTCTCACAGCCTGAGGGCCTCTGAACACCCAGAGTGTCCGGGGCACTCACCCCAGATCCCAGCACAGACAGTCCTCCCCGTGATCCAGCACAGACAGTCCTCCCCGTGATGGGCATGGGCTCCAGGGAGGAACAGTCCAGGGGACCCATTTCCACAGTCAGCTGCAGGGGTCCAGGCCCCCCGAAGCTGGGGGGAAGGCCTGCACCTCCACACGGCGGGCAGAACCCAGCCCCCAGTTCCCAGGCAGAGCAGTGGGCATGTAACCGGCCCAGACACGTGGCAGTTGGGGCAGGAAAGCGGGTCACGGGGAGACCAGCGCAGCCTGCGGGGACTCCCTTACCAGGGCCCCTGGGACTGCAGAGGGGCAGGGCCGGGACCGCTCCCCTACACTGGGCTCGGCCAGGGTGGCCCCTCAGCCCCTGCTAGGCCCTCCAGAGATGCCCTGGCTTCAGAGGCACAGGAGACTGATGGGGCGCTGGTGGCAGGGGAGGTAAAAAGAGAGGCGGGGAGAGGGAGACAGGCAGGGATAAGGAATGAGAGGGAGAAGGATAGGCGGAAGACAGACAGACCCCCGGTGGAGCGGGCCTCCAGGGCAGCTGGGCTCCGGGCTCCAGACCTCAGCCCTGCGGGCTCCATGTGAAGAGCCCAGGGGGCCCTGAGGCGACCCCTGACCAGGACTGCAGGCCTTACTGGCCCAGGCAGGACAGCACCCTGGGAGCCAGCTCAGCTCTGCCCCCTGACCGCCCCTCTGCCCTCACCTGCCTCTGTAGCCGAGAGCCCTGCCACCCCCTGTGGCCTCCTGGATGGACCAGCCAGCACCACCCTTCTCCCGCCAGCCTTCAACCAAGGCCCATTCCCCTCAGCCCGTTCTTCTCAGCCTCAGCCTCCCCCAGATTCAGGGAGTGCCAAGCAGTGCCTGGACAAGCACCCCCTCTTCCTGCACACACACACACACACACACACACAACACACACACAACACAGACACACACACACAGAAACACACACATACATACACAGACAGAGGAACACACACACAGAAATATATGCACACATAGAAACACATGCACACACACAGACACAACACCAAGACACACACACACAGAAAAAAATGCACACACACACACACATAAAGACACAGGCACACACATGCACACAGAGACACACACAGAAACAAACGCGTGCACATACACAGAGACACAGGCACACACACACAGACACACATACACACAGACACAGGCGCGCACACACACACATGCTGATTCCTGAGGAGCCTGGGTCTTTATCACCAGATAAAGTGCTAGAGTCGCTCCCAGGCCTACAGGAGCTGAAGCCGGATGAGGGACTTGACCTCAGGCAGCAGCACCTAAGCCACCAAAACGAGCACCCAGGTCCCAAACAGCCCCCTGGAACCTCCCCAGCTCGGGCCCTGGGGAGGAGAGACGAAAGCCCAGGCGGCTCCACACTCTCATTCCTCAACCATCACCCAGCTGCCCTGCCTCAGCCGTGGGGGCAGGCCCTCTATTAGACCCTAAAGCAGGGAGCCTGCCACCCCGACCCTGGAGATCTAGGGCTCTGCCACACTTACCTTCTCACTACCCGCTCCTGACTCAAGGGGCACGCCTACGGCAAAACACAGCCAAGATACGAACGGCCACTGAGGGCTGGGGAATGGGGCTGGGGAGGCAGGTCATGAGGCCCTCACTGCGGGGTTTGAAAAGTCCCCTCCCCTGTCTCGGATAACCACAGTTCACTCCTACCTTACAGGGAGGAGACAGGCTTGGAGAATAAAAATGCTCTCGCACAATCAAGGGAAGTATGGCGATTATTATCACTGTGAGAAGGTTCCAGGCCACATGGAGCTGGGAGGAGAAGGGTAGATAGACAGACAGACAGATAAAGTGGAAAGGAAAGGGGCTTGCTGCTAGGATCTGTGCCCCCCGTGAGCCCCAGGGACCAGGCGTGGGGTTCCAAGAGTTCTCAGCACAGGGACCCTCCTTCCAGGGCTTTGGCCTGGGCCGGCTCTCTGGGCTGCACAGGAAGAAAGGAGCCCGGAGGGCTGGCAACCCCACACACCAGGCCCAGAGCCAGGAGCACAGCAGCCTAGTGAGCCTCGGGCGGGGCGGGGGTGGGGGGGGGTGNACTGTGAGAAGGTTCCAGGCCACATGGAGCTGGGAGGAGAAGGGTAGATAGACAGACAGACAGATAAAGTGGAAAGGAAAGGGGCTTGCTGCTAGGATCTGTGCCCCCCGTGAGCCCCAGGGACCAGGCGTGGGGTTCCAAGAGTTCTCAGCACAGGGACCCTCCTTCCAGGGCTTTGGCCTGGGCCGGCTCTCTGGGCTGCACAGGAAGAAAGGAGCCCGGAGGGCTGGCAACCCCACACACCAGGCCCAGAGCCAGGAGCACAGCAGCCTAGTGAGCCTCGGGCGGGGCGGGGTGGGGGGGGGTGGCGGGGGCGTGGGGCAGAGGGAACGGGGACTGTTTGTGTCGCAGGAGGAAAGTGGACATGGAAATGAACTGTGACTGGCCGGACTCCAGGCTCCTGGGAGGGAGAACACAGCGCTTCAGGCCACCTGAGTTCCCACCCTTACTCCTCCAGCTCTCCCAGGAGGCCCCGTGTGACCCTAGGAACACAGGTCATAGGCGTGCGCCCCTTCCACAGACTTGGAAACTGAGGCTCAGGAGGACCCGTGCCCAGGGCCACAACGTGGGGCTGGCAGGGCCTGTTGGGAGCTGATTCTGTCTGTCTGCCCAATCTTCCCGTTATCTGCCTAGAACACCCCCCAACCTGAGCAGATAAGAGTTCAGGCCTGACACCAAGGCCCAACCAGACACCCAGCCCCTGGACTGGGTGGTGGAAGAGGAATGAACCCCAAGCTGAGTGTGGGGAAAGGGGAGTGGACAGCGTTTCCCGAGAGCCTCAAACCCACGGGACATCAGCGGTCGGTGTTTTATGCATTTCATCTCACGCCAGCCTCACAGTGACTGGTGAGGAAGATGGCGTTTTAGTTTTTAGAAAAAAGCCGGTGGTCAGAGAGGAGAAGTGACTTGCTCGTGGTCTGAGGCTGACCATAGGAAGCTCAGCTGTCCCCAGCCCACACAGACCTCCGGGGGCTCAGGCCCACAGCAGCCAGTTGCTGCCCTCCTTGCCACCTTGGAGCATTAACTGACCCTGTGAGCCAGCTCACCTGCAGGACAGAACGTGAGACAGCTGAGCTGGCTTGGCCACAGGGAAGAAGGTGGTTGGAGCTGGGTCTGGAGGGAAGGAGGAAGACCCAGATCAGGAGAGGAGGAGCTGAAGGCATTCAGGCAGAACCAGAGGGCAGGGGAGCTGCGTCCTGAGATCTGGAAAATTCTGCATGGTATATCTGGAGGGCAGGTACAGTGTTCAGGGGGACCAGGGGCTGAAATGCGAGGAGGACCTTGGCCAGACCACCCCCTGTCCACCAGGGAGCTCACAAGCCTGGGCCTGGGGAGGAACTGGTAACAGGGGCAGCCTGGACCACCCTATCTTCCTTCTCCATGATTCCCAGCCCAGAGTGAGGATCTCTGGCCAGCATTTCCTGGAGTCCTGGCCCCTGGCACCCAAGAGCCAACAGCTCAACTAAGAGCCCTGAGACCCCCAATCCTGAGCTGAGAACAGGAGCCCAGAGTTCTCCCTTCTTACTTAGGAGGCAGCTGGGGCGCTGGACCAGGCTCAAGATGGGAAGCAAAGACAACATGGGTTCAAGTCCTGGCTCGGGGCCCTCCTTAGCTGTAGGATCCCGGACATCTCACTTACAGCCTCTGTCATGATCGGTGAAGTGGGCCCAGCAATCACCACCCCTGCCTATTTCATAAGCAGCTGGGAGGCTTGCAGGAGTAAGCGCATGAGAAAACGTCCACTGCTAAAAGCTATAAAGCATAAGGTATCATTATGAGAAACGAAGACTTGGGTGCTCCAAGGCAGAGGGCGACTTGCCATGGTCACACAGCCACGGGGCAACTGAGCATGATTTGAAGTACGGCTCCTGGGGGCCGGGCCAGAGGCCTCCCACTGCAAGACCCCGAGTCCCCGGGGAGCCCTGTCGCTTGGGCTGACCTTCTTTGCATGGGTGGTGGGTGGGGCACAGGCTGTGTCCCCCACAGCCCAGCTCCTTCCACGACCTGCTACCACTCCGGACCAGGGGGCCCAACCTTGGGGTTTAGAAATGAAAGCCCAGCTCTGCTGCCTTCAGCTTTGACCTTGGACAAGTCGTTCCAGCCTTGGGAGCTTCAGTTTCCTCATCTGTAAATGGGTGTGTGTGTGTGTGTGTGTGATGATAACCTCTACTGAGGGGAGGGGCCTGGTGGGAGGATGACCAGACATCACAGCTGCAAAGTGTCCAGGGCCAGGCCTGGCACACATCAGATGGGGCTCTCTCCCCTTCCTCTGCTGTGCCTGCCAGACAGCGCCTGGGCTCAATCAGAGAAAGGTTGCCTTCCTCCCAGAAAAGCGGCCCAGAGCCATAACTGGGAACGTAAACTAGCTGGAGGACACGAGATCTCAGCAGATCACATTACTGGATGGTCAGTGGGGGTGAGATGTGGAGCAAGACACTGGCTCAGAGGCAATGTGGGGGAACCTGGCTTCCTGTCCCCTCACGTGGAGTCAGTCCCCCAGGGCAGGCGCAGGGTTCTGGGACTGCATCTGTGCTCCTGCACGACCTCTGCGCGGGGGAAGCCCGAGACAGCATGCACGTTTGGGGGGGGCACTGGTATTCAGGAGGAGCATGGAAAGGTGACAGTGTCAGGGGGCCTGTATCAGAGCTCCTGGTGGCTCTCCTTGGATGTATCAGGTCACCTGTCAGAGCCTCAGTTTCCCTTTCCATAAAGTGGGAATGGTGGTGATTATCTTCTCCTCTTGCACACAGTTATATAATAGTGCATCCTGGAGAAGGGTGATGAGCTGGGGGCAGGGGCAAGCTGAGTTCAGGTCTCACACCAGCGTTTGTTAAAGAAGCCAAGGTTCCTATCGGCAGGAACCCCAGGAGCCAAAATTCACTGCAGAGCCTCCTTCTGCCCTAACCCACTACTCCATTGTTCTCAGACTGGGATCCCACACCAAGCGCAGCAGCACGTCCTGGGAACACATTAGCGACACACATTCCTAGGCTGCACCCCAGATGGACAGAACCAGAAACTGTACAATCTGCGTTTTAACAAACCCTCCAGGAGACTCTGATGTATGTCAGGGTTTGAGAACCATTGCAACACCTCATGACCCGCCTCCTATTCCAGAGAAACTTCCTCCCACAGACTCATCTCCCATTCCCTGGCTCCCAGAAGGCTGTTGGGAAGGAGTCACCGTGGAGAGAGGTCATTAAATAGTAAAGATCCTGTAATTAGTTAATGACATGCCAGGCTCCCCGACAGGAGGGTCAAAAGTCAGACTGCAGTCGTAAAGGAAAACCTCCTTCATATCTGTCTTTCTCTTTGTCTCTGACTGTTCCACATGCATGCCCCAAGAGTCTGCCTGCTTCCCTCCGTGAGCCTGCTCAGCACCGAGGGACAGACAGTGCCCCTCCCCTCAGGAGGTGGCGGTTTAGTCGCTAAGTTGTGTCCGACTCCTGCGACCCCATGGACTGAAGCCTGCCAGGCTCCTCTGTCCATGGGATTCTCCAGGCAGGAATACTGGAGTGGGTTCCCATTTCCTTCTCCAGGGGATCTTCCCAACACAGGGATTGAACCTGGGTCTCCTGCATTGCAGGCGGATTCTTTATCAACTGAGCTATGAGGGAAGCCTCCCCTCAGGGGACCTGGAGCTAAATGTAGGGGAAGGGGGCACATACACTCTGGTACATATCACAGAGAGGGGTTTCCCTGAGAATCTGGTCCTCAGACCTTGAGTTTAAAAATCATCTGACAGGAAAGCCACTTTGAAGAATTCAGCCTATGGAGATCACTCAAGTTGAGAACCAGACAGATATATGGACAAGGTGGTCACTATGGCAACGTGGGCACGAATGAAAAATTCAGAACGGCCTAAATGTGCAACGGCAGGGGCCTGTTTAACTGGGTCACGGCAGATCCATGTGGTGTGATGCTATGGACCTGGGAAACACGCTGTGGAAGAATACTGAACATGGAAAAACCCTCCTCCTATAGTGTTAACCCGAAAGCAACAGAAAGGAAGTGGTTCATGTGTGAGATTCCAACCGCGTGTGTGCGCGTGTGCGTGTGTGTGTGAACACCAAACCCTTCTCAGGACTTATCTCTGAGCAGTTATTTCCTCCTCTGCATCTGTTCTTCACCCTCAAACTTCTTCCACAAAACTATTTCTTCAGTAATTAGAAAGTCTTTTTTTTTTTTTTTTAAAGGGCCCATTAGTTCAGGCAGAGATGAAGGTGTTTGTTTTTTTTTTTTAATTGACAGAAATGGATTGGGACTGACATACACACACTACTATATATAAAATAGGCAACTAATGAGAACCTACTGTGTAGCACAGGGAACTCTACTCAATACTCTGTAATGAACCTATATGGGAAAAGAATCTAAAAAGAATAGATATTTGATTATATCTGCCAACTATTTTTTTTTTTTTTTTAAAGGGCCCATTAGTTCAGGCAGAGATGAAGGTGTTTGTTTTTTTTTTTTAATTGACAGAAATGGATTGGGACTGACATACACACACTACTATATATAAAATAGGCAACTAATGAGAACCTACTGTGTAGCACAGGGAACTCTACTCAATACTCTGTAATGAACCTATATGGGAAAAGAATCTAAAAAGAATAGATATTTGATTATATCTGCCAACTAAGGTCTGTCTGTCTAGTCAAGGCTATGGTTTTTCCTGTGGTCATGTATGGATGTTAGAGTTGGACTATGAAGAAGGCTGAGTGCCGAAGAATTGATGCTTTTGAACTGTGGTGTTGGAGAAGACTCTTGAGAGTCCCTTGGACTGCAAGGAGATCCAGCCAGTCCATTCTGAAGGAGATCAGCCCGGGGATTTCTTTGGAAGGAATGATGCTAAAGCTGAAACTCCAGTACTTTGGCCACCTCATGCGAAGAGTTGACTCACTGGAAAAGACTCTGATGCTGGGAGCGATTGGGGGCAGGAGGAGAAGGGGACGACAGAGGATGAGATGGCTGGATCGCATCACCGACTCGATGGACGTGAGTCTGAGTGAACTCCAGGAGTTGGTGATGGACAGGGAGGCCTGGCGTGCTGCAATTCATGGGTTCAAAAAGAGTCGGACACGATTGAGCGACTGAATTTAAACTGAACTGACAACTGATTCACTTTGCTGTACATCAGAAATTAACACTGTAAATCAACAACACTCCAATAAAAATTAGTAAAAAATAAACAACAACAAAAAAAGTTGATAGAAATGTCTCTTTCCTACATCAGAATCATTGGCCTGAGGGCAGAGGGGGAGGGTGCTATAAGGGAGGCTTAGTTGCCACCCCCCGACGCACACACTCAGGGAGCATTCATACTCTGCATCGTGTGCAGGTGGCCCCCACAACCACGATCAGGACCAGCAGATGGAAGGGAAGATAGGCTTGTTCAAATTCTCCGATCCATCCGGAGATGAAAGGCAGCGAGTTCTCCAAGCCTTGAGGTGTGCGAGCAAAGGCTGAATGTTGGGCTCAGACGGGGCAGATAGGTTGACTCAGGGAACTATAATGCTGCTCACAGGACGGCATTATATGATCTTGTGAATTTAGTCACAAGCCCCCAGCTTTGCCCTCGCTCTCGGCCAAAAGCACACGTGGGTGGAGGCTGGGTGCGGACAGTCTCATGGAGGACTGAGCCCATAGAGGCCCAGTGCCCTCCTGACCCCAAATTTCCAAATAGCCCCAGAAAAGTCCTTCACTGCAGATCAGGGACCTCGGTCTTTGGGGAAGAAGAACTCTGTCATTTTCCCAAAGGGGAGGCAGGGGCAGCCTTCATTCATCACTATCACCCTCATCATCCTCTGGCTTGAATGGAGGGTGTATTCTGCTGGGCCCACCACTGTTTCACCCACAACTTTGATCTCATCTAATCCTCACCGAAAGTTGTGAGAGAAGGGATCAGAGGGGCATTGGAGAGCCTCCCACACGGCCTCCTGCGGCTGTGAGTTCAGAGAGGCCAGGGGTCAGGCCACGGAGGCCTCCCTGCCTAGGTGCCCGACAGTGACCCAGAGCCTGGCTACCCACTCACTTGCGGCGAGATCTCAGACAAAGCACTCATATCCACCCCCACTGAGTTTCCATCTCCTTTATACATAAGGACGTCTCACCGCGTCCCATTGCAACAGCATTCTCATATTCCATCTCCTAGGACAGTGTGTGGGAGAGTGATTTTCCAGCCTCAGTAGTAGAATTACTCATTGCCAACATTATCGTCAGCAACGTCGAAAAAACATTAATCAGTGTTTGCCTACCAGGTATCATGAGAAGCGCCCTGTAGGTCTGAGGCGGAACACATATTCTTCTCTCCACCTGTTTCCCTGAACACCCGTGCGGGCCGAACACCTGAGGCCTGGCTCCACCCCCTTCTTCGCTTCTTGCCAGGACCCCCAGCAGCGGCTTGTCTCATTGGTTCATCTGGGAGATGTATTCGGTATGCTCGGTGGAATTCTCCCATTCTCAGTGAACCAGGCTGTCTGCTGGAAGCGTTCCATCTGGGCTACTCCCCTGCACACCACCAGCTCTTGTGGAGAGGCTGGCTCCTCTTCAGAGCCGCCTGTGACCGGACGTGTAACTCTGCCAGTTCCAGGGAAGAGTGAGCCAGCCCTCCGGGCACCAGATCTAAAGCCACGTTTTCCTGCCTTCCTTTGCAACTGCGCTTTTCGCTTGGTTCCAAATTCAGAAGGAGAGGCTTCCCTCTAAACTTAAAGTGGGAAGCTCCTGTAACCGTCACAGCATCCCTCTGAATTGTTTGTTACTGTTATCATTCCAATTTGACAAGTGAGGAAAGTCAGCCCTCTGGAGTGAAAGACTTTTGAAATGCTTTCTCAACACCAGGCAGCACGCGGGGCGGGTCCACCACGATGCAGGCTGGAGTGGGCTCCCATACATGTCTGACTCTTGGCTTCCTCCACAGACACTCCCTCAGCCTTTTGAGCCTTGACAAATTGACATTCATTTCAAACCAACACCCCTCCCCCTTTTGAAATAAATATGATTTATTAACAACAAAACCCTCAATGTGATCTCCAAGTTCACACAACGCATTTCTGTTTAAATACGGATAGTGCGCTTTTTGATAGCTTTATCGTGTCTGTTCTTTCTTTCTTGAGCATAAAGATAATGCGGGTTTATTGCAGAAGATTCAGAAAATGGGGAAAAGTTAAAAAAAAAAAAAGCCTGTAATTTGATCTAGATAACCCCATTATTATGTTGTATATAAATGTATTCATCTGCTTTTTAGCCTTGAATGCAATCATGGGGGGGCGGGGCACTCGCTCATTCTGTTTCTGAGGTGTCTCTATGACACTGTGGGGACCTGCCCACCTCCAGTGATTATTTTGGGGCAGGAGAACAGGGTGGGCACCCAGGCCCTTTCCCTAAATAAAACCCTGAAGCTCCCCAATGTAGCATCGCATGGACTTCTCTTACAAAAGCCAAGTGCAGCCCAATGTACTATAAGAGTTTTGCAGCCAGAGAAGGAAGGGCTATCTCTTGCCCAAGGTCAAATGGCAAGTAAAGGATGAGCT
The DNA here is from genome assembly GCA_006410675.1 of Oreotragus oreotragus. Taxonomy (NCBI): domain Eukaryota; kingdom Metazoa; phylum Chordata; class Mammalia; order Artiodactyla; family Bovidae; genus Oreotragus; species Oreotragus oreotragus. Next base: position 207,377 of record SJYX01017228.1, read on the forward strand.
GGGATCAGAACTCAGGTCTCCAGATTCCCAGACGCAAGCCATTCGCCAAAGACTGCCCCCAAAGACTTAAATCCTGCTCCCTGTGGGCTTCCCAGGTGGCACAGTAGTAAAGGATCCACTTGCCTAGGCAGGAGACACAAGAGACATGGGTTCAGTCCCTGGGTCAGGAAGATTCCCCAGAGTAGGACATGGCAACTCACTCCAGTATCCTTGCCTGGAAAATCCCATGGACAGAGGAGCCTAGTGGGCTACAGCGACTGGGCACAAGCCCATTAATAATAGCAACATTACCCCAAACAACTGGCACGTATTAATATAAAGCACTCACTGCGTGCCAGGTACGCATCACACAGGCTTCACATCCATTGATTCATATCATTCTCAAACAACCCCATGAAAGAAACACTGTAACTGTCTACATTTTAGATGCTGAAGCGGATGGGCAGAGGGGTTAAGACCCTTAGGGCGTGCCTAAGGTCACACCCAGCAGGTAAATAGCAGAGGCAGAAATGATAGTCCAATTCCAGAGTTCATGACGCTGTCTATGGTTCCCTCTCCCTCATCCTGGGCCAGGCCAGCTGGGCCTCCGGCAGGCTTCTGGAGCGTTCGCTGCCCGAGAAGCAAGAAAACTGGCCTAGGGGACCAGCCACTTCACAGCGGAGCCCGCGACCGAACCAGGCTTCCTGGCACCCTGTTTCCAGCACTTTCCTGCACGGGTCCTGCCAGGTCTGGAGTCCTCAGCAATTCCCATCCTGGATCACCCCTCAGCACAGCAGGGAAAGTCAGGGGTGGGGCCCAGAGAAAGGCAAAGAAAGAAGCCAGAGGGGAGAGCAGACAGGCCTTCCAGAGCTCCCCACTGGGTGGTCTCCGGGACGATGTTGGGAGGAGCAGGGCTCTGGGAGGGCATCTTCCCATCCCCCAGCCCTGAGCCTGCGCCTCACGGGACAGGGGCACCTGGCACAAATAACTGCTGACTTGAAGGTGGCTTTTCTGGCTGAGTCAGGGTTCACTAAAGGCCAGAGATGCCCCCACCAGGCTGGGGCTGGAGGAAGTTGGGCTCTTCCCCTCTCAGGAGGGGAAAGGCCAGGCCTCACACAGGAAGCCGAAACCCTGGCTGAAGCAATCCAGCCACCCTGTTCCCACCTCCCTGGACTCCAGTTCCAGGCCCAGGGTGGGCAGTCCTGAAGGGCAAGGCAGGGGCGTGAGACCCCACATCCCGGCCTCACCCTTGCCCAGGAGTCACCCAGGATCTGGCTCAAACTGGGTCCCACTGGGCCATCCTGAGGAGAATCACTCACTCATTCCAACTCTATTTCCCGAGTGCCCGCTGTGGGCCAGGCTTTGCGCCTGGAGTCGGGACACAGAGATGGACGGGGCCGCCCCTGACTGGGAGGGTTCCCAGGGACACTCTGTGTGCCCCCAGACAGCAGCGGGGAGGCAAGGGCTCTGTGTGGACAAGCACAGAGGGAAGAAGGGAAGGGAAAGGAAGGGTTTCGAAGGAAATCTGCCACTGATGTTCAGACCCACTTCCCCTCAGGAAGCTTAGAGTCACGCTGGGGAAACCCAGTGACCCCCAGGAAGGACACCACGCAGGTGGAAATGACTGGTGTCTTGGGGCACGTGCACACGAACGCTGGCAAGGCATGGAGGGCCTGTATGGAAGGCTGGGGCTCTGGGGAATGTTTCCAGGGGCCTGAGGAGCAGCCCGTTACAGCCTGGAAAGACTGGCCGGATGTAAAAATCAAGGACAGGGGCAGCTCTCACTGAAGGAGGGTTCACCATGTGCAGGCAGAAAACTGCTAAGCGCTTCACAGGCAGTTTTTCTGTATTATCCTCACATCACCCTATGAAGGATTAAGCATTATTATCCCCAATATACAGATTCAGAAACTGAGGCTCAGAAAGGGTCACCTAGCTAGGGATGGGCAAGGCCAAAACTGCGGCTCCAGTTCTTCACCACCATGCTGGTCTATATTACTAATCTGTGTCAGTTCAGTTCAGTTCAGTCGTTCAGTCGTGTCCGACTCTTTGCAACCCCATGAATCGCAGCACGCCAGGCCTCCCTGTTCATCACCAAATCTGTGTGGACAGGCAGAAAGAAGCAAGGGTATTTCAGGTAAGAGGCAGGCAAGGCTAGGAAGTGGGATCGATCACCATGTGTTTGAGAGGAGTTGCCCAGTTCCACTCTGTGCGGACCCTGTGTTTTGTGTGTATGTGTGTGCACACACACAGTCACATGTACCATCCTTTGCAAGTGTCCGGTGTTACAGAACTTCCTGAGAGCCAAGTAAAGAATAAGTCATTAGCAGAGCAGGGAAGGACAGCCCAGAGAGGAGAAGAAACTTCTGAAAAGTCACACAGAGGAACCAGGACAAAGTCTAAGACACAGACTGCAGGCCTCTTCCCTCCCCTCAACTGCCTCTCCAGGTCAGCCCAGAGTGAATCTGCTGCTCACAGGAAATCCACAGTGTCAGGGGAACCCCGGGGATGAGTCAGGAACCAAGCAGCCCTCAGACACCCAGTGGGCCCATCACAGAGGCCCTGGGCCTGCGGTCCACCTCCTCCCAGGCAGCGTCAGGGGTGAGGGGAAGAGGGAAGCTGGCGTAGCAGGACACCCAGCCCATGTTTACCTCTGGGCTCCCTCCTGGCTCCTCAGACCCAGGCTTACGGCAGGGGAAGCCGGTGGGCAGGTCAATTCCTGCTGAGGTTAAACCGGCACCCCCTCCACCCGGCCCTGGCCTGTCCCAGAGAGGGGCCGAGGCTCTTTCCTCCTGCCTGCCTCTCACACAGCCAACTCCTGACCGTTTGATGCTCTCGGTGAAATCATAACCGCCCCCTGAGATCCCCGTGGGGTGGAGGAAGTGGGTTTAAAGATTTGGAGTGAGGGGTCAAGGCCAAGCCAAAACCACGGGGTGCCAGCGGGCCCCAGATGCTACAACTCATAAAGAATGCTTGGGGCTTGCGGCTGCCGCCCTCTGTGCCGCGGGAAGGGGCTGTCTGGGTCTCAGAGGGGGACAGGGGCTGCGTCCCCAGGGTTGGGGGGTGAGAAGGTGGGGAGGAGCTTCAAAACTCTGAGGTCTCAAGAGAGAGGGGACTGCCCCACACTGCCGAAACTTCAAAGGAGCCCTGGAGGAACCAAAAAAAATCCCCCCACGATGTGAGAAATGTGTGCTCCCACTGGCTAACCTTTCACCCTGGCCCTCCCTGGGCTGGACAAGGAGGGGAGGGGCTGCAGGCACTTCTTTCCAAACACCCAGCTCTCCAGCCCCCGCCCCCTGACGACTGGCTCACGTTCCCTCCACTCGCCCAGACCCTGTCCTGCGTGGGCAAACACAGGGCCTTCTTGGGCGACTCCCTCTTTATCACTTTGTAGCACTCATCACCCTCCCCAGCATCCGTACCCACCCAACCCAGCCACCTTCCTGAGCGTCTGCCTTGCTCTTCGGTCTAGACTGGGTAAGNCGCCCAGACCCTGTCCTGCGTGGGCAAACACAGGGCCTTCTTGGGCGACTCCCTCTTTATCACTTTGTAGCACTCATCACCCTCCCCAGCATCCGTACCCACCCAACCCAGCCACCTTCCTGAGCGTCTGCCTTGCTCTTCGGTCTAGACTGGGTAGGGGATAGAAAGACACACAGGGCACGTTAGACACTCTGGGACACTCGCTCTTCCCTCCCCTCCGACAGTGCCTTCCCCCCAACCCCAGCCCCAGACCTCCCCAAAGCCCCTGTGGGCCCTACTTCCCATCACTACTGCCATTTGCTCATTCTCCCTTGACCGCTGGGTCTTGAACCGCAGCACATCTGGCAGACTGTCCATCCTGACGTGCCACTCTGACGAGGTCACTCCCCTGCTCGAAAACCTTCCGCAGCCCTCAAGGTCTATAACGCAAATCCAAACATTTCATCTCGGCATTCAAAGTCCTCCATGAGTTGATGCAACCTACCATTCTCCCTTCCCATTCCTGCAGAGTCTCAACTTTTGAGCCATACTGATTAATTGAGCTGCTTCTTAAAAATTTCCTGACCCCTCTTCCCTTTTCCATCAAATCTGAACCCTGGTCTTGGTGGTCATAAAAGGAGGCACAGTGATACTGAAGCTGTGCTTAGAGTATCTGCTGTATAGCATGTGGGCTACTTTCAAACAAGGTTGAAAAAAATTTCCCCTGAGCACGCTGACCCCCTTACCTTCCTCTAGGCATCCGTTTCTACCCAAAACACTACCTTAGCTGTGGATGCTGAAGCCTTCGAAATGCTTAAGGCCCACCCAAGACTCCACTTGCTCCAGAAACTTTCCTGAAGATCCCTTTGACTCTTGGTCTATCTTCTATCAGAGTCCCCTTGTCCAAGTTCCTTACCAGATTGTAAGCAACTAAGGATGGGGTCAGTCTGTCATCATCCGTCAGTCATCACATGGGGTGGAGGGGTGGAGGGGTGGAGGGGAAGACAGAGGGATGGCAGGGAAGGAGGAAGGCGGGAACAGGGGCAAGCATGCTAAGCTTGGCCATCGCTCATTTGTTCCCCCTCCGAAAAGTCAGTCCCGTCTGAACTCAGCTGCAGGAAGGGCCCCCTGCAGACAGCCAGCCATGGTAACGAGCCATTTCCCTGATGGTCTCCTCCTCCCCCAGGCCCTTTGTACCCAAGAACCCACATGCCCTCACACTGCACTGGGCGCTCTCCCCCACTTCATCGAGCAAACTCTGCTGGTTGTCTGCCCCACGAGGGTCCCCTCCTCTCCCGGCCAGTGGAGCCCAGTTTTGCCCAGGTGCTGGCTGCTCCATGCTGCGTGGGCCCCTCCCCAGCCTCGAGGGTGTCAGCCTTCATCCTGCTGTGACACAATCCTGACCGAGACCCAGAGAAGGCGGCTGAAACGGGGGAGCGCTCCTGGAAGTTCGCTCACTGACGAAGGGAAGTNAGAGGGAGTCTGGGGCCCCAAGTTGATCTAAGTCCAAGCAGGACTTGGAATCGCAGGCAGAAAGTCCTGTTCAAGTCTCGACAACTCCAGGAAGCCCCCTCACCCCCTGCCCTGGCTTCTCTAGTGTCTCACCTCTCTTGGGCACCTCCCCTCCCATACCTACACATGCTGCCCTCTCCACATATTAATAGCACAGCCCTCAATCAAACTCTGTCCCATGGTGGACTAAGTCGTGTCCAACTCTTGTGGCCTCGTGGACTGTAGCCTGTAAGGCTTCTCTGTCCATGAGATTCTCTGGGCTGCAACACTGCAGGGGGCTGCCAGTTCCTTCTCCTGTAGTGCTTTCCAGCTGGTTCCAAAGTATAGGGCTCATCTTGCCAGGAGATGCGAGGAGTCAGTCACCTTCGGTGCCCAACCCTGATCAAACAGATAAGAGGTGCACACACTGCCCCTCACCCCCACCCTGAGCCCAGCATGCAATGGAAGAGCTGGATTCTGGCCCCCAGAGCAGTTCCATATCCATGACATCTCATCTGGCCTTGAGCTCTGGGTGTGAGTTATCTTCTCCAGCAGAGGCATGGTGGGGATAGGGACCCCACTGGGAGCAACTCAAAATGAGTGCAGAGCCCGAAGGCTAGTTCATTTCTACATCACATCACCTAGCTCCATCTGATATATAATAGATGTTAAGTAAACATCTGGGGGGTTATTTAGCCAGATACTTAACGACCGCAAGAGTATTACCCAAAACTCAGCTAGTCTTTGGTCTAGATGACACGCCCCCACCCCCAGCCCCAAAATGGACAAAGTGTTGCTGGTGGCAGGTGGCGAGTTTTGGCTCTCACAAGGTCAGGAGCTTCAGCCAGCCCTCCAAACACAGTCTCATTCCCAGGCAGGAAGCCAGTCCATCACCTGCCCATCCACATCAGAGCAGCTGTCACCCAGGGAGGGCTCACGGGGTGCCTGGCGCCTTGCTAAGCACTGTATACACACTATTGTACTATGTCCTCCCTACCAGGTGGCTCAGTGGTAAGGAATCCGCCTGCCAGTGCAGGAGCTGCAAGTTCAATTCCTGGGTCGTCGGGAAGATCCCGAGAAGGAAATGGCAACCTATTCCAGTATTCTTGCCTGGGAAGTTCCATGGGCAGAGGAGCCTGGCGGGCTACAGTCCACAGGGTCACAAAAGAGAGGGACACAACTTAGCAGCTAAACAACAACCACCATCACTACCATTGATTATCACCACTGTGCCCGTTTTACAAATGAGGAAACTGAAGCATGAAAAGTGACTGACCCAAATCAATGTGGTCCCAACTCCTTGACCACCGAACTAGCTACTAGGGCCCAACACAGAACACCCAAACCTCCAGCCCAAGAAGGAACTTGGCATGCAGCAAGAGCCCTAGGCTCTGGGCTTGACTTTGGGCCCAACGTTTGGTGGGGTTTTCCCTTGTCTTCCCCACTCACCCAGATAAGAACTCATCCCCTAGCTTCCACCAGGGGCCTCCCAAGCCTGCTCACCTGGAAAAGCCCTGGGACGGGGCGGGGTGGAGGGGGGGGATGCGGGGGGCAAAGTCCCCGCTGAGTTTCCCACCCCACATCTTACTGGGCTCTCACAGGTGTGGGGAAGGGAAGGCTGAGACTTCCCCGACTTGAGTCACCATGACCCCTCCGTCCCCCAGCTTTCCCAGGCCTGTGAGTTCAAGTCCCATCGGAGGAACGAGTGAGACCCTTAAAGCAATGCGCTTCAAGCTCGCTTTGCTTAGTGCCACTCCGCAGGGAAACAGACTGTAGTCTGGGTGACGCGATCTGAAATACCTGTTGCAGTCCGCTCTCACTTGCCGGCCTCACCTTCCGAGGGTTCTCAGCGAGAAAGGGCAGTGGAAGCACGGAGTCCACCTGGGTCCAGCCCCTCCTTGCACTGGAACCCAAGAGATCCAAAGCCGGTTAATCGAGGGGGCGGGGGGGACGCGCCTGGGGTCACACAGCTGGTGCGCGGCGGAGGCGGAGAACTGGGAGGCGGGTGGCGGTCAGGACTTGGGAATTAAGCTCCTTCTCAGTCAACCACTAGCTTGCCTGCGCGGCTCGACCTGTCACTTGCTCCGAGAAAGCCGCCCGGAGCGGGCTCTGGAAATTGGGGGCGAAGACTAACCTTGCTCGTAGTTTGCCCGAGGGCCTCCCCCACCCACTTCTCACCTACCGCCTCTGCTCTTTTTTTTTTTTCTTTGCTCGGCGCTGCAAGCTCAAGAGTCGCCCGCTTGCGCCCCAGTCCTCCGCGTCCGACTGCGCCGCGCCGGGTTCAGTCGCTTGATCGTCCGTCCCCCTCCCGGCGGTCTTCGGGGAACTCAACGGCCTCGGCCTAGCCCCGCCCCCTTCAGAGGACACGCCCCGGGCACGCCCCTCGGCCTCCGGACGGGGCCCAAGCCGCGCCTCCAGCCCCGCCTCCAGGCTCTGCTGGAACGTGGCTGGGCTCCCAGCCCGACCCGGCTCTGCTCGCCTCGGCCTTCCCCTCCGCCTCGGGCCCTGTGGCGAGTGGAGCTGTGCCCCTTGCCCCGCCCCGCTTACGGCTCCCCCCGAAAACACTCCCGGTCGGCCCCGCCCCCACGGTTACCCTGGGGATGGGGCCCTCCCTAGGCCTACCCCACTCCACCTCCAGCCCCCGGGCCTTGCCTGGATAAAAAGCTCTCTCTGGCCCAGGCCCAGAGCTCCAGCCCAGGCTGGGTGGGAAGCGCCCCGTCTCAGCGCTACCTAACGGTCCCGCCCCCTCCTCAGCCTTCCTCAACATTCCCAGGCTCCTCCCAGGCCGCTGGAAGGTCCTCCCAGCATCCCTGCCTCTGCCTCCCTCCGCTCCGGGGCTATATCCCCACGCCACCAGCCCTCCTAGGAAGAGGCCACTCCCTAGGAACGCCCCTTCCCTAGGAACGCCCCTTCCCTCGCTTCACCGCCTGTCTAATCCTGCCCTGCCTTGGCAACCCTACCCCGGGCAGGCACGCCTCCGGGCGAGGGGAGCGGGGGTGGGGGGCGCCCACACTTGGCATTCCAGGGCGGGTGTATCCGGGTGAAACGGGGGAACGGCGGCGTGGGAGCGGCTTGCGTTCCAAGTCCGGGCCTCTATCAAGACGTAGCTTGGATCCAGGCACTATTTGAAAATACTAACAGCCACCACGGATTGAACTCTCGCCATGGGCCAGGCTCTATGCCAAACTCTGGCTTAAGAAGAGTGCTTTACAAGGACTGGCCGTTGAATTCACAGGACTCTGGCCAAATGTTGCGTCCGTTTTACCGATGAGAAACCTGAGGCTTAGAGAAGGGAAGTCAGGGGCCTCCCGAGTCTCACACGGGTGGTGAGCAGGACCCAGCCCCAGGGCCGTGAATCATAAGGCTTGATGCCGCACCAGCTTGTCTGGACTGGCCCCTGGAGAAGTAGCCCAGACCAGCCAGCTACAGAGACAGTTCTAGCAGGCTGCCAGAGGTAAGGGGAGGAGGCTGGGTTGATGAGCTGGGTGGCAGGAAGGGGTTGCTGGTCCATCCCTGTGAAGGTGGCTTTCTCTCTTGAGAAGAAGCGGCTCAGAGTTAGGATGGGCGGCAAAAGAGCTTCAGATGGCTGGGGCACCCCCGCTTGCATCCCATTGCCCTCCTTGGGTCCCTGGTAATGACTAGAGCCATTGACCTGTCTTGCTGACAAAGCTCTTTCTCTACCATTATCTCACTGACATCTCACAAGAACATGATTATGCTGGTGTTGCATGGGTGGAGTAAGCTGGAGAGCTGGATCCCTGCCCAGCAAGGTGGTTCCCGAAGCACGGTCCTCAGACCAGCAGCGGCAGCAGCGCGGTAGCATCTGGGAACTTGTTAGGAACATGTGTTTGGGGGCCCCATCTCAGATCTACTGATTAAGAAACACTGAGGTGTGAGCCTAGCAAGTTTGCTTTAACAAGGCTTCAGAGTGATTCTAAGTCACACTCAAGAACCACTGTTTAGCATAAAGGTGAAGTTAGTGTGATGTGAGAATCACAAAGACCAGGGAGGCTCCTGGGAGCCTTGTAACACAAGGCAAAGTAAGGAAGGTACTTAATTAACCTCTCTAGACCGAGCCCTTGAAAGGGAAAATCATGGGAGCAATCTTGAGGGTGGCTGTTGAGGATTAAATGTGGTAATGCCCATGAAGCGTTTGGCCGCTCTTAGATACCCTGCCTGCTCAATAAATAACTGTTCTCTTTGTAGTAAAAAGTTTCCTTCATAGAATCTCCACATGCAGCTGGAGGAGTGGGGTTGGGGAGTCCTCTAAACCTAGACGTGCCCCATAGTGTTGTCCTTCCTAGAAGGACCCCGTCTTTCCTGTAGAGGGCCAAGAGCGTGATATTGATTCTGCTGGTCCCCGGACCACACTTTGAGAATGATGGTGCTATTCTGCTTTGGGCTGGATTCCCACTCCCCATCCTAGGCAATCCGTGCAAAATGGGCATAAACTACCTTCCTTTCCTACCCTGCTCCAAATCCCCTTCCCTCAAGCTGGGCGTGCTGGTGATGAATCGTGATTGGCAGGTGGCTAAACAGCTGGATTCCATCATCCCTCCCTACCCCCTTCCCTGACTGAACTGAACTGAAAATAAAACATGTCTGTTCTTCTGCCTTGAGAAATATTCTTTGCAATGACCGAGAAGGCCATGCTGAAATTTAGAACTCTTGTACTCTCTGGAATTCTGTGCGGGAACGTGGCGGTGTGGAGTAAGTCGGCCCTGGCCCCAGCCCAGTCCTCTTCCTAGCTCCATCTCTGCCCTGTGTCACAGGTAGCCTAGGATGCCGGCCTGTGAACACCCCAGCCCGCAGGCCCAAACTCTGTCTACACAACTTGCCTGCAGCTACCACTAGTTACATCTCTAGGAGTGCCTAGAAGGGCATGTTGTCCCCCTGGATGGACCTGGAGAAGTTGCTCATATAAATCCTAAAACTATGCTTGGGCCATTTAGGCAGCAATATCTAGGTTTCTAGATACCTGAAGCATGATAGAGGAGGGGTTGGGGTGCAGGCTCTGGGTAGACACAGGTGGCCTCCTGTCCAGGGCGATGAGTGGCCCTGCCATTCAGCCTGGTCTTTCAGGCACCTAGCATAGTGCCAGGCACACACTAGAAGCTTAAGGTGCTGCTGCTGCTGCTAAGTCACATCAGTCGTGTCCGACTCTGTGCAACCCCGTAGACGGCAGCCCACCAGGCTCCCCCGTCCCTGGGATTCTCCAGGCAAGAACACTGGAGTGGGTTGCCATTTCCTTCTCCAATGCATGAAAGTGAAAGTGAAAGTGAAGCCACTCAGTCATGTCCGACTTAGCGACCCCGTGGACTGCAGCCTACCAGGCTCCTTCATCCATGGGATTTTCCAGTTAAGAGTACTGGAGTGGGTTGCCATTTCCTTCTCCAATGCATGAAAGTGAAAAGTGAAAGTGAAGTCGCTCAGTCGTGTCCGACTCTTAGCGACCCCATGGACTGCAGCCTACCAGGCTCCCCTGTCCATGGGATTTGCCAGGCAAGAGTACTGGAGTGGGGTGCCATTGCCTTCAAGGTACAGTCACTGAGTATATGCGTGTCTCAGTTATTTAATGAAATATCAAGTAGGGTTGGTTTTCCAGCATTTCCTTCTAGCTGGAGTCAGCCTTTGTCATAACTTACCTCGGGCTTTTTCCTGGCAGAGAGCTGAGCCACCTCTAGTGAGAGATTACAGATAGAAATCTTTTGGGACATCTCCAATCCATTTCAGAGGTGAATCCAGGAGTTCTGGAGGCAGAAAAGGAGCAAGAAGAACTACTCTAGAAAGACTTGAGGCAAGCCTTCAGATGACCAGCTTGGAGGCAGGGGAGACCGTGGTTATGGCAGACCTCCAAAAGGTGTGGTTGTGGGGTTTTCAGCCTCTCACAAGATTCTCCACTCCAGAGGCTGTTCAGGAGCTGCAGAGCAGGAGATCTGAAGGTCCTTGTGTGGTGCAAGAGCATGGGTGTCGGTCTCACTTATGCCTGGGCCAAAGTAAGTGGCCAAGACATTTTACAGCTCTGGGNAGGTGTGGTTGTGGGGTTTTCAGCCTCTCACAAGATTCTCCACTCCAGAGGCTGTTCAGGAGCTGCAGAGCAGGAGATCTGAAGGTCCTTGTGTGGTGCAAGAGCATGGGTGTCGGTCTCACTTATGCCTGGGCCAAAGTAAGTGGCCAAGACATTTTACAGCTCTGGGAGGGGGGGGAGGAATGGAGGGCAAGAGGTGCATCTGTTTCTGATTGTTGTGTAACAAACCACCAATCATTTACTCAGCCCAATTTCCAGCATTTCCTTCTAGCTGGAGTCAGCCTTTGTCATAACTTGCCTCGGGCTTTTTCCTGGTAGAGAGCTGAGCCACCTCTAGTGAGAGATTACAGACAGAAATCTTTTGGGACATCTCCAATCCATTTCAGAGGTGAATCCGGGAGTTCTGGAGGCAGAAAAGGAGCAAGAAGAACTACTCTAGAAAGACTTGAGGCAAGCCTTCAGATGACCAGCTTGGAGGCAGGGGAGACCGTGGTTATGGCAGACCTCCAAAGGGTGTGGTTGTGGGGTTTGCAGCCTCTCACAAGATTCTCCACTCCAGAGGCTGCTCAGGAGCTGCAGAGCAGGAGATCTGAAGGTCTTTGTGTGGTGCAAGAGCATGGGTGTCAAGGTCTCACTGATGCCTGGGCCAAGGTAAGTGGCCAAGACATTTTACAGCTCTGGGGGGGAAAATGGAGGGCAAGAGGTGCATCTGTTTCTGATTGTTGTGTAACAAACCACCAATCATTTACTCAGCCCAGAATCTGCCATTTGGGGTTGGTTCCATAGGGAAAGCTTCTTGCTGCTCTACACGATATCANAATGGAGGGCAAGAGGTGCATCTGTTTCTGATTGTTGTGTAACAAACCACCAATCATTTACTCAGCCCAGAATCTGCCATTTGGGGTTGGTTCCATAGGGAAAGCTTCTTGCTGCTCTACACGATATCAACCTATTCAACCGGAAGTCAAGGATCCATTTTCAAGATGGCACACTCACCCAGCTGGCTAGCAAGATGGCGCCAGCTGTCGGCTGGGAGCTCAGCTGGAGCTGCGGAACTGTTCCTCCCCATGAGGCCCGGCAGCCGCCAGGCCTCCTCACAGCAAGATGGCTGGGTTTCAAGAGCTAACAGAGATCAAGATAGAAACTGAAAGCTATGTTATGTTTAAAACATGTCACAAAACATGTTTAAAACTATGTTACGTGACATTTTATGACGTTTAACAACCTAGCCTCAGAAACCATGTTGCATCGCTTCCTTTGTATTCTATTAGTGGTGTGTGCATGCTAAGTTGCTTCAGTCGTGTCCAACTCTTTGAGACCCTATGGACTGTAGCCCGCTGGACTCCTCTGTCCATGGGATTCTCCAGGCGGGTTGCCATGCCTCCCTCCAGGGGATCTTCCCAATCCATGAATCGAACCCACGTCTCTTGCGTCTCCTGCACTGGCAGGAGAGTTCTTTACCGCTAGCACACCCTGGGAAGCCCTCCTATTGGTAGAGGCAATCACAAAGCTCCACTTGGTTCAAGGGAGGGGGCATAGTCCCCTTCTCTCTATGAGGGGTTGCGGTGTCCTAGAAGCACTTGCAGGACAGGAGGTATTGTTTCAGATACTCCTGTTGGCGGGAAAATCAATCTGAAAAATACAATCTGTGTTGAGCAGGACCTCAGAATAACTGTAGTAGAAAGTCCTCTGGTGGGAACTGAGAGTCCAAATTAAGCTGATTTAAAGAAAAAGGTGCCCAATATTTGCTCGCACAACCATTTGTGCACAAATAAACCAGAACTCTGGCAACGGACACATAGTCTTGAGTGTTTGGGTTGTTGAGGATCGTCCTTCTTCAGAGTCCTCAGAACTTCGACCTGTACCGTGTCTTTAAAGTTCTAAACTCAAACAGCAACCATTGGATCCTCATAACAACAATCCTGGGAGGTACACACTATTATGATTCCCATTTCTAACATAGGGGAATGGAGGCCCTGAGAAGGCAAGTGACCAGCTCAGGGTCATATAATTAGTAAGTGACAAAGGAAAGAGAAGTGAGAGTTTATAGCCAACCCAGTTTTCAGTCGCAAGAAACTGACTCCAATGAGAAAGGCCCAAGTTGGGCAGGACACAGACGCCCAGATGTTGACCACCAGCACCAAGCCACCAGGTCTATCTCTGAAGGCTCACACTGAATCAAAGCTCCTCCGGGGCCTTGAAAACACCCACCTTCCTGCCTGAGAAGCAGGAAAAATGCTGGTCTCCCGGGAGCCGGGCTCCACCCTTGCTCGGCACACACCTGCTCCTTGCTGTGTCGTCTTTCTGAGTCTTGGGCCAGGAAGTGGTCAGTAGTAATTTCTCAAGCCTCAGTCTATGGTTGAGCATGGTAATGCCTGCATTTGAATGGGCTCAGCAGAGCCAAGGTCTTTACTTTCTTCTCCGAAGGACTGGATAAGGATCTAAACTCTAAGCCCCTTATAGCTGGGTTGGAGCTGGGACAGGAGGCAAAGTGAAAGCGAAAGTCACTCAGTCATGTCTGACTCTTTGCAACCCCATAACCTATACAGTCCATGGAATTCTCCAGGCCACAATACTAGAGTGGGTAGCCTTTCCCATCTCCGGGGGATAGTCCCAACCCAGGTATCGAACCCAGGTCTCCCCCATTGCAGGCAGATTCTTTACCAGCTGAGCCACAAGGGAGGCCCCAAGTTCCCACCAAAGGGACTGAGCCGTTGGTTGCTTTCTTTTCTTTTTCTAATTTTCTGTCTCAGCCATTTAACAAAGATCATTTAGACCCCTGCTGGGATCCCACCCTGCCCCCTACTACATCTGAAGGTCTGAGGGTTAATCGCATATAGCCCTGGCCTCATGGAGCTTTCGGCACATTTGGGAAGCTGACCCAGAAACCGGGGCAGGGGCATCCCACAGCGTGGCAGCACCAAGCATGAAGGCAGCAGTTAACAGCAGAGCCTCCATCCTTCAAGCCAGCTCTTACCGTGCGCCAGACGATTTAAAAACGGCTATGAGTGTATTCAACTAATTGGATAACTAGCGTTTGTGTAGTGCTTTACATATTATAAAGCTTTTTAAAAAACACCTTGGGCAATTGTTTGTTAAGGGATATCTCCCCATCCTCAGTTCCCTGTTACATCTGTTGTTTTCCGCTTTTGGGCATCAGGTCAACCCCATGGCAGGGGTTGGGCACCCCAAACAGTCATGAGCCCACATGCCAATGAATGTTAGTTTATTTATTTATAATCGAGATGTATGCATCTCGATTATAAATAAATGTGGAGATGTATGCTTCTTGATTACATATGTTATAAATAAATGGTAACATTTCTGTTATAAATAAAAATCGAGATGTAGGCATCTCGATTATAAATAGGCAAATAAATGGTAGCACCTTACTTCCATTTGGCATAGTTTGAACTGTATGCAAAGTCAAAATTTTTAAAAAACAAGATAAAAAATCATTTAAAATAGTCAAATACATAAAACATGCACAAACGTAAAAATCAATAGGCAACCCTATTATTTTCTCCTTGAACCACAGTAAATCCTATTGGAGACCATCTCTTACGGCCTTGGTGCCCACAGGGAAGAGCAGAAAAGAAAAAAACAGAGAAGGCTCCTCTGGGCAACCGTATTTCAGTGTCTTTATATGCACCTACATCCCTGAGATGGATGGGGAGCTACTACCAAAAAGGGACCAGAAACGGCAGCCCTCACACCCGCCATTGGGTGGAGCTGCACAAGACCAGTGTGAGATCCTTCCCTAAAGTAGGAGCAAGGCCAGAAAGAACACTCCCGTAACCCCAAAAGCCAAGGGTGTAGACAGTGTCCTCCATTGTAAAGTTGAGGATGCCAAAGCTCAGAGAATTGAATTGACAAAAAAAAATTTTTTTTTTTGCTTTTATCATGAGCATTTCATCATTGGGGATTTCACAATATTTAGATGTACACCTTCTGAGAAAAAAAACAGGAAAGTCCAAAACACCCTGATGTGCCTTCTGATAGGGCAATAGCTAGTGGACCTGAGTATGACACCCGCTTTGATTGTAACCTACATCCCCCAGCAGACCACAGTTCCCCTATTGCATACCTGACTTGCTCTCCGCATTTCTGTGGGACCTGCCGGGTTGCAGTGGGCAACTGAGCTTGCAAGTCCTGGGCTCAACACGGGCTGGTTGAACTGGCTTTCGTACTGAGAGCTCTCTGAGTAGCAGCACTGCCTCACAGACCTCTGCCAGAAGACATCACAAACTTTCTTCCCTTCCCTCCACGACCTTCCCTAAGAAAGCTGCAGTGTTAGCACAGTTCTATGTGAGAGATGGTTTAAGCTCAAGTCCCTGCCCTGGTAGCTTTCTGGCCAGATGACCTTAAGCTTACATCTTCACTTGTCTGGGTCTGTTCCCTCATCTGTAAGCTGCAGACAGCATACATGCAATGTTTGCGACAATAGGGCGTTAAGATGGACTAGTTAGTCATCTCCCAGTCATTGCTTTCACTAGCAGACATGTAGAAACTAAAACGAAAACAAAACATTAAAAAACTTTTCACAGGCTTCCCTCTGAAATGAGCACTGAGCGCCATCTGGTGTCTGTAGCTCTCAGTGCAACCAATCAAGAGAAGCTTGGAGAGGAAAGGCTAGGGGGAGAGGCAAGTGTCCCCAGCCTCCACCCTGGGCCTCAGGTCAGTTCAGGCTCCCAGGAGCAGAGTGCAGGCCCAACATGAGGGCCAGGCAAGGGTGGATGTGGAATTAGGTCTCCTTAGGAGGTCCCAGCTGCAGACTCCTCACCCAGCGTGGACACAGAAACCTGGCGTGGGATGTGGGAGCCAGTGTTAGTTGGCCTGCAGTACTTTTGGGCGTCTGAAGGCCTTGAAGATTGATGACTCTTGTTTAATAATGGTGATGAAAAAATATTTAGTAGGCATTGAGATGATATTAAGTAAGCAATGAAATAATGTTACAGTAGGCATTGTATGGAGGAGATACCCCACGTCCAAGGGCAGAGAAGCCCCAGCAAGACAATAGGAGGGGTGAAATTGCATTTAGAATCAAACCCCAGACCCGCCAGAGAGGCTCAGAGGGCTCAAACAAACCTTATGCACACCAGGACCCAGGGACCCCACAGAGACTGAGGCAGAACTGTCTTTGAGTGTCTCCTGTGGAGGAAAATTCTTCAAGAGATGGGAATACCAGACCACCTGACCTGCCTCTTGAGAAACTTGTATGCAGGTCAGGAAGCAACAGTTAGAACTGGACATGGAACACAGACTGGAGGAAGCACAAGCTGGAATCAAGATTGCCGGGAGAAATATCAATAACCTCAGATATGCAGATGACACTACCCTTATGGCAGAAAGTGAAGAAGAATTCAAGAGCCCCTTGATGAAAGTGAAAGAGGAGAGTGAAAAAGTTGGCTTAAAGCTCAACATTCAGAAAACTGAGATCATGGCAACTGGTCCCATCACTTCATAGCAAATAGATGGGGAAACAGTGAGAGACTTTATTTTTTATGGCTCCAAAATCACTGCAGATGGTGATTGCAGCCATGAAATTAAAAGATGCTTACCACTTGGAAGGAAAACAACAAAGGTCCATCTAGTTGAGGCTATGATTTTTCCAGTGGTCATGTATGGATATGAGAGTTGGACTATAAAGAAAGCTGAATGCCAAAGAACTGATGCTTTTGAACTGTGGTGTTGGAGAATACTCTTGAGAGTCCCTTGGACTGCAAGGAGATCCAACCAGTTTACCCTAAAGGAGATCAGTCTTGGGTGTTCATTGGAAGGACTGATGTTGAAGCTGAAACTCCAGTACTTTGGCCACCTGATACGAAGAGCTGACTCATTTGAAAAGACCCTAATGCTGGGAAAGATTGAGGGCAGGAGGAGAAGGGGACGACAGAGGATGAGATGGTTGGATGGCATCACTGATTCAATGGACGTGAGTTTCAGCAAGCTCTGAGAGTTGGTGATGGACAGGGAGGCCTGGTGTGCTGCAGTCCATGGGGTCGCAAAGAGTTGGACACGCCTGAGTGACTGAACTGACTGAGGCATTGAAAACACAGAAAGTTGAGTCTAACTGTTTATGCAGACAAAGTTACTAAACAACACTTGCAAAGCCCCCTGAGTTGTTGAGTGGATTTGGGGTTGGCTAGAGATTCAGGCTCCCCACTCCAGTACTCTTGCCTGGAAAATCCCATGGACGGAGGAGCCTGGTAGGCTGCAGTCCATGGGGTCGCTAAGAGTTGGATACAACTGAGCGTCTTTACTTTCACTTTTCACTTTCATGCATTGGAAAGGGAAATGGCAACCCACTCCAGTGTTTTTGCCTGGAGAATCCTAGGGATGGGGGAGCTTCATGGGCTGCCGTCTATGGGGTCGCACAGAGTCGGACACTACTGAAGTGACTTAGCAGCAGCAGCAGCAGAGATTCAGGCTTAAGCCAGTTTCCAGGAATAAGGCCTCAAACTACATTACATGCTTCTGCGTGCTTTGTCGCTCAGTCGTATCTGACTCTTTGTGACCCTGTGGGCCATAGCCTGACAGGCTCCACTGTTCACGGATGTTTTTTCAGGTAAGAATTACTGGAGTGGATTGCCATGTGCCCCTTCAGGAGATCTTCCCGATCCAGGGACCTAACCCGCATTTCCTGTGTCTCCTGCACTGCAGGCAAACTCTTTACCCAACCAGCCATCAGGGAAGCCCAAACCATGCTGCAGCACTGGCCTAATAGGACAACTGTCCCCATCGCATCCTCCTCCTGATTCCTCTCTGCCCCAGGAACTGCAGACCCTTGGGAGCCCATCACCTCCGTCACAACAGTGAAATACAGAAGCTCCTCGCGGAGCCTGTTCCCTCTGAATGCAAGCCTTGCAGGCGAGTGTCAGACCCAAGGCCCTGAGGCCGCTGGCCTGCAGGTGCCAGGGAGGCTGGGAATTAAGAGTTCTGATGCTCTCTCCAGGAGGCCGAACTTGTAATGTGGGGATTTCTTCCCGTATAGAAAGATTATCCAAAAGATGCAGGGTGACTATGAGTATGACAAGTGTCCACTGCAGCTCCTGGTGATGGAAGGTGTACCACACACCAGGCTCCAGACATTATCCCATCTTATCCTCACACTTACCCTCAGAGGTAGAGACAATTACCACCCCTGTTTTGTGGAGACGGAAACTAAGGCTCATGTGTTTAATTAAATGTAATGAATAAGATCTCGCAGCTGGGAAGTAGCAAAGCCAGGAACAAGTCAAGATCAGCTGAGCTCAGTTTAGTCACTCAGTTATGTCTGACCCTTTGCGACCCCATAGACTGCAGCACACCAGGCTTCCCTGTCCATCACCACCTCTCAGAGCTTGCTCAAACTCATGTCCACTGAGTTGGTGATACCATTCAACCATCTCATCCTCTGTCGTCCCCTTCTCCTCCTGCCTTCAATATGGCCCAGTATCAGGGTCTTTTCCAATGAGTCAGTTCTTAGCATCAGGTGGTCATAGTATAGGAGTTTCAGCTTCAGCATCAGTCCTTCCAATGAACACCCAGGACTGATCTCCTTTAGGATGGANGGCTCAGAGTTAGGATGGGCGGCAAAAGAGCTTCAGATGGCTGGGGCACCCCCGCTTGCATCCCATTGCCCTCCTTGGGTCCCTGGTAATGACTAGAGCCATTGACCTGTCTTGCTGACAAAGCTCTTTCTCTACCATTATCTCACTGACATCTCACAAGAACATGATTATGCTGGTGTTGCATGGGTGGAGTAAGCTGGAGAGCTGGATCCCTGCCCAGCAAGGTGGTTCCCGAAGCACGGTCCTCAGACCAGCAGCGGCAGCAGCGCGGTAGCATCTGGGAACTTGTTAGGAACATGTGTTTGGGGGCCCCATCTCAGATCTACTGATTAAGAAACACTGAGGTGTGAGCCTAGCAAGTTTGCTTTAACAAGGCTTCAGAGTGATTCTAAGTCACACTCGAGAACCACTGTTTAGCATAAAGGTGAAGTTAGTGTGATGTGAGAATCACAAAGACCAGGGAGGCTCCTGGGAGCCTTGTAACACAAGGCAAAGTAAGGAAGGTACTTAATTAACCTCTCTAGACCGAGCCCTTGAAAGGGAAAATCATGGGAGCAATCTTGAGGGTGGCTGTTGAGGATTAAATGTGGTAATGCCCATGAAGCGTTTGGCCGCTCTTAGATACCCTGCCTGCTCAATAAATAACTGTTCTCTTTGTAGTAAAAAGTTTCCTTCATAGAATCTCCACATGCAGCTGGAGGAGTGGGGTTGGGGAGTCCTCTAAACCTAGACGTGCCCCATAGTGTTGTCCTTCCTAGAAGGACCCCGTCTTTCCTGTAGAGGGCCAAGAGCGTGATATTGATTCTGCTGGTCCCCGGACCACACTTTGAGAATGATGGTGCTATTCTGCTTTGGGCTGGATTCCCACTCCCCATCCTAGGCAATCCGTGCAAAATGGGCATAAACTACCTTCCTTTCCTACCCTGCTCCAAATCCCCTTCCCTCAAGCTGGGCGTGCTGGTGATGAATCGTGATTGGCAGGTGGCTAAACAGCTGGATTCCATCATCCCTCCCTACCCCCTTCCCTGACTGAACTGAACTGAAAATAAAACATGTCTGTTCTTCTGCCTTGAGAAATATTCTTTGCAATGACCGAGAAGGCCATGCTGAAATTTAGAACTCTTGTACTCTCTGGAATTCTGTGCGGGAACGTGGCGGTGTGGAGTAAGTCGGCCCTGGCCCCAGCCCAGTCCTCTTCCTAGCTCCATCTCTGCCCTGTGTCACAGGTAGCCTAGGATGCCGGCCTGTGAACACCCCAGCCCGCAGGCCCAAACTCTGTCTACACAACTTGCCTGCAGCTACCACTAGTTACATCTCTAGGAGTGCCTAGAAGGGCANCAGCCGGCAGGCCCAAACTCTGTCTACACAACTTGCCTGCAGCTACCACTAGTTACATCTCTAGGAGTGCCTAGAAGGGCATGTTGTCCCCCTGGATGGACCTGGAGAAGTTGCTCATATAAATCCTAAAACTATGCTTGGGCCATTTAGGCAGCAATATCTAGGTTTCTAGATACCTGAAGCATGATAGAGGAGGGGTTGGGGTGCAGGCTCTGGGTAGACACAGGTGGCCTCCTGTCCAGGGTGATGAGTGGCCCTGCCGTTCAGCCTGGTCTTTCAAGCACCTAGCATAGTGCCAGGCACACACTAGAAGCTTAAGGTGCTGCTGCTGCTGCTAAGTCACATCAGTCGTGTCCGACTCTGTGCAACCCCGTAGACGGCAGCCCACCAGGCTCCCCCGTCCCTGGGATTCTCCAGGCAAGAACACTGGAGTGGGTTGCCATTTCCTTCTCCAATGCATGAAAGTGAAAGTGAAAGTGAAGCCACTCAGTCATGTCCGACTTAGCGACCCCGTGGACTGCAGCCTACCAGGCTCCTTCATCCATGGGATTTTCCAGTTAAGAGTACTGGAGTGGGTTGCCATTTCCTTCTCCAATGCATGAAAGTGAAAAGTGAAAGTGAAGTCGCTCAGTCGTGTCCGACTCTTAGCGACCCCATGGACTGCAGCCTACCAGGCTCCCCTGTCCATGGGATTTGCCAGGCAAGAGTACTGGAGTGGGGTGCCATTGCTTTCAAGGTACAGTCACTGAGTATATGCGTGTCTCAGTTATTTAATGA
The DNA here is from genome assembly GCA_006410675.1 of Oreotragus oreotragus. Lineage (NCBI taxonomy): Eukaryota > Metazoa > Chordata > Mammalia > Artiodactyla > Bovidae > Oreotragus > Oreotragus oreotragus. Next base: position 228,005 of record SJYX01017228.1, read on the forward strand.
AATATCAAGCTGGGTTGGTTTTCCAGCATTTCCTTCTAGCTGGAGTCAGCCTTTGTCATAACTTGCCTCGGGCTTTTTCCTGGTAGAGAGCTGAGCCACCTCTAGTGAGAGATTACAGACAGAAATCTTTTGGGACATCTCCAATCCATTTCAGAGGTGAATCCGGGAGTTCTGGAGGCAGAAAAGGAGCAAGAAGAACTACTCTAGAAAGACTTGAGGCAAGCCTTCAGATGACCAGCTTGGAGGCAGGGGAGACCGTGGTTATGGCAGACCTCCAAAGGGTGTGGTTGTGGGGTTTGCAGCCTCTCACAAGATTCTCCACTCCAGAGGCTGCTCAGGAGCTGCAGAGCAGGAGATCTGAAGGTCTTTGTGTGGTGCAAGAGCATGGGTGTCAAGGTCTCACTGATGCCTGGGCCAAGGTAAGTGGCCAAGACATTTTACAGCTCTGGGGGGGAAAATGGAGGGCAAGAGGTGCATCTGTTTCTGATTGTTGTGTAACAAACCACCAATCATTTACTCAGCCCAGAATCTGCCATTTGGGGTTGGTTCCATAGGGAAAGCTTCTTGCTGCTCTACACGATATCAACCTATTCAACCGGAAGTCAAGGATCCATTTTCAAGATGGCACACTCACCCAGCTGGCTAGCAAGATGGCGCCAGCTGTCGGCTGGGAGCTCAGCTGGAGCTGCGGAACTGTTCCTCCCCATGAGGCCCGGCAGCCGCCAGGCCTCCTCACAGCAAGATGGCTGGGTTTCAAGAGCTAACAGAGATCAAGATAGAAACTGAAAGCTATGTTATGTTTAAAACATGTCACAAAACATGTTTAAAACTATGTTACGTGACATTTTATGACGTTTAACAACCTAGCCTCAGAAACCATGTTGCATCGCTTCCTTTGTATTCTATTAGTGGTGTGTGCATGCTAAGTTGCTTCAGTCGTGTCCAACTCTTTGAGACCCTATGGACTGTAGCCCGCTGGACTCCTCTGTCCATGGGATTCTCCAGGCGGGTTGCCATGCCTCCCTCCAGGGGATCTTCCCAATCCATGAATCGAACCCACGTCTCTTGCGTCTCCTGCACTGGCAGGAGAGTTCTTTACCGCTAGCACACCCTGGGAAGCCCTCCTATTGGTAGAGGCAATCACAAAGCTCCACTTGGTTCAAGGGAGGGGGCATAGTCCCCTTCTCTCTATGAGGGGTTGCGGTGTCCTAGAAGCACTTGCAGGACAGGAGGTATTGTTTCAGATACTCCTGTTGGCGGGAAAATCAATCTGAAAAATACAATCTGTGTTGAGCAGGACCTCAGAATAACTGTAGTAGAAAGTCCTCTGGTGGGAACTGAGAGTCCAAATTAAGCTGATTTAAAGAAAAAGGTGCCCAATATTTGCTCGCACAACCATTTGTGCACAAATAAACCAGAACTCTGGCAACGGACACATAGTCTTGAGTGTTTGGGTTGTTGAGGATCGTCCTTCTTCAGAGTCCTCAGAACTTCGACCTGTACCGTGTCTTTAAAGTTCTAAACTCAAACAGCAACCGTTGGATCCTCATAACAACAATCCTGGGAGGTACACACTATTATGATTCCCATTTCTAACATAGGGGAATGGAGGCCCTGAGAAGGCAAGTGACCAGCTCAGGGTCATATAATTAGTAAGTGACAAAGGAAAGAGAAGTGAGAGTTTATAGCCAACCCAGTTTTCAGTCGCAAGAAACTGACTCCAATGAGAAAGGCCCAAGTTGGGCAGGACACAGACGCCCAGATGTTGACCACCAGCACCAAGCCACCAGGTCTATCTCTGAAGGCTCACACTGAATCAAAGCTCCTCCGGGGCCTTGAAAACACCCACCTTCCTGCCTGAGAAGCAGGAAAAATGCTGGTCTCCCGGGAGCCGGGCTCCACCCTTGCTCGGCACACACCTGCTCCTTGCTGTGTCGTCTTTCTGAGTCTTGGGCCAGGAAGTGGTCAGTAGTAATTTCTCAAGCCTCAGTCTATGGTTGAGCATGGTAATGCCTGCATTTGAATGGGCTCAGCAGAGCCAAGGTCTTTACTTTCTTCTCCGAAGGACTGGATAAGGATCTAAACTCTAAGCCCCTTATAGCTGGGTTGGAGCTGGGACAGGAGGCAAAGTGAAAGCGAAAGTCACTCAGTCATGTCTGACTCTTTGCAACCCCATAACCTATACAGTCCATGGAATTCTCCAGGCCACAATACTAGAGTGGGTAGCCTTTCCCATCTCCGGGGGATAGTCCCAACCCAGGTATCGAACCCAGGTCTCCCCCATTGCAGGCAGATTCTTTACCAGCTGAGCCACAAGGGAGGCCCCAAGTTCCCACCAAAGGGACTGAGCCGTTGGTTGCTTTCTTTTCTTTTTCTAATTTTCTGTCTCAGCCATTTAACAAAGATCATTTAGACCCCTGCTGGGATCCCACCCTGCCCCCTACTACATCTGAAGGTCTGAGGGTTAATCGCATATAGCCCTGGCCTCATGGAGCTTTCGGCACATTTGGGAAGCTGACCCAGAAACCGGGGCAGGGGCATCCCACAGCGTGGCAGCACCAAGCATGAAGGCAGCAGTTAACAGCAGAGCCTCCATCCTTCAAGCCAGCTCTTACCGTGCGCCAGACGATTTAAAAACGGCTATGAGTGTATTCAACTAATTGGATAACTAGCGTTTGTGTAGTGCTTTACATATTATAAAGCTTTTTAAAAAACACCTTGGGCAATTGTTTGTTAAGGGATATCTCCCCATCCTCAGTTCCCTGTTACATCTGTTGTTTTCCGCTTTTGGGCATCAGGTCAACCCCATGGCAGGGGTTGGGCACCCCAAACAGTCATGAGCCCACATGCCAATGAATGTTAGTTTATTTATTTATAATCGAGATGTATGCATCTCGATTATAAATAAATGTGGAGATGTATGCTTCTTGATTACATATGTTATAAATAAATGGTAACATTTCTGTTATAAATAAAAATCGAGATGTAGGCATCTCGATTATAAATAGGCAAATAAATGGTAGCACCTTACTTCCATTTGGCATAGTTTGAACTGTATGCAAAGTCAAAATTTTTAAAAAACAAGATAAAAAATCATTTAAAATAGTCAAATACATAAAACATGCACAAACGTAAAAATCAATAGGCAACCCTATTATTTTCTCCTTGAACCACAGTAAATCCTATTGGAGACCATCTCTTACCGCCTTGGTGCCCACAGGGAAGAGCAGAAAAGAAGAAAACAGAGAAGGCTCCTCTGGGCAACCGTATTTCAGTGTCTTTATATGCACCTACATCCCTGAGATGGATGGGGAGCTACTACCAAAAAGGGACCAGAAACGGCAGCCCTCACACCCGCCATTGGGTGGAGCTGCACAAGACCAGTGTGAGATCCTTCCCTAAAGTAGGAGCAAGGCCAGAAAGAACGCTCCCGTAACCCCAAAAGCCAAGGGTGTAGACAGTGTCCTCCATTGTAAAGTTGAGGATGCCAAAGCTCAGAGAATTGAATTGACAAAAAAAAATTTTTTTTTTGCTTTTATCATGAGCATTTCATCATTGGGGATTTCACAATATTTAGATGTACACCTTCTGAGAAAAAAAACAGGAAAGTCCAAAACACCCTGATGTGCCTTCTGATAGGGCAATAGCTAGTGGACCTGAGTATGACACCCGCTTTGATTGTAACCTACATCCCCCAGCAGACCACAGTTCCCCTATTGCATACCTGACTTGCTCTCCGCATTTCTGTGGGACCTGCCGGGTTGCAGTGGGCAACTGAGCTTGCAAGTCCTGGGCTCAACACGGGCTGGTTGAACTGGCTTTCGTACTGAGAGCTCTCTGAGTAGCAGCACTGCCTCACAGACCTCTGCCAGAAGACATCACAAACTTTCTTCCCTTCCCTCCACGACCTTCCCTAAGAAAGCTGCAGTGTTAGCACAGTTCTATGTGAGAGATGGTTTAAGCTCAAGTCCCTGCCCTGGTAACTTTCTGGCCAGATGACCTTAAGCTTACATCTTCACTTGTCTGGGTCTGTTCCCTCATCTGTAAGCTGCAGACAGCATACATGCAATGTTTGCGACAGTAGGGCGTTAAGATGGACTAGTTAGTCATCTCCAAGTCATTGCTTTCACTAGCAGACATGTAGAAACTAAAACGAAAACAAAACATTAAAAAACTTTTCACAGGCTTCCCTCTGAAATGAGCACTGAGCGCCGTCTGGTGTCTGTAGCTCTCAGTGCAACCAATCAAGAGAAGCTTGGAGAGGAAAGGCTAGGGGGAGAGGCAAGTGTCCCCAGCCTCCACCCTGGGCCTCAGGTCAGTTCAGGCTCCCAGGAGCAGAGTGCAGGCCCAACATGAGGGCCAGGCAAGGGTGGATGTGGAATTAGGTCTCCTTAGGAGGTCCCAGCTGCAGACTCCTCACCCAGCGTGGACACAGAAACCTGGCGTGGGATGTGGGAGCCAGTGTTAGTTGGCCTGCAGTACTTTTGGGCGTCTGAAGGCCTTGAAGATTGATGACTCTTGTTTAATAATGGTGATGAAAAAATATTTAGTAGGCATTGAGATGATATTAAGTAAGCAATGAAATAATGTTACAGTAGGCATTGTATGGAGGAGATACCCCACGTCCAAGGGCAGAGAAGCCCCAGCAAGACAATAGGAGGGGTGAAATTGCATTTAGAATCAAACCCCAGACCCGCCAGAGAGGCTCAGAGGGCTCAAACAAACCTTATGCACACCAGGACCCAGGGACCCCACAGAGACTGAGGCAGAACTGTCTTTGAGTGTCTCCTGTGGAGGAAAATTCTTCAAGAGATGGGAATACCAGACCACCTGACCTGCCTCTTGAGAAACTTGTATGCAGGTCAGGAAGCAACAGTTAGAACTGGACATGGAACACAGACTGGAGGAAGCACAAGCTGGAATCAAGATTGCCGGGAGAAATATCAATAACCTCAGATATGCAGATGACACTACCCTTATGGCAGAAAGTGAAGAAGAATTCAAGAGCCCCTTGATGAAAGTGAAAGAGGAGAGTGAAAAAGTTGGCTTAAAGCTCAACATTCAGAAAACTGAGATCATGGCAACTGGTCCCATCACTTCATAGCAAATAGATGGGGAAACAGTGAGAGACTTTATTTTTTATGGCTCCAAAATCACTGCAGATGGTGATTGCAGCCATGAAATTAAAAGATGCTTACCACTTGGAAGGAAAACAACAAAGGTCCATCTAGTTGAGGCTATGATTTTTCCAGTGGTCATGTATGGATATGAGAGTTGGACTATAAAGAAAGCTGAATGCCAAAGAACTGATGCTTTTGAACTGTGGTGTTGGAGAATACTCTTGAGAGTCCCTTGGACTGCAAGGAGATCCAACCAGTTTACCCTAAAGGAGATCAGTCTTGGGTGTTCATTGGAAGGACTGATGTTGAAGCTGAAACTCCAGTACTTTGGCCACCTGATACGAAGAGCTGACTCATTTGAAAAGACCCTAATGCTGGGAAAGATTGAGGGCAGGAGGAGAAGGGGACGACAGAGGATGAGATGGTTGGATGGCATCACTGATTCAATGGACGTGAGTTTCAGCAAGCTCTGAGAGTTGGTGATGGACAGGGAGGCCTGGTGTGCTGCAGTCCATGGGGTCGCAAAGAGTTGGACACGCCTGAGTGACTGAACTGACTGAGGCATTGAAAACACAGAAAGTTGAGTCTAACTGTTTATGCAGACAAAGTTACTAAACAACACTTGCAAAGCCCCCTGAGTTGTTGAGTGGATTTGGGGTTGGCTAGAGATTCAGGCTCCCCACTCCAGTACTCTTGCCTGGAAAATCCCATGGACGGAGGAGCCTGGTAGGCTGCAGTCCATGGGGTCGCTAAGAGTTGGATACAACTGAGCGTCTTTACTTTCACTTTTCACTTTCATGCATTGGAAAGGGAAATGGCAACCCACTCCAGTGTTTTTGCCTGGAGAATCCTAGGGATGGGGGAGCTTCATGGGCTGCCGTCTATGGGGTCGCACAGAGTCGGACACTACTGAAGTGACTTAGCAGCAGCAGCAGCAGAGATTCAGGCTTAAGCCAGTTTCCAGGAATAAGGCCTCAAACTACATTACATGCTTCTGCGTGCTTTGTCGCTCAGTCGTATCTGACTCTTTGTGACCCTGTGGGCCATAGCCTGACAGGCTCCACTGTTCACGGATGTTTTTTCAGGTAAGAATTACTGGAGTGGATTGCCATGTGCCCCTTCAGGAGATCTTCCCGATCCAGGGACCTAACCCGCATTTCCTGTGTCTCCTGCACTGCAGGCAAACTCTTTACCCAACCAGCCATCAGGGAAGCCCAAACCATGCTGCAGCACTGGCCTAATAGGACAACTGTCCCCATCGCATCCTCCTCCTGATTCCTCTCTGCCCCAGGAACTGCAGACCCTTGGGAGCCCATCACCTCCGTCACAACAGTGAAATACAGAAGCTCCTCGCGGAGCCTGTTCCCTCTGAATGCAAGCCTTGCAGGCGAGTGTCAGACCCAAGGCCCTGAGGCCGCTGGCCTGCAGGTGCCAGGGAGGCTGGGAATTAAGAGTTCTGATGCTCTCTCCAGGAGGCCGAACTTGTAATGTGGGGATTTCTTCCCGTATAGAAAGATTATCCAAAAGATGCAGGGTGACTATGAGTATGACAAGTGTCCACTGCAGCTCCTGGTGATGGAAGGTGTACCACACACCAGGCTCCAGACATTATCCCATCTTATCCTCACACTTACCCTCAGAGGTAGAGACAATTACCACCCCTGTTTTGTGGAGACGGAAACTAAGGCTCATGTGTTTAATTAAATGTAATGAATAAGATCTCGCAGCTGGGAAGTAGCAAAGCCAGGAACAAGTCAAGATCAGCTGAGCTCAGTTCAGTCACTCAGTTATGTCTGACCCTTTGCGACCCCATAGACTGCAGCACACCAGGCTTCCCTGTCCATCACCACCTCTCAGAGCTTGCTCAAACTCACGTCCACTGAGTTGGTGATACCATTCAACCATCTCATCCTCTGTCGTCCCCTTCTCCTCCTGCCTTCAATATGGCCCAGTATCAGGGTCTTTTCCAATGAGTCAGTTCTTAGCATCAGGTGGTCATAGTATAGGAGTTTCAGCTTCAGCATCAGTCCTTCCAATGAACACCCAGGACTGATCTCCTTTAGGATGGACTGGTTTAATCTCCTTGCAGTCTAAGGGACTCTCAAGTGTCCTCTCCAACACCATGGTTCAAAAGCATCAATCCTTTGGCACTCAGCTTTCTTTATAGTCCAACTCTCACATCCAAACTTGACTACTGGAAAAACCATAGCTTTGACTGGATGGATCTTTGTCTGCAAATTAATGTCTCTGCTTTTTAATACACTGTCTAGTCTGCAGTCACCATCTGCAGTAATTTTGGAGCCCGAGAAATTAAAGTCTCTCACTCTTTCCGTTGTTTCCCCATCTATTTGCCATGAAATGATGGGACCAGATGCCATGATCTTAGTTTTTTGAATGTTCAATTTTAAGCCAGCTTCTTCACTCTCCTCTTTCACCTTCATCAAGAGGCTCTTTAGTTCCTGTTCGCTTTCTGCCATAAGGGTGGTGTCATCTGCATATCTGAGGTTATTGAGATTTCTCCTGGCCATCTTGATTCCAGCTTGTGCTTCATCCAGTCCAGCGTTTCTCATGATGTACTCTGCATGTAAGTTAAATAAGCAGGATGACAATATACAGCCTTGACGTACTCCTTTCCCAATTTGGAACCAGCCCATCATTTCATGTCCAGTTCTAACTGTTGCTTCTTGACCTGCATACAGATTTTGCAGGAGGCAGGTAAGGTGGTCTGGTATTCCCATCTCTTGAAGAATTTTCCACAGTTTGTTGTGATCCACACAGTCAGTCTTTAGCATAGTCATTGAAGCAGAAGTAGATGTTTTTCTGGAATTCTCTTACTTTTTCTATGATCCAATGGATATTAGCAATTTAATCTCTGGTTCCTCTGCCTTTTCTAAATCCAGCTTGAATATCTGGAAGTTCTTGGTTCACATACTGCTGAAGCCTGGCTTGGAGAATTTTGAGCATTACTTTGCTGGCATGTGAGATGAGTACAATTGTGTGGTATTTTGAGCATTCTTTGGCATTGCCTTTCTTTGGGATTAGAATGAAAACTGACCTTTTCCAGTCCTGTGGCCACTGCTGAGTTTTCCAAATTTGCTGGCATATTGAGTGCAGTACTTTCACAGAATCATCTTTTAGGATTTGAAATAGCTTAACTGGAATTCCATCACCTCCACTAGCTTTGTTCATAGTGATGCTTCCTAAGGCCCACTTGACTTCTCACTGCAGAATGTCTGGCTCTAGGTGAGTGATCACACCATTGTGATTATCTGGGTCGTGAAGATCTTTTCTGTACAGTTCTTCTGTGTATTCTTGCCACCTCTTCTTAATATCTTCTGCTTCATACCATTTCTGTCCTTTATCGAGCCCATCTCTGCGTGAAATGTTCCCTTGGTATCTCTAATTTTCTTGAAGAGATCTCTGGTCTTTCCCATTCTATCATTTTCCTCTGTCTCTTTGCATTGATCACTGAGGAAGGCTTTTTTATCTCTCCTTGCTATTCTTTGAAACTGTATTCAGATGGATATATCTTTCCTTTCCTCCTTTGCCTTTCATTTCTCTTCTTTTCTCAGCTATTTGTAAGGCCTCCTCAGACAAGGTCTTTCCCATTCTATCATTTTCCTCTGTCTCTTTGCATTGATCACTGAGGAAGGCTTTTTTATCTCTCCTTGCTATTCTTTGAAACTGTATTCAGATGGATATATCTTTCCTTTCCTCCTTTGCCTTTCTTTTCTCTTCTTTTCTCAGCTATTTGTAAGGCCTCCTCAGACAGCCATATTGCCTTTTTCCATTTCATTTTTGGGGGATGGATTTGATCCCTGCCTCCTGAACAATGTCACCAACCTCCGTCCATAGTTCTTCAGGCACAGTGTCTATCAGATCTAAACCCTTGATCTATTGGTCACTTCCATAGTATAATTGTAAGGGATATGATTTAGGTCTCACCTGGATGGCCTAGTGGTTTTCCCTACTTTCTTCAATTTAAGCCTGAATTTTGCAGTAAGGATAATTGGGAACAAAAGTACCCTCTACCACCAGCTCTCCTAGCACTGAGAGCTGGATTCTGGGCAGCAGAGTTAACATATGAACCAGTTTCAAAGAAACCGAATGCCAAAAATCACCCCTAACACTAATTGACATTTAATGATCATTCATTCCTTCATTCCATACAAGTCTGAGTGTAGACAGTTCTAGCACTGAGAGGACAGTCATGGGTCCTGCCTTCTTGGAGCATCTTCCCATCCACTGACAGATAGACAATAATATATGCAATACAGCAGGTGGTGGGTCTGGAGTGGGTTGCCCTGCCCTCTCCAGTGTTCTTGCCTAGAGAATCCCATGGACAGAGGAGCCTGGCGGGCTGCAGTCCATAGGATCACAAGGAATCAGACACAACCGAAGCGACTTAGCACACACACACATACACACGTGTGTGTATGTGTGTGTGTGTGCGTGCGTGGATTAGACACTGCTGACGCAGGGGAAAGGGTAGGGAGTTTCTGGAAGAAGGAAGGTATTTCATGTAACAGGTCAGGGAAGCCCATGTGAGGAGGTAACATGTGAGCAGAGCCCTGAATGAAGTTTGGGAGGAAGAGCATCCCAGACGGAGCAGGTGCCTGTGCAAAGGTGCTGGGGCTGAGGCTAGGCTGAACAGGATGCATGCGGGGCAAGCAATAGAAACTGAGGCCAGAGAGGCGGCAGAGCCCGATGGTGGGTGGTCTTCCAGGCCTAGGCTTTCCTCAGAGCAGGGACATGGCGTGATCTGACTCCTGTTTTAATGGGACCCCTCAAGCTGCTGGAATGAAAGCAGACCTTGGGGAGGCAAGGCTAGAAGAGGGGGAACCAGCGAGGGTGCTCCTGCAGTAGCCCGGGTGGGAGATGACCCGGGCTGCAGTAACCCGGGTGAGAGATGACCCGGGCTGACCACAGCGGCCCGCAGGCAGTCAGTAGCACGTTCATCGCTTAGATACGTCCCCAAGAGCTGCCAGCAGTCACAACGAGAGGAGCCCAGAAAAATTACCAACACATGCAAGAAGATGGAAATCATAAGGAGAAAGGGAACGTACACCTGTAGAAAGCCCAGCTGAGAACAGCTCCGACAAGTGAGCCCAAACCCGAGCAGCCGCAATGCTGAAAAAGTGGAAATAATCCGGTTCAAGGCTCTTCAAAGCAAGTTTTACGGTGATGAGCATCTTCATAGCTTTGAGGATGTGCCTGGGTCCCCTAGGGTGGTGCCACGAGCTCACGCCCCACCACTCGCTTCCTCCGACAGCTCGGCGCTCAACTGTTTAATATATATATCAGATTAAGATTTCTTCTGAAGGGCCACACACACACTCACACATGCTCAAAATGGCCTAAAAAAAAAAAAAAAAAATCCTTACCCAGCTTCACTCTCTAATGAACCAGCTCCGTGTCCTGATTCTGTGGACGACGGCATGAGCACGTTTGCACTGCCGGTAGGTACAGAGCAAAGACCACGTGAGCAGGGGCATCAGCTGAGCGATTCTCCCCAGAGAGCTGCATCCAGAGTCTACACCGTGTGATGGACCACGAGCCACCACCGTCATCTTATTATTAATAATAATGCACAGTATTAAGTGTGCTCATTTCCCTTCTATGAAAGGAAAAAAGCCTGGGAAGAAAGAAGGTGAGTCCAGAGGCCTGGAATGTCTAATCTACTAGTAGGAAAGCTCAGTAAGGGAGGAAATAAGACTTCATGGGCCCACACGTGGGCCTCCACCCACTGAACATACTCTCTTTTCATATATGAGAAAGTAAAGATATTTATAAAGGTGTTGTTGGGTGTTTGATTTAAAAATTGTCTTTGTAGCAGACACATGCTCATATACACTTGTTCCGTTCTCAATTTCCTCATAAACAAAAGAAGATAAAAATAGAAGGACTAATTCCTAACTCACTCTATGAGGTTAGGATTACCTTAACACCAAAAACAGACAATGGCATTATGAGGAAAGAAGACTACAGACCAGTATCTCTCAGGAACGTAGACACAAAAATTATCCACAAAAATCTTAGAAAACAAATGCAAAGCTAACAATGCCTTCTGGTTTCCCACTGTATCCTCAGCAACCAGAACAATGGCTGACACATAGCAGTTATTTAGAAATACTTTTCAGAGAACTGATTGGCTCCCAAGGCAAATGAGAATCACATCCCATCCCCAACCTCCAAGTAAATTACAGGCTAGGCTTGCGGCCATATGATCTTCATGGCAAAGACCAGTCACTTTTCCCCCTCTTCCCTCCTGTCCTCTACTAGCCCAGTTCAGCCCCTTCACTCTGATCACAGTCTCTAGTCTTGAGTCTCTGGGTCCCATCAACTGAAGAAAAATGCACAACCTAAGTTGCAGGTTATGTTTTATCAGGGACCTTACTGAGAACTGTAGCCTGGGAGACAGCCTCTCAGGTAGCCTTGAGAAAGTGCTCTGAAGAGGTAAGGGAGGATCCAGTATTTGTAGTTTTAGCTGAAAAAAAAAAAATGTAGTCAAACATGAAAAGATTACTAATCGCTAATCATAAAAAGATATCTCAAGTTAATAATCTTAGTGATTTTCTATGTATGGGAAGATGCAAGAGTCTGAGTTCACTGAAATTATCGCTCAGTTATACATCTTAACTATCGAACACCAGTAGCCTGTTTTTCTTCACCCTGAATGCCCCTGAGGGTGCACCATGGGGCGCAGCTGCAGTGGCCGACAGCCTGCTGGCAGGCAACATTGGTCGTTTCACGGAATGGCAGGTAGTACTTTTTGTCCACAGCACACCTCGGAGTAATCATTGCAACATGCAAATTTAATTTTCCTCTTCTGTGTAAAATCTGTCACCATCCCCACGGCAGGTGTCCACTGTGAGGTCAACAGCTGTTGATGCCTCCTTGGGTGTCCAGAGGCGGTGAAGGATGGGCTGAACAAGCATGACTCCTAAGACAACCCCCTTCTTTTCAGCCAGAGAAGCCTCACTTGTATAAGCTGTCCCCAGAGGCAGTGTGACACCAAGATGCAGGGCAAGGCTTATAAAGCCAGCCTGTGCATGTATGTACCTGCTCAGTCCTGTCCAACTCTGCATGACCCCAGGGACTGTAGCCCGCCAGGCTCCTCTGTCCATGGGATTTTCCCAGCAAGAATCCTGGAGTGGGTTACCATTTCCTTCTCCAGGGGATCTTCCCAACCTTGGGACTGACCCTGTGAATCTTGCATCACAGGCAGATTCTTTACCTCTGAGCCACTGAGGAAGTCCTGAATTCAAACCCTGACTCTGCATCTCTCAAGCTGTGTGACCTTGGCCAGGTTGCTCAACTTCTCTGAACACCCATTTCACAAATGAAGCTAATATTATTACCATGTACTTGATATCACAGGGTCTTCCCAGATGGTGAAGAAGCCACCTGCTAATGCAGAAGATGTGGGCTTGATAAGATCCCCTGGAGGAGGAAATGACAGCCCACTCCAGTATTCTAGCCTGGAGGGTCCCGTGGACAGAGGAGCCTGGCGGGCTACGGTCCATAAGGCTACAAAGAGTCAGACACGACTGAGTGACAGCATGTACATGATATCGCATGTTGCTAGTAATATACTTACTCTGAAAATGGAGCTAATGACGGTACCTGTCTCCTAAGGCTGTTGGGAAGCTTCAGTGAGTTTCTTCAGATAAAACACTTTGGACAGTGCCTGGCCTGTCGTAAGTGTTCAGGAAATGTCAATTACTGTAAATTGCACTTCCGTATTGGTTAGTTTGCCCTGATTAAAAGGAAAGGCAGTGAAAATTTGGTTTTCATACTTCACATGGCAATTACTCTTGTATAAGAATCTTATATGCTTGACGTTTCTTGAGGGAAGCCTCTCATGCTGGAGGTTTTTTGAGGGCAAAGATCACATTTAGCTCTGTGTCCCTGACACCTTGAACTGTGCTTGGCAAAGACTAGGCCTTCCATAAATGCACTCAGAGAGGGTGGAGAGGAGAGACCGCCCTGGTTCTTTCCCAGGGCTACGCTCAGAGCATTAAGCAGAATGTCATGCTTACGAGCTGCCACCAGGTGTCGCCCTTGTCTCTGAAATGGGGGTACTTCATGGCCTTCTGCCGGAGAAGGCAATGGCACCCCACTCCAGTACTCTTGCCTGGAAAATCCCATGGATGGAGGAGCCTGGTAGGCTGTAGTTCATGGGGTCGCTAAGAGTCGGACACGACTAAGCGACTTCCTTTTCACTTTTCACTTTTATGCCTTGGAGAAGGAAATGGCAAACCACTCCAGTTTTCTTGCCTGGAGAATCCCAGGGACAGGGGAGCCTGGTGGGCTTCCGTCTATGGGGTCGCACAGAGTCGGACACGACTGAAGTGACTTAGCAGCAGCAGCAGCATGGCCTTCTGCACTGGTCCAGGCTCACGCAAGGGCACAGGAAGGGGACACGGGAAGCTGTTGCTGGGTCAGTGGATGGGCACAAGGGGAGTTTTTCAATATCCAGGGGAAAGCACTGGGAGAAGCATGAAAAATCTCACCATAGCAAGCCTCATGCACTGTGGAGTCCTCAGGCCTGGGTTCTGGTCCTTGCAGGGAACAACATCAGGAGGGTCCCTTCAACCCTTTAAGCCTCAGTTTTCCTCATCTGCCAAGTGGGGGCAATAATGCTACCACTGGACATAGGCAGGCCCTACTGGATAGTTGATAAGGATTTGATCTGCTTTCTAGTTTCCTTGATCGTCTTTAAGTTGAACGTTCCCCTACATTTGGAGGGATGCCGGGAGCATTTGCAGACACACTAGACACTCTTTTGGGTGCTTCTTTTGAGCACACTTGGATAGAACAAAGATCTTTCTTGACAGACAACCATGCTAGGGCTAAGGGGATAAGGGCATGGAGTATAGTCCTCTCTCACCTCTGTCCCCTCAGCCTCTTTGGCTGTGTGACCCAAGCAAATCCCTTCTCCTCTCTGGGTCATTCTCTCCTGAAATGGGATGGGTGAAAGTCAGGAGTTTGCAAGCTGATCTTTAGCCGTAGTTACTGCATTGAGCCACATGCCCTGTGGAGTCAGATGTGGGAGCAGATAAAGCAAGACTGTCAGGGTCTGGAGGGGCCAGGAGAGGAGCTATGAGCCCTCTGACCACCTCGCCCCTGCAGTGACCCTGAGCATTCCCAAGGTCCCCTCCAAGCACAGTTCGATGACTCCAGGTCCTTCTCTCCCGGTCATGTTGCTGTCCTCACCCACCCCCGGGGCCTCGGCCTCCCATCCCCTGAACTTTCCTCGAAGTCTCAGGCCCAGGGCATGTGAGGCTTGGAAGGGAGCCCCTGGCAGGGGCCACCAGCATCATCCATCACTTTCTGTAGATGGGAAAGTGACTGAGAGGCGATCAGGGACTAGTCTGAGGTCTCCAGAGCCTGGGAGGGGGCTGAGCTGGGGCTGGAAGCCAGGTCCACGGACGTCCCGGCCAGAGCTGGGTCCTCCCCACCAAACCGCACCCCACCTCTGTCCCTCACCGTAGAGCCTCTTCCAGGCTGCTGGAGAGGGGGCTGGATGTCCGTAGGTGTCAGGCTTGGTGCTGGGGCCAGCGGGACACCAGCTGGTCTCCGAAGGTCACCATCTTCACAGTGCTCTCCCGGAGGCTAATCAGCTCCAGGCCTGGCCCGCCGTAGCTCCCAGGATGCTCTCGAGCTGCGACCTCACTCCAGCCAGCTCCCGACTCCCCGGAGCTGGGATGAGCCCTGCCTCGGAGCCTGCGACAGTCACTGCCCAGCCCCATCCAGCCCTTGCTTCTCCTGACGCATCCAGCCCTTGCTTCTGACCCTTTCTTTCACCACACTCTGCCCTCTTGAGGACATGGGAGGAATTACCCAGGCCCTGCGGGGCTCACAAGCTGGTTGCTTACCGCACTCCTAGACCTGGCCCTCGGGGAAGGCAATGGCACCCCACCCCAGTACTCTTGCCTGGAAAATCCAATGGACGGAGGAGCCTGGTGGGCTGCAGTCCATGGGATCGCTAACAGTCAGACAGACTGAGCGACTTCACTTTCACTTTTCTCTTTCATGCATTGGAGAAGGAAATGGCAACCCACTCCAGTGTTCTTGCCTGGAGAATCCCAGGGATGGGGGAGCCTGGTGGGCTGCCGTCTATGGGGTCACACAGAGTCGGACACGACTGAAGCGACTTAGCAGCAGCAGACCTGGCCCTTGCAGGGACGCCCTCGGGTTGCCCCCCAGGTCATCTCCCCGCAGAGCACAGAGACAGGTCCACTCAAAACTTCTGTCAGCCTTCCCTCCAAACAGATACCTGACGAGAGCCTCCACGCCATCTGCCCCCCTCCAGCCCAGACACCCGCCCGTCTCACCCAGACAACCATGGTTGCACGCCTGCTTCCTCTAGCTCTCCTTCAGGTCCGTTCTCAGCCAGCATCCGGAGCCGTCTGTTGAAGCTGAAGATGCCATCCTGCTCCAGCCTGCCGAACTCCTTACCCAGCCTCGGCCTGCACGCCCCGGGCCCTGTTCTCCTCACCCTCTGTCAGCTACTCCTTCCCCCATTACTCACCAAGTTCCAGCTGCACCGGCCTTCTCTCTAATGAGAGATTTGTACCCTCCCTGGGGCTGTTCCCCTTGCCTGGACTCCACTTCCTCCAGAGAGCCACATCATCCAGCGCCCAGCTGAAATGTCGCTTCTCAAAGAGGCGTCTTTAAGGACCCTAAGGTGGCCCTGCCCCTCCCCAAGACTCATTCCACTGTCTTCCTCACAGCTCTTAGCAGCTAAAATCGTTTTGCCCTGCCTCTCACCTCCTCACCCACATGTATGTCCCTGAGGCCGGACTGTGTCTGCCTCCTTGCACTGATCTGAACCTAGAGCAGTTCTAACCACTGAAGGGGTGTGTGTGGCTTAGTTGGATGAATGAATGCGTGCCTCAAGTATGCAGACTGTCCAGGAAGGTTGTTGTTCAGCCGCTCAGTCGTGTCCAGTTCTTTGCGAACCCCTGGACTGCAGCACTCCAGGCTTCCCTGTCCTTCACCATCTCCCGGAGTTTGCTCAGATTCATGTCCATTGAGTTGGTGATACTGTCTAACCATCTCATCCTCTGCTACCCGCTTCTCCTTTAGCCTTCAATCTTTCCCAGCATCAGGGTCTTTTCTAAGGAGTCAGCTCTTCGCAAGAGGTGGCCTAAGTATTGGAGCTTCAGCTTCAGCATCAGTCCTTCCAATGAATATTCCGGGTTTAGCGGGAAGGCAGGACATATAATGTGCAGATATAGAAACACTAGGTGGAAGGGAAGCCTGCTGGGCGTCTGCAGGCCGCTTCAGATGACCTGTTGAGCTTGGTGTCCAGCCTGGAAACACAAGAAACCGTGGACCAGGTGAAGAATAAAGAACTCCCGTTGCCCCGAGGTGAGCCATGGGCAGGCAGTGAGGATGTGTGCCCCTGCAGTTCCAGAAGATGGCTTTAAAGCTCACAGAGGCCCAGCAGCACACAGCGCTCAGTCACAGGGCCAGGGAGCTGCCAGCCCCTCACTACTTTCCCTCCTTCTGATCGAGCCCAGGAGGAGGCCTCAGCTTGCTGCTCCTCCACCTGCAACTCCCCCTGGACATTCTCAACCTCCCCTGCTAACTGCAGCTTCCCTGCGATTCTCACCTCACTGGCCCCTCCCCCAGCTCACAGAAAAACACTCCTGCCTCAGGGCCTTTGCACTTGCTGTTCTCTCTAACCGGAATGCTCTTTTCTTAAAAAAAAAAAAAAAAAATCCATGTGGCTCTGTCTTCATTCCCTTCAAAGCTTTGCTCCAATTCACCACCACTCCCAATGCTCACTTCATCTGCAATTGGGATTCTCCTTCCTTCATCGGCTATTTCTTTCTAATTGCTTTATTCTAGCACCAGAACAGTGGCTGGCACATGGAAGGAACTCCCAGGACAGTTGCCAGTTGAATGGGCAGAAGAGAGAGGAGGGCAATGTGACCACAGCCTTGGGCAGGAGAGTTTCCAGTGAGACTAACAACACTGTGTTATCTTCATGGTATTTATTTTTCTGGTTACCTTTTATTTCTTCTGGCAAATAATACTGTAATTTTCAATTTGTAGAAGTGATTCAAAATTCTCTTTTAAAATAAATTCACCAAGTCAGAAAGCGTACATTGATCTCAAGAATAATATTCAGTTAACAGACTTACAGGTGGTAGGCACACGTGGCAGAAGCTGGGAGGGGGGACCAGGAGTGAGGGAGGCTTGCGAATGCTGGAGTCCAGGCCTCCCATTTGACAGATGGGGAGGTTGAGGCCCAGAGTTTGAGTTACTTGTTCAAGGTCACAGAGGAAGTTAACAGCAAGGTGAACATGTATAGCCTGGTCTTCCCGTTTCAGGCGTGGCTTTTTGCATTTCCCTTCTAAATTCTTTGTTCCATCCATCAGTGGACATTTAAGGGGTGCCCAGGGCTATTAGTAGCTTGTTCTGAATGTAATAGAACCGAGGACCGGTTTTAATGACTGTATCTCCATCACCAGAACAGTGTCTGACAGGAGGCACATTTTAGACGCATGAATAGAGAGGAGAGAACACACTGAACCCCAAATCCTTCCTTGATGAGCACCCAGTTCTGCCGGGGAGAGGGACCGAACCCCGGGTGGCAGGGGCAGGCTGTGGAGAACATCTGTGGGCATAAATCTCGGATGGGAGATGCCCCAGTCTACCCCGGAGGAGCAGTTGGGAGGAGGGCGCGCCTTTGGGATCCGGAGCCGACATGGGCTGCGTGGGGCAGGCCAGGCTGCAGGGAGCAGCAGAGCGCAGAGCTTGGGTGGATTCCTTCCTCCCAAGGACATCCGTGGTCGTGGGCTCTAGCCTGGGAGTGAAAGCTCAGGCCCTGCGTCTGACAGCTCTGGCCTGGAATCTGGCCCTTGCCACTCACCAGGACCACCTTCTTTATCATCTTCATCGTCTTCCTCCCTCTCTAAAAGGCTGACATCAGGATTGAATGAGAAAGTCCTCCCAGAGCGCTCGCTGTAGCATCAGATCCACAGAAGGAGCTCAGAAGATGCTAATGCCTGGTACTTTGGGATAAGCGGGGTCAGGTTCATTGATGGGTTAGGAGTACCAAGAGGTCTACTCTGCATATTTCTTGGTAACAGCTTTCCAAAGCTGTCTGTTCCTATTTCTTTGAGGAGAATCAGTGACGCTAAAAGGTCCTGCCCCTTTGAGTTTGGGGCTGGAGAGTCTGGGGAGGCTGCATCAGGAGGCTGGAGAGAGCTCACGATTAAATGGGTGATGGAAAGAATCTCAGAGGGCCCGAGCCCATTGCCATGACTACAGAACTGAGTGGGGACTAGAGGCCAAGTGCATGGGCCCCCTGCTGTGTGTTCTGCCCACAGTTCCTAGCAGCTTCCAGACTCAAGAATTGGAAGTGTACTTGCACTGGCCAGGCCTTTGAGAAATGACATGTCACCCTGGCACTGTTGCTGAGCTGGCCCTGAATGACTGAGGACAGAACTAGAGCCTCAGTTTACCCCTCTGCAGAATAGGGAGAAAAGTACTGCCCAGTCCATCTCACTCAGCGGAAAGTCAAATGAAACCATTCTTCTTTCTCTTTGATTCCTCCTCCGATCATTTCAGATTATTCCGATTTCCGAGCTGCGTGGCTCAGCCTCAGGGGGCCAGAGGATACCTAAGGACTGAGCAGATGCCCCTCAGGGCCTGAAGACTCAGAGGAGCGGGGTCTCAGAGGTCAGGCCTCTGGGCTCTGCAGAAGCGTGGGGACTCTTTCCCAGGGTCCCGTCAGAGAAGGATTTATGGTTTGGCCTGCAACGTGGTGAACTGCTAAATATGCAGATTATGGGTACAAATCTGGGGGTGGCTGGAAAGGCAGCCAGGCAGGGACACAAGGCGGGGGGAGGGGCGGGGGGGACTGGAGGTCTGGCTGCCGGACCGTGTGTGGGGTGGGGCCCGGCTGTTCCAGATGGGACTGCAGATGTGCGTATGGTGGGCGTTCTGGGGTGGGGGGAGCTCGGACCCTGCGGCCTCACCCCACCTCCTCACCCTCCCCAGGCTTCCAGACCAGGTCCACTGAGCTGTTCCCCTCAAGGCTCCAGCCACTGAGATCCTCCAGGCACTGGCTCCTTGAGCAGCTAGACAATGGGAGATGTGGGAAGAATGGGGAAGAGGGGCATGTTCATTGCTCAGATGGGGAAATCAAGGCACAGAGGCATGGTAGGGTCATGTCCCCGAGGCCACAGGGTAAGGTGGTGACCAGGTGTGAAAGCCAGGGGTGGTCTCTGGACTCTTGGTTGGCCCCTGGGCGGGGAGAGGGGTGACTCAGCCCATGGGAGCTCGGGTTCATATTCCAAACAACCCAGGGCACAAGGCGAGGTCTGGAGGGGTCATCGCCATCTCACCCATGAGGAACAGGAGACAGCTGTCCGAGGCACCCCGGCTGGAGGCGTAGAGCTGGGTCCGTCCCAGGGCCGGGGAGGGAGGAAGAGGCCTCCACACCAAACATGGGCCGGTGTCCTTAGACCAGCTGGAAGTTTCTGGAAAACAAAGCTGGGTTGCAGCAGGGAGAGGAGTCGGGATGTAGCTGTAGTTTAGGTTGAAGTTCAGGAGCGTGAAGCTGCAGAGGATCCGACAGTCCCAAAGGTGCACACGGGGCGGGTGGTGTCGATAGGGCCACAAGGCACCGAGGGGGCCAGTCATCCTTCAGGGGACTCCGCCTTCGGGTGAGCTCACAGTACACGGGCTTGAGGTCCTGGGTCCCTGCCCAGGGTGCCCGGCCCGAGAGAAGCAGTAGTGACCTCTGAAGCCGCAACCTTCCCTCGACCTTGGACGAGGTCCCTCAGCCTGACCCACGGCTGATCCTGGGGACGAGGTGGGCTCCCCCGGTGGCTCAGCTGGTAAAGAATCTGCCCGCAGGGCAGGATGCCTGGGTTTGATCCCTGGTTCGGGAAGATCCCCTGGAGAAGGAAAAACCTACCCACTCCGCTATTCTAGGGCTTCCCTTGAGGGTCAGCTGGGAAAGAATCCTCCTGTAATGCGGGAGACCTGGGTTTGATCCCTGGGTTGGGAAGATCCTCTAGAGAAGGGAAAGGCTACCCACTCTAGTATTCTGGCCTGGAGAATTCCACGGACTGTATAGCCCATGGGGTCACAAAGAGTCCGACACGACTAAGTGTCTTTCACTTCCGAGGATTAGGCAGAACGGGGGTGCCTGGGGTCCCACCCCATCCAGCTGGGGCACCAAACCGCAGGAGCCCCGCCCGTGCAGAGGAGACGGCCCACTGTCCCGAGCGTCCTGTCCCTGGGTCCTGAGCCCCCTCCCACTTGGCCTAACGGGGACCAAGATGGCAGCCGGGAAGCAGGACATCAGAGACTCAAAGTGGCAGGCACTGGGATGGAAGGGCAAGCCCGCCAGCAGGAAGCGAGATGTGGAACGGGAAGCACTAGGCCCCGGGAGACAGAGCCCACTCAGGCGTCTGAGTCAACAAAAGACTCCCAGGGCCGTAGGTGGGCACAGACACCCTCATCCCCCACAGCAAGGGCTGCCAGAGGGAGGGGGCGGCCGGCCCAGCCACTCCCGCCTTCACAGCAGGATTCTGCCCCCAAGGACTCTACTCCACCCACTTGTGTGTCCCCACGATGTACCTTTGAAGGCACACATGGCCTTGGGGGAGGTATTCTCAAGGACAGAGTAGGTTAAGCGTGAACTGGAAGTCTGACAGACCCAGGGACGAATCTGAGTCTCTTGTTTGCTGTGTGACCTTAGACGAATGAACTAACCTCTCTGAGCCTTGTAGAATAAGGGTTGCTGTATGCCGGACCGCGATAGGGGCTCACTTAAAAGGTCATCCCCCTTCTTCTGTTTCCCCTTGAGAGGAGTCTTCCGCTGCTCGACCCCTCCTATTGCCAACATACTACCTAACAGGCGCCTTCTCCCCCAGCGTGCTTCTTCCTCAGCGACAACAAAATTATAGGCAAGTGGGTATGTAGCAGTCTTAGTTACCAGGCCCCGTTCTGGGTGTTTCCATCACTGCAGGGGAAACTGAAGCACAGAGTGGTCAGGTCACTCGCTCAAGGTCACACAGCAACGAAGAGGCCAAGGAGACACAAGTCTAGACTTGTGGGAACCCAAGGCTTTGCTTTTCAAGTCTGCCTCTTCTAATGAATCATAGGCAGACTTCAGACTGGAAAGATCAATAAGGTGCTGGCAGGGCAGTGGGGTCTTGGGACAGAGGGCATAGCCTGGCGGGGTCTGGAAAGAGCAGGGCGTTCAAGAGCAGGGCTTGTCTCCTCCCAGTTCTGCAGAGGGGAGGATCTGCCCCAGGCTGCTGCGCAGCTCATGGGACTGGGGGCCCGGGGGAGGGTCAGGTCGGAGCTGTCAAGGGGCCTGGAAGGCCAGGAGAGTGCCAGAGACAGGCCCGGACCTCCGACACACACGGGCCCTGCTTGCTGCTCCTGGAAGGGCAGGGATTTCTCCTCTGCCTTTGGGAGAAGCCAAGTTATAGGAAGAACCTTCAGGCGAAGCTCCAAGCTTCCGAACGTGGCCTCCCCATGCTCGCCCCCCCTACCCTGAGCCAGCTGTAGCAGAAGGGCTCTCATGCTGGGAAAGAATGTTTTCTCCCCCATGTCATTTTATTGAGTTCAGCAGAGCCCTTTATTTCTAATTCAGGAAGTGTCCTGACAATAAAGACATCATCGATATATTAACTCACTTCTTCAAAATCTCAAGCACGTTCTGCAGAGAGAGAGCTTCCAAATGGAAAACAACACAGCAATAAAGTGAACAGCGTGGGCTGGGCTGGCGCTGCTTTTATGGCTGGGCTCTGAGTGGGGAGGGAGTGCAGAGCGGGAGGGAAAAACCCGACAAACCCACCAGGAAGGGCAAACTCCCACCATCCCGTCGAGGTGCTCATCCCACAGTCGGTCTCCGTGGCTGGGCACGGCTTCACTTCACTTCCATCTGCTGCAGCAAAGAAATTACAAGAAGCTGTGGCTCCGTGTTTGCGCCCTTGGCCACGCGATTAATGCCGTTGACACACTCGCAGCAGGACATTCGAGCTCATTCTCTGACTTCCAATGGCCTCCGTGTTTGTGAAGTTTTTTTATTGCACCCAGAGGCCTGCGATAGGATTTGTTTTCAGGGACTCATTCAATTCAGGCCTCCCAGCTTGCTCAGGGGGCTTGCCAGGTGGCACTAGCGGTAAAGCACCTGCCTGCCAATGCAAGAGCTGCAGGAGACGCAGGTTCGATCCCTGGGTCGGGAAGATCCCCTGACGGAGATAATGGCAACCCACTCCAGTATTCTTGACTGGGAAATCCCATGGACAGAAGAGCCTAGCCGGCTACGGTTCACGGGGTTGCAAAGGTCGAACACAACTGAAGCGACTTTGCACATCACACTCTCGGGAGCAGAGGACATCTCTGCCCATTTTACAGGTGCAGAAAACTGAGGCTTCTTCCATATCACACAGCTCAAAGGTGAGAGTCAGGATGGTGTCCAAGAGCTTGGACTCAAACGCCCTTGCTGAGAGGAAGACTGGTTCTTGGAGGTCAGTGGCAGTGTGTGTGTGTTGCGGGGGAGGGCCTCCAACCTGACCGCCTACTTTACCTTCAGCTTCGAAGTCGAGCCAACTTCTCGTTAGTGAGAATCCACTCATCCGTTCATTTATGTGACAGATGCTTGCAGAGAATCTTCTAGAAGCCAAGGCTTGTGCTAGTGTAGGGATAGAGTCATTAAGGAAACAGCAAGCTTCCTTGAATTTCAGGGTCTGGCCCCTCTTGCCTACCACCCCTCTCCTTACTAAAGAAGAGGGAGTTTAACCGCCCTTCCCCAACCCCAACCCTGCTCCGNATGGGAGATGTGGGAAGAATGGGGAAGAGGGGCATGTTCATTGCTCAGATGGGGAAATCAAGGCACAGAGGCATGGTAGGGTCATGTCCCCGAGGCCACAGGGTAAGGTGGTGACCAGGTGTGAAAGCCAGGGGTGGTCTCTGGACTCTTGGTTGGCCCCTGGGCGGGGAGAGGGGTGACTCAGCCCATGGGAGCTCGGGTTCATATTCCAAACAACCCAGGGCACAAGGCGAGGTCTGGAGGGGTCATCGCCATCTCACCCATGAGGAACAGGAGACAGCTGTCCGAGGCACCCCGGCTGGAGGCGTAGAGCTGGGTCCGTCCCAGGGCCGGGGAGGGAGGAAGAGGCCTCCACACCAAACATGGGCCGGTGTCCTTAGACCAGCTGGAAGTTTCTGGAAAACAAAGCTGGGTTGCAGCAGGGAGAGGAGTCGGGATGTAGCTGTAGTTTAGGTTGAAGTTCAGGAGCGTGAAGCTGCAGAGGATCCGACAGTCCCAAAGGTGCACACGGGGCGGGTGGTGTCGATAGGGCCACAAGGCACCGAGGGGGCCAGTCATCCTTCAGGGGACTCCGCCTTCGGGTGAGCTCACAGTACACGGGCTTGAGGTCCTGGGTCCCTGCCCAGGGTGCCCGGCCCGAGAGAAGCAGTAGTGACCTCTGAAGCCGCAACCTTCCCTCGACCTTGGACGAGGTCCCTCAGCCTGACCCACGGCTGATCCTGGGGACGAGGTGGGCTCCCCCGGTGGCTCAGCTGGTAAAGAATCTGCCCGCAGGGCAGGATGCCTGGGTTTGATCCCTGGTTCGGGAAGATCCCCTGGAGAAGGAAAAACCTGCCCACTCCGCTATTCTAGGGCTTCCCTTGAGGGTCAGCTGGGAAAGAATCCTCCTGTAATGCGGGAGACCTGGGTTTGATCCCTGGGTTAGGAAGATCCTCTAGAGAAGGGAAAGGCTACCCACTCTAGTATTCTGGCCTGGAGAATTCCACGGACTGTATAGCCCATGGGGTCACAAAGAGTCCGACACGACTAAGTGTCTTTCACTTCCGAGGATTAGGCAGAACGGGGGTGCCTGGGGTCCCACCCCATCCAGCTGGGGCACCAAACCGCAGGAGCCCCGCCCGTGCAGAGGAGACGGCCCACTGTCCCGAGCGTCCTGTCCCTGGGTCCTGAGCCCCCTCCCACTTGGCCTAACGGGGACCAAGATGGCAGCTGGGAAGCAGGACATCAGAGATTCAAAGTGGCAGGCACTGGGATGGAAGGGCAAGCCCGCCAGCAGGAAGCGAGATGTGGAACGGGAAGCACTAGGCCCCGGGAGACAGAGCCCACTCAGGCGTCTGAGTCAACAAAAGACTCCCAGGGCCGTAGGTGGGCACAGACACCCTCATCCCCCACAGCAAGGGCTGCCAGAGGGAGGGGGCGGCCGGCCCAGCCACTCCCGCCTTCACAGCAGGATTCTGCCCCCAAGGACTCTACTCCACCCACTTGTGGGTCCCCACGATGTACCTTTGAAGGCACACATGGCCTTGGGGGAGGTATTCTCAAGGACAGAGTAGGTTAAGCGTGAACTGGAAGTCTGACAGACCCAGGGACGAATCTGAGTCTCTTGTTTGCTGTGTGACCTTAGACGAATGAACTAACCTCTCTGAGCCTTGTAGAATAAGGGTTGCTGTATGCCGGACCGTGATAGGGGCTCACTTAAAAGGTCATCCCCCTTCTTCTGTTTCCCCTTGAGAGGAGTCTTCCGCTGCTCGACCCCTCCTATTGCCAACATACTACCTAACAGGCGCCTTCTCCCCCAGCGTGCTTCTTCCTCAGCGACAACAAAATTATAGGCAAGTGGGTATGTAGCAGTCTTAGTTACCAGGCCCCGTTCTGGGTGTTTCCATCACTGCAGGGGAAACTGAAGCACAGAGTGGTCAGGTCACTCGCTCAAGGTCACACAGCAACGAAGAGGCCAAGGAGACACAAGTCTAGACTTGTGGGAACCCAAGGCTTTGCTTTTCAAGTCTGCCTCTTCTAATGAATCATAGGCAGACTTCAGACTGGAAAGATCAATAAGGTGCTGGCAGGGCAGTGGGGTCTTGGGACAGAGGGCATAGTCTGGCGGGGTCTGGAAAGAGCAGGGCGTTCAAGAGCAGGGCTTGTCTCCTCCCAGTTCTGCAGAGGGGAGGATCTGCCCCAGGCTGCTGCGCAGCAAAGGTCGAACACAACTGAAGCGACTTTGCACATCACACTCTCGGGAGCAGAGGACATCTCTGCCCATTTTACAGGTGCAGAAAACTGAGGCTTCTTCCATATCACACAGCTCAAAGGTGAGAGTCAGGATGGTGTCCAAGAGCTTGGACTCAAACGCCCTTGCTGAGAGGAAGACTGGTTCTTGGAGGTCAGTGGCAGTGTGTGTGTGTTGCGGGGGAGGGCCTCCAACCTGACCGCCTACTTTACCTTCAGCTTCGAAGTCGAGCCAACTTCTCGTTAGTGAGAATCCACTCATCCGTTCATTTATGTGACAGATGCTTGCAGAGAATCTTCTAGAAGCCAAGGCTTGTGCTAGTGTAGGGATAGAGTCATTAAGGAAACAGCAAGCTTCCTTGAATTTCAGGGTCTGGCCCCTCTTGCCTACCACCCCTCTCCTTACTAAAGAAGAGGGAGTTTAACCGCCCTTCCCCAACCCCAACCCTGCTCCGATCCCTCCCCCTTCGTGTGGGCAGGAGACAGAGGCTGGCGCCCCTACTCACTCCCCACAGCCCACCCCCCACCTCTGCCCCGATCCTTCTGGTTTCAGCTCTGCCTGGGACAGGCCAGGGGCAGGGGAGCCCCCCGGGGAGCCTTGAGCCACAGCCCAGGAGGGGGCGGGAAGGGAAGCGGGGCAAGCAGAGGTGTGTTTTGAAATCTGCTTCCTTTTGGCCACGCTTGAACTTCCAAGCAGCCGGCTTTGACTGACAGGCGCGGAAGGGGAGCTCCGGCTCCCCGTGGAGACCCGGGCAGAGATGGAGGGACTCCGTGGGGCTCGGGGCTCCAGGGCCCGCATCCTCTGCCCTCCCTCCCTGCTCTCAGCCAAGCAGAGCCTGGGGGCCTGGGTCCCCGCCCTCCGGGCCCAGGAAGTCCAGGCTTGGGGGTGGAGGTCTTGGTGTCCCAGAGAGGAAAATCCGAGACGCTGCAAGCCTGAGCCCTTTCAAGCAGTCTGGTCAGCAAGGGCAGGCAGCTTTTACTGAGGGCATATTGTTTATTCTTAACCCAAACGCTCATTAAAGTTCCGCTAGTGCCCAGCGTATATGTAAGCACTGTGCCATGCCGTGTTTAGTCGCTCAGTCGTGTCCAGCTCTTTGCGACCACTTGGACTGTAGCCTGTCGGGCTCCTCTGTCCATGGGATTCTCCAGGCAAGGATACTGGAGTGGGTTGCCATGCCCTTCTCTAGGGGATCTTAGTCCCAGAGAGGAAAATCCGAGACGCTGCAAGCCTGAGCCCTTTCAAGCAGTCTGGTCAGCAAGGGCAGGCAGCTTTTACTGAGGGCATATTGTTTATTCTTAACCCAAACGCTCATTAAAGTTCCGCTAGTGCCCAGCGTATATGTAAGCACTGTGCCATGCCGTGTTTAGTCGCTCAGTCGTGTCCAGCTCTTTGCGACCACTTGGACTGTAGCCTGTCGGGCTCCTCTGTCCATGGGATTCTCCAGGCAAGGATACTGGAGTGGGTTGCCATGCCCTTCTCTAGGGGATCTTCCCCACCCAGGGATCAAACCCAGGTCTCCTGCATTGCAGGCAGATTCTTGACCAGCTGAGCCTCCCACATGTATACACGCACACGGGCTTCCCAGGTCTTGCGAGTGATGAAGAACCTGCCTGCAAATACAGGAGATGTAAGAGATGGGGATTTAATCCCTGGGTCGGGAAGATCCCTTGGAGAAGGGAATGGCAACCCACTCCAGTATTCTTTCCTGGAGAATCGGACAGAGGGGCCTGGCCGGCTAGCGTCCGTAGGATCGCAAAGAGGTAGACACGATTGAAACGACTTAGCACACTCACACACGTATATGCACGTGTATTATCAACTATATGCATTCCTGAATGAACAAAAAAGTTGAGGCTTGACTCTGCTGTCTGTTCAATTCAGATCTGCCCCCTGCTCTTTCTTTATCCTCTGTATCTCAGGGTTGATTCCTGCTGAAGGACATCTCCAAAGCTCCCTTGCTGACCAGCTTCCTGTTATCCTTGGCCAGTGGGATGAGCCAGTTAGAGATTAGAGGGCAGGAGGCAGGGTTCCTTCAGCTGTCATCTTGGGTAGTGTCTGTACCTATGCTCCCGGGTCCTGGGGACAGGAGGAGCTCCCTCTGTGTGCCAGTTTCTAGGGGCAGCCCATCCCTAACTGTGATTCCAGCATCCTTCCCTGATCCTGGCTCCTGGGCACTTACTCCTCGATCCCTCTAGTCCCAGGGATGTTGCAGCTTCCTGCCGCTACTTGTCCTGAAGTTGCCCCTCATTCCATAAAGTCTTTCAGCTCGGCGCATCCAACCCCTTCAAACTGAGTGCCCTATATTAAATTCCTTCTGTGGAAAGAACTGCAGGAGCTCTGGTTTCCTGACTGGATCTAATAAAGCCCTAACTGTGTGCCAGGCTCAGGTTCTTGCCTTCAAGAAGTGTATAACCTAGTAGAGAATAAAGGTGTTCATCCAATCATTACATAAGTACATACTATAGAAAGCAGTCAGGGCTGTCAAGGAGAGAGGCTGTGAAGAAAGGTCCTGTCAGAGGCTGGATCTCACCTTGGAGTCAGGCTCCCCTGGAGGAATGGATGTGTTTCCAGGCACTGAGTGAGATGCTTAACCTCACAGCAGCACGGGAAGGTAAGGGTTGTTTTCTGCATTTTGTGGATGAAGGGATGAAGGTCCAGCAAGATGCGACCTTCCATTGCAGCCCCACAGTCCTGGGGGGCCTGGTCTGTGATAGGGACCCGGGCCTGCCTAATCTTTGCGTGACTCCATGTGGCCCACTGTCTGGAAATGACATTTTGCAGAGGAGGGAACAGGCCTAGAGAGAGGAAGAGTGACTTCCCCAGGGTCCCCACACCAGGAGAAGCCAGGTCACCCTGACCTGGTACCGATCCCGGGGGCCACCTCTGCCCCGCGAACTTCTCCAGACATGCTCAGCTATAGACTCAGCACTTCCTCCCACCCCCACCCTCTGCTTCCCTCCAAGCCCCAGGCTGAGGCCGCTCCAGAAACCACAGCTCTGGGCCCAGTGCCAGAGCCTGCCCCCTCGGCGACCCCTCTCTTACTGTCCTGAGTTTCTGAAACTCACTCTCTGTCTCGGGTGGGGTGGGGTGGCGGTGGGGAGAAAGCTTTTGCAGCCCTCCTGAGGCCGTGTGTGTGTGTGTGTGTGTGTGTGTGTGTGTGTGTGTGCGCGCGCGCGCGCTTACCTGGGGCACGTCTCTCCTGCAGGAGAAGTTGGGGGACACTTCCAAGCAAGCCTCACTGTGACTCAGCCCCCGAAGAGCAATTCCCGTAGGTGTGAGCACAACTTCCTGCTGCATGGATGGGAGGAAGTGAGGGACTGCGGGATGCTGGGGGTCCGGTGGGCTTTCCTGGGCTGAGCGAGCCCCTGCAACAGGCGCCTGGGGGCACGGGGAGGGCCCGGGGACTTTCTGCCGGGGAGGCGGTGGGGACAGAGAGCAGCCCCAGGGAGAGTGGGGGAGGCAAGACTGCAGGACATCTGGGCCGGGGGAAGGTGCAAAATATTCATGCAGGAGGTGAAGGCCAGGCTCTGCTGGCCCTGAGGGCTCTGACGGGAAGTTAAGGCCTCAGGGAACAGGGAGTTTGGCTGGGAAAGGGCTGGTAGCAGAGGGAAGCTGGCTGACGCCCCCTGGAGTCGACGGGGACACTGAGGCTGAGAGACGGATGATTTGTTCAAGGCAGAGACTGGAAATGACCTAACTCTCGGTGCTTCCAACTTTCCACCCCATCATTCCTATATCCGTGCCAACTGGGAATGGCTTCTTTAAAAGAGCAAGCATCTTAGCCTAAGTTACTGTGGGAGATGGGAGGCAGCACTGGGCCACAATAGCCAGCGTTTATTAAGCTCTCACTGTGGGTCTAAATATGAAGCTAGAGCCTATTATACGTAGTGAAGCAAGTCAGAAAGAGAAAACAAATATCATAAATATATATATATGTGGAGTCTAGAAAGATGGAACTGTTGGACCTATTTGCAGGGCAGCAGTGGAGATGCAGACATAGAGAACAGGCTTATGGACACAGCGGGGTGGGTAGGAAGGAGAGGGTGGGATGAAGGGAAACACCGGCACCATAGATAGCCAGTGGGAGTTTGCTGCAGGACTCAGGGAACTCAGCCTGGGCTCTGTGACGACCTGGGCGGGGGTGGAGGGGGAGATGGGAGGGAGGCTCAGGGAGACGAGGATGTATGCATACCTAAGGCTGATGCGTGTTGATGTACGGCAGAAGCCAACACAATATCATGATTGTCCTCCAACTAAAAGTAAATAAATTAAGAGAAAATAGTACACTCACAGCTGTCGTCCCATGTGTCTCCACAGTAACTGGACCAGGTAGATGGTATACTCATCCCCATTCTACAGGTGAGGAAATGGAGGATACGGAAGGTTAATTCTTGCCCGAGGTCACTCACAAAGGCAGTGAGAGATGCGGGATTTTAATCCAAGCATCCAGAGTCCCCTGCGGTGCCACCAAAGGCTTGTGGGAAAATGTCAGGGCAGCTGCCCATGACTGTCCGCTAGGGGAGCATCAACAGGGACCTTGTTGGTCCTTGAGGCATCCTGGGCTCGACACAGGCTGTGGCTCCTCTGCTTCCACCCATCCATCCATTGCTCATCCTACAGGAGTTTGTTGAGCATCTACTACTTGCCGGGGGCTGGAGATGGAGCACAAAATCGTCCTCTTTCATGGTGTTTACATTCTAGGGGAAAGATGGAAAATAAACAAAGAAATATATAACGCCAAATACTCCTACTGCTATTAAATAGTCAAGAAAGGGGATGGAGATTGACAGGGTGGTATTTTAGAAACAGGGATCAGGGAAAGTCTCAATGGGGAGGTGATACCAAAGCAGAGCTATAGGGACACGATTTCTCACAGCATGAACGCATTCTTCTCTGAAGGTCTATCTAATGTCTGTCTTTTTCACCTGACTGTCACTCCATGAAAAAAACAAAAAACACATTTCCCTGTCTCGTCCATGATGGCATCTCAGTGCTTAGAACGGGACCTGGCATATAGTAGATCTCAGTGATCAGAGCCTTACGCACAGAGGTGAGTGGTTGAATGAATGAATGAGAGGCAGAAAATCTTCGCACACTGAAACTCTAATCGCACTCCTGCCCCAGAAAGGATGCAGAATTGTCAGTTTCCTCCTCAAAGCCTCCCTTCTGTAATCATCAGTGATGTTGAGCATCACATAACCTGAAGAAAACCATAATTCGAAAAGACACACATACCCCAGTGTTCACTGCAGCACTATTTGCAACAGCCAGAACGTGGAAGCAAAACGGCATTGACAGGTGAATGGATAAAGGAGATGTGGTACATTTACACAATGGACTATTACCCAGCCATTAAAAGTAACGAAATTGGGTCATTTGTAGAGACGCGGATGGACCTAGAGACTGTCGTACACAGTGAAGTAATTCAGAAAGTGAAAAACGGCTATCATACATTAAGGCATACGGGTGGGATCTAGAAAAATGGTACTGATGAACCTATTTGTAGGGCAGGAGTAGAGATGCAGACGTAAAGAAGAGATGTGTAGGCGTGGGGACGGGGAAAAGGGAGGCACGGGATGAACTGCAGGGTTGGGGTTGACATAATACATAGGGGCTTCCCTGGTGGCTCAGACGGTAAAGCGTCTGCCTGCAATGCGGGAGACCCAGGTTTGATCCCTGGGTCAGGAAGATCCCCTGGAGAAGGGAATGGCAATCCACTCCAGTATTCTTGAAATTCCCATGAATGGAGGAGCCTGGTGGGCTACAGTCCATAGGGTTGCAAAGAGTCGAACACGACTGAGAAACTTTACTTTCTTTCCTTCTTTCTTTCTACATACAGAAATAACCATGTGTGAAATAGCTAGCTAGTGGAACCCGCTATATGGCGCAGGGAGCTCAGCTCTATGCTCTGTGATGACCTAGGTGGGTGGGATAGTGGGGAGTTGGGTGGGAGGGACGGGTAGGCATATAGCTGGTTCACGTCATTGTACAGTGGAGACTAACACAGCATTGTAAAGCAACTGTACCGCCGGTTGAATAATTTAGGAAAAAAGGCCCTCTTCAAGCCCCCAAAGCAAGTGAGCAGGGAGCTTGAGGGGTCCTTTGGGACAGGTGCTGAGAATCCCCACTTGTTAACCACCTGGGCCCAGAATAGATGACTAGGGGAGCCAGCAGCAAGGCTGCGGGGATACGAAGGGGGAGGAAGGAGGGCTAGAGACGGGACCAGCTCATGCCGCTCCAGACAGCCCTGATGAGACATCACCCACACCCCTTTGGGAAGCGGAGCCCCCGCCAGGGTGGCCGGAGTGGTGACAGAGGGCGGCGGCTTCCTCACAGCTGCACTGCTCTGGAGCAGCAGGCCCAGACAGGAAGGGGTGGGGGACACCTGCAAGCTCAGCAAGGGGCAGGCACAGGGCTGTAGGCGGGCAGGCGGGCAAGGCCTTCCAGAGTGTCCCGGGCTCAGGAGAGTCCAGCTGGCTGGCAGCCAGGGGCTTTAGTCTACCAGAAGGAACACTCCCTCCTGGGTGGGAGGCGTTAGGGAGGGCCTGGGCTTTGGGGAGGCTCCTCTGTGGCCCAGTGCAAGGGCCAAGGGTCCACCTGCAGCCTCAGCATCCCTCAGCCCTGCCCTCCTGAGCTGAGATGGGCCTGAGAGACAGAAGGTGTGGGAATAGCCAAGGGGCTGTGGGGAGGGCATGGGATGTCCACGTCAAAAGCACTGGCTCAGCCACCTGCGGGCTGTGACCCTGGCAGGCATGTCCCTTCTCCGGACCTCAGTTTTCTCACTCTGTATAATGGGATGATCACCGTAATGCTGACCCCCAGGGTTGCTATGGGGATCAATGGGGGAAGCCCCATTGCCCTGCAAATGGCAAAGTGTAGGCATTGGGTCAGTGCTTCCCTGGTGGCTCGGCTGGTAAAGAATCCGCCTGCACGCAGGAGATGTGGGCTCGATTCCTAGGTCGGGAGGTTCCCCTGGAGAAGCAAATGGCAGCCCACTCCTGTACTCTTGCCTGGGAAGTCCTGTGGACAGAGGAGCCTGCAGGTTACAGTCAATAGGGCTACAAAGAGTCCACCACGACTGAGCAACTAAACCACCACCGCCGCCACCAGGGGTTGGGTCGGGGGTGGGGAGGAAAAAGGAAACAGTCCCTGCTTGCCAACTTATCCCCCAGACTGGAGCTCAGCTCAGCAGGCCAGCACTTGTGTTTTGGAATCAGATAAACTTGATTTGAATCCTGGCTAACGATTCTCTGAGCCTCAGTTTCCGAGCCTATAAAGTAGATGAATATGATAGATAGTATTCACTTAGCTCTTGGCACACAGCAAGAGCTTGGTGAACGGTGGTTTATATCATGGAGTAAATGCCAGGGGGTCAAGATGAAGAAAGGCAGGCTCCTGGTCATCTGGGGACAAATGCCAGATGATTGAGGAAGAGGTTGGTAAGGACGAGGAGTGGGCCTGGTGGAGGCGGGGTGCCAAAGCGAGCCTCCCAACGGCAGGTGGCACAGACGCCAAGGCTACAAGGACAGCTGGGGCTTCTCCAGGGCACCCGGCCCCCCGGGCTGAGGGGCCGGCTTGGGTAAAGGTAAGGAGGCTGGAAATGCTTGGAGGCTGGAGGTGGCTGAGGTCAGGAGGCTCCCAGCTGACTTAAGGAAGGGGGCCGGGTCCCGTGCCCCTCTCTGCATGACCCTGAGTCACTGCTGCCCCATGGGGCTGGGCCTGTTTTCCCCGGCATTGCTCGGGGCAGAAATCCAGCAGGGGCTGCCAGGTTGACATCAAATCCTCCCACCTCAGGCCTGGCCTCAGCCCCTCTCCAGGCCTTAACGAAGCCATAAATCCCCAGGCCGGGAGGCGGGAGGGGCAGGCCCCCGCACATGTCCTGGCGGCTGGACAGGGGCCGGCATCTCTGGCTGGCGGTGACTGAGCGCCCGACACCCCATCACTCATCCCCCACGCCCAGCCGCCCCCACCTCGGCCGCAGCCCATCCGTCTCAGCTGGACGCTTTCAAGTCCAGCCCCAGGCCTCTCTGCTTAGTGTTAAGATGAGCCCGGGCTCACGCGGACTGTTCTTATTTATCTTCAGGTTCGTCCCCCAGCGGCCATCACTCTGCGGGGCAGCCCCGGTTCTCGGGACAGGCCCCCAGAATGCGATCCTCCTCCGGCTTCCTTTCCAGCCCCCACCTGGCAACGCTCGGAGAAAGCCTGAAGCCTGGGGCCGATTCGTCTTAGTCACCGGCCATGCTGGCTGGGCGTCTGGGCCTCTGTTATCTCTTGGCAGCCTCACAGCAGCCCTTGGAAGCATTAGCGCCTGTGCGCTCCGCCTGGGGAAACTGAGGCACAGAGTGGGGAGCAACAGTTCACGGGTCGCCTGGGCTGCCTGGCTCTGCTGCAGGTACCATCTTTGGCCAAATCATGCAGGGCCTCCTGGGGCCTCTGTGCTGCTGCTCTGCAAGTTTGGGCACATTCATTCACGTCCGGTATCCTCGGCTAGACTGGGAAGTCCTTCAGGCAAGTCCAACCCTCACTCCGATCACAGGATTCTAGACTCAGGCAAGGAGATCAAACCAGTCAATCCCAAAGCAAATCAACCCTGACTTTCTTCGAAAGGACTGATGCTGAAACTCCAATACTTTGGCCACCTGATGTAAAGAGCCAGCTCACTGGGAAAGACTCTGATGCTGGGAAAGATTAAAGGCAGAGGATGACCTGGTGAGATAGCATCACCCGCTTAATGGACGTGAATTTGAGCAAACTCTGGGAGAGAGTGGAGCACGGAGGAGCCTGGCGTGCTGCAGCCCGTGGGGGTAACGAAGAGTCAGCCACAACTTAGCAACTGATAGGAACAACAGACTCAGGCAAGGGAAGAAACATTAGTGCTGGGGTTCAGAAACGTGTCTCTGGAATCACACAGGACAGGAGAACTGACTCTGTATCCCAGCTCATGACCTTGGGAGTCAGTTAAGTCTCTGGGTCTTTACCAGGCTTCCCCCATGCAGAATGAGGACAAGAAACAAACCTGTGAGGTAACACATGGGAACTTCCTGGAACCATGCAGCCGTGAGACGGGAGCTCCGTGAAGGCCTGTGGCTGTTTCCTGCCACCATCACCCTCCCAGGGGCTCGCGACCTGGGGTCCTCAGAGAGGTAACCGAATGGGTACCATCCCTTTATCCTGGCATTTCCAAGCCCCTTACAGGCCCTGCTCAGGGAATTCTGCCCGGGCAAAGAGTGTTCTGTCTTGAGGGGGACTAGAATTCTGACAGCCCAACGTGGGTGGACACAGCGGTCAGCTCAGAAGGCGGCCGCGGGTGTGTCTGAGGAATAAGAAGGGCAGAGGGGAACTAAGCACTGCTGTTGCTGTTCAGCAGCTCAGTCGTGCGACCCCGTGGACTGCAGCACGCCAGGCTTCCCTGTCCTTCACTCTCTCCTGGAGTTTGCCCAGACTCATGTCCGTTGAGTCGATGACGCCATCCAACCAGTTCATCCTCTGTCTCCCTCTTCTCCTGTCCTCAATCTTTCCCAGCATCAGGGTCTTTCCCGATTAAGTATGACTTTAAAACAAAATGTGTTTGAGAAATAAGATCTCTCAAAACACAAGATAAGAGCTGCCTTTCTTGGAAAAAAGACTGGGAAGTTCTGGTTTGGTCCAGCCCCATCCCCACCCTCCTGCCCCAGGTCCCGGCTTGATGCTACCGTGATGACCTCCTCCTGTTGGCCTCCGAGAGTGGGCCCATTCTCTGGGTGAGAACACCGAGTGTTAGGGAGGTGACCTGACTTGCCCACAGTCACTGGCAGAGCCCAGGCCAGGCCTTCAGGCTGCAGAGGGAGAGACCTCGGAGAAAAAGACAAAGCACAGACTCTGGAGTCAGGCCGACCTGGATCCCAGCCTAGCTCCACCACCCACTGCTGTGAGAGTCTGAGCAAGCCTCATCTCTCAGCTGGAGAGACAGTGTGCAACCACGTGAGGAAGTTAAGGACGAGATCTCCAGGTGATCTGGCTCGCGAGCACATTGAGACGGGGCCTCACAAGGGTCTGGTGGCCCAGGCCCCCAGTGTCCACACCCCCCAGCAGCTCCAAGGTCTGTTGCTGGAGCCACAGCCTGGTTGCTAGGGCGACAGGAAACTTCCCCAAACACAAGCTCTTGTCCTCTGCTGCTGCCCAGATGTGGAGATGTCCTTGGTCACAGAAGCTTAGGTCTTTGAGTGGCTATAATCCCCTTTGACCTTGGGATGAGGAGGAGGGGAGAAAAGAGATGGAAGAGAACTGGCGAGTCCAACATTAGGCAGCATGGACATCCAGGCCTCTGTTTCCACACCTGTGAAATGGGTGAGCAGGAAGGAGACTCCTTCCAGCTGCGCGCTGGGTGTGGACCTTCCCAACGCTGTGACAGGAGACAGGCGTCTCTGTGTCCCTCCCGTCAGAAATCTGTAGCTCCCATGAAGCCAGAGCTGGGAGAGACTTGAGTGATTGCCTCCTTCTACAAATGAACACAGAGAAGGAAAGAAACTCACCCAAGGCCATATAGGCAGGAAGTTCATGGCAAAGCCCAGGGAGCAACACAGGTGTTCTGACCTCAGCCCAGGCCTCACCTGCTGTACCACGCTGTGCGCAGTAGAAAGATCCTGGTTGTTGGATGAATGAATGAAAGTTCAGTAAGAAGCCCTAAACTCCTCCTTCCCTTCCTCCTTTCTTCCTTCAGTCTTGCCTTTCTCTTCTCCTTCCTTGCCCTCCTACATACTCCTCAGTTCAGTTCAGTTCAGTTCAGTCGCTCAGTCGTGTCCGACTCTTTGAGACCCCATGGACTGCAGCACGCCAGGCCTCCCTGTCCATCACCAACTCCCGGAACTTACTCAAACTCATATCCATTGAGTCAGTGATGCCATCCAACCATCTCATCCTCTGTCGTCCCTTTCTCCTCCCGCCTTCAATCTTTCCCAGCATCAGGGTCTTTTCCAATGAGTCAGTTCTTCACAGCAGGTGGCCAAAGTATAGGAGTTTCAGCTTCAGCATCAGTCCTTCCAGTGAACACCCAGGACTGATCTCCTTTAAGATGGGCTGGTTTGATCTTCTTGCAGTTCAAGGGACTCTCAAGAGTCTTTTCCAACACCACAGTTCAAAAGCATCAATTCTTCTGTGCTCAGCTTTCTTTATAGTCCAACTCTCACATCCATACATGACCACTGGAAAAAACATAGCCTTGACCAGACAGACCTCTCACACTCCAAATGTTTGCTCTGGACTAGGGTTTGTCCCAGATACCAAGGCCTTTAAGCTGAGCTGACCAATCACATACCAGTCCTCTGATGGCTCTTGACAAGTGGGCAAGAAGGATCCCCCTGGGAGCCCCGAGACCCTGCCTGTCCCCCAGGAGTCCCTTTCTCCCCGGCGCCTCACCCAGGATGTGAGAGGGTTAAAAAGCACAGGGCAACGCAGGCCCACGGCTGGCCCACGCCTGGGTCGACCAGCCAGGCCACCACTGGGGGCTTGCCGTTTTCCTTTTCCTCCTCCTCCTCGCTCCTTTTTTTCCTTCAAGAAACATATGTCACTCGCCATAACTCATGTGCTTATTATAATCATGACCAGATGCTTAATGGCATGTAATAAAACCACCACTAACCTAGCCCTGCTCACAAATCTCTCCCCCCTACCCCCACTCTGCGGCCAGCCCGCCTGCCCCTCAGCTACTCTTGACAGTTTCTCCTGGCAAGACCGACTTGAGGAAAAGGGACAAAAGGGGGAGTGAACTCTCATTCACTTCTGGTTCATTCATTCATCCATCATCCGTCTCTCACCCATTCACTTTTGTATTAACTGTGTACTATATGCCAGGCACTGAAGATGCGGTGGTGAATGAGGACAGGCTGACCTCTGTCCTCCTCAGTCCTCTGGGAGGAAAGATCGATGTCTTATAAACAGGTAATCAAACCCTTAATTAATTGCACTTAATAACAGGGGAGATTACCTAACAGGACAGTCTATCCAGACTTCAAGAGCAGAACCATCTCTATCCGATGCATCCACATACATTGGGTCCCTAGAAAGTCCTTTATGGATATTTGTCCAGGGAATGAATGAATACAGGAGTGAACTGTAGATCAAAAAAAAGGGTTTCTGAAGGACAGACGTTGAGTTCTAAGATAATGTCTCCCAAATGGTGAGTCCTGAGTGACTCTCACTTGACTGGATTACATGATGAAAAGAGTAGAAATTTTATTTGCTTTTGTTTCTCAGTTTTAAAAATAAGGAACTAACCTCCGCTGGAGAGGGAAATGGCAACCCACTCCAGTGTTTTTGCCTGGAAAATCCCACGGACAGAGGAGCCTGGTAGGCCACAGGCCACGGGGTCACAACAGAGTCGGACACGACTTAGCAAGTAAATGACAAAGAGCAGCGTGCCACAGTCTGTAAAGCGACCACACTCCAGTTTAAAAGACCCTCAGTTACCGTCACCGGGCACATCCCAGACTGGGTGAGTAACACTGGGTACGTTCATGAATAAATAAATGTATGGCAATCAAGACTTTCCTTTGCCCTTGAAATGCATTGGTATCATTGTCAAAAATCAATAAATCATAAACATAAAAAAAGAAACGAGCATTTTTTTCTGACGTTGAATGCATGCATTGATGGTAGGGTATGTGGTATACACATGAAATCATAAATAGCTCTCCATGCAGTGGTGGGGTGCGCTCTGTGTTCTTACTGCTGGGGGAGAGGCACGTTATCAGAAGAGCTGGAAGACCCCTTCTCTTAGCTCCGCGGTGGCTCAGCGGTAAAGAATCCACCTACAATGCAGGAGATGCAGGAGACTCAGGTTTGATCCCTGGGTCAGGAAGATGCTCTGGAGGAGGAAATGGCAACCCACTCCAGTATTTTTGCACATGGGTGGGGAGAGAGTCCCCGTTTTCTCCCTCTTCTTCTAAGGCCGCCTAGGCTATCAGACTAGGCTCCTATCCTACGACTTCACTGAACCTTTTGTGTGTGTCCTGTATCCCTTCAGTCATATCTGACTCTTTGGGACCCTATGGACTGCAGCCTGCCAGGCTCCTCAACGAAGCTTAATTACCTCCTAAAATCCTTATCTCCAAATACAATCACTTTGGAGGTGAGGCCTTCAACCTATGAGTCTGGGGGGGGGACACACCTCTGCTCTAAAGGATGGATGGATGAGGACCTGGGGGAAGGGGGAAGGTGCTGGGGAGAGGGGACCACATTCTGGCAGCAGTGGCTGCTTTAAAGGCTTGGACATGCAGATGAGTTTGGGAATACAAGGAATAAAATTCCCACTTTTCCACTCAACATTCTTAGAAAAGCATTTCTTCCCTCTAGTCCCATTTCATGCTGGCTCAAACCTAGCATTTCCAGTCGCGCAAAACAATGTGGGAGGTGGAGTCAGCGGATGATCTGAGTTTCCAAGCCCATGGAGGCTTTTGGACAGCAGGATGGCTCAGTGGAAATGGTCATGATATAAAGGCATAGTGCAGGTGTGACGGCATGGTGTGTGCCCCCAGCCAACACCTAAGGTGTAAAGCTTCATTCTCCTCTGTACTGATGTCAAAGCCCCCACTCCACCCACTCTCCTTCTAGTCTCTGCTTGTCCCACTTCAGGCCCCCACCTGGATTGCTTCCAGCACCCACTCAGACCTTCCCGAGGTCTATCCCATGCAAAGACAGGATGCAGAGTG
Organism: Oreotragus oreotragus; assembly: GCA_006410675.1. NCBI lineage: Eukaryota > Metazoa > Chordata > Mammalia > Artiodactyla > Bovidae > Oreotragus > Oreotragus oreotragus. Next base: position 266,858 of record SJYX01017228.1, read on the forward strand.
ATCCTTTTAAAGTAGAGGAGTTTGCCACTCATAGGCTTAAACCCTCAGGGCTTCCAGAACACTCGGAATACACCCGAGTCCCTGCTGTGGCTCCCCGGCATGAGCTGTGTGAGCTGGCTTCTGGTCCCCTCTTCCAGATCCCTGCCCATCCCGCTGTCTGGCTGCCGTGTGTGCCACTTGCACTTGCCTGAGCACACGGCACACTCCCACCCCAGGACCTTTGCATCACCCTCTCTCTCCCTGGACCACTCTCTCTCCTTTCACCCCAGTGACCCACTCCCTCATTTCACTCGGGTCTCTGCCCAAATGACATGGCCTCAGAGAGGTCCTCTGAGCCTCCCCATCCTTATTCCACTTTCTTTTGTGAATAACACTTAATCACAGTCTGACATATTATGTATTTATTTGTGATATTGTCCCTCTCCCACCAAAATGTAAGCTCTAGGAGAACAAGAAGGTGAGTCTGTTCCTGACTGCATTTTGAGGGCTTATGAAAGCATCTGGGCCCCATCAGGTGCTTATGAAACATTTGTTGAATGATTGCATTAATGAGCAAATGAATAAAAAGGGTTTTTGCAACTTATCAAGTGGAGGGAGATGGGAGAGAAGGAAGGAGACAGACCATGGGGAACTAGGAGACCCTGGTAGGAGGTCTGGGGCTTGCACTAATTGAAACAGGGAGGTGTTGAAGAATTTAACGTAATTTGGTTGGTTTTTTGTAAAGATAACTCCCCTAGGCATGCCATGTTGGAATAAAAGAGGAGAGCTTTCGACTATGGAACTGGGGTGGAGATAGGGGCAATCTGATAAAATTATGGGGAAAGCAACACTTTTAGCCTCAGTCTCCCCCATCTAGCCTCTCCCTCTCCCTAGTATCCCCGGTAATCTCTCTAAGATCCCTTTCTGGCTAAAAAAACCAAGGGAATAAATACGGGGATGGGAAAGCCACTGTCCAGCACATCCAGCCCTCTGTGCATTTTCTCTCTGTTCTCTGCATGTCTTCCTCATTCCCGAGTGTGTGAGAAGAGGGTCCGGCCCTGATTTATGCTGCTGACAGAGAATCTAATGAATTGAAGACATAAAAGCATAACAAGGTTCCCCCTGGGATAAATCCATTCTGGATTCGGGCCTTTGAGAGGGGCACGTGGCCACGCTGACAGCCGAGTGTCCATGATGGATGTAGCTCTGGACGCCGCGCTTGGGGGCACCGAGGAGCTTGTTGGGGGTGGTAATGGGAGGAGCTGATGTAGACTTAGGAAGCTCTAAAACATCCCAACCTTGTAGCAAAAGGAGCTTAAGGCAAATCCAAAGCGGAGATTCCAAGCACATGTGGGGTGCGTGCGGGCTGGTCCCAGTGTACAGGGAAGGACGTATGGGGACCCTGAGGCAGGCAGAAGGGGGGGGGCAGGACCCAGGGTCCTCGGTCCCAGCCTTGGCCCAAACTTTGTTGCTGAATGAAATTTTGGACAACCCCCTAGCCGCGCATCAGTGTCCACCTGCAAAATAAGGTTTTAAACAAATCAGGGGCCGAAAATGCCAGGGCTTACAGGAGTCCAAGACAGATTTTGTGTGAATGGGGGAAGTGGCCGGGGAAGAAGCTTCAGGAAAAAGGAGAACACTTGCTCTGTTTGTAAGAAAGGGCCACCCTTCAGCTCTAACCAACCGGCTTTTTGTCAGACTAAGTCCCAGGAAGGAGGTGGTGGCAACCCTTCTGCTTATTGAAGAGAAAGTGGGGTTCATTCTTCCACGGAACCTAACCTTTTAAAAATGCTCAAAGCTGGTTACATAGAATTTTTAAAGATGCGGGCTGAATCCTCCATGGGGGCCACCTGTTTGAAACCTCCCAATGAGGGGAACACTCAAGAGTCCTGTCTAACTTTAATTCAGTCAATTCAGCAACCATTTGGGGGAATTCTATGTATGCCAGGCACTGAGCCAGACACTAGGGAGGCTCACAGACCAACACGGGGCTCAGCATTCAACAGCTCTTCACTGGATAGAACAATGTGAATCAAGGTTCTGCGAACAGCCCAGAGGTGGCCAAGAGAAGACAGGACTGGAGCTGAGGCCAAGGGCAGGCAGTGGAAGATTCGCAAGGGCCCGACGCCCTGGGGGAAGAGGGACTCTGACCTGAGCTCACTCCGCTTTGAAGGTGGGGGTGTGAGGCTCAGATTTCCACATTAGAAAGAAAGCGCCCTCTGGTGGCTGTGTGGATGATGTGGCGCACAATCAGGAGGATCACCCGGGCAACTGTCTTAACGATGCGGGGAGAGTTGAGGTGGCCTTGAACCCAGGCAGAGGGAAGGAAAAGAGGGCACCTTTGAGGGACTGACGAATTTCTCTCCCATTTTCTGGGGCATTTCCCAGTTGATTGATGCCAACAACACAGAGCTCCTAGTGGCAAGTGACCAAAACCAATGGCAGCTACTTTGCAGACACAGGTAGAAAATCAGGCTCAGATGCTATGCCCTCAAGAGGAGCAAAGCCCTGAGCTGCACTACGGAACTGGCCCAGGAATAAGCCACCATCATTCCCGAGCAGACCTCAGCTAACTTGACAGTCGCCAGATACCATCACTGGTTTGGGGACACTGAATTACTGAGCAAGTGAGGATAGTAATTCCTGCTTCTATGGGATTGCTTTGCAGCTCAAAGACAACCCTATCTGTTAGGCACTCAGCAAGGCACCACAGGGCCTGGTGACACAGCCACTCAGGACACAGCAGCTGTCACCATTGTCTTCAGCATCCTGTCATCGTGATGGTAAAGCCAGTTAGACTGGCTGCCAAGGCAAGGCCCCTGCATGTTCCTCCTGTGTGCTCCACAATACTCTGCACATTTGAGGGGCTTCATATTCTAGTCATATTCAAGCTTGCTACTTGGAAGGAAAGCTATGAGAAACATTGACAGCATATTAAAAAGCAAAGACATCAATTTGCCGACCAAGATCCATCTAGTCAAAACTATGGTTTTTTTTCCAGTAGTCATGTATGGATGTGACAGCTGGACCTAAAGAATGCTGAGCACCAGAGAATGGATGCCTTCAAACTGTGGTGCTGGAGAAGACTCTTGAGGGTCCCTTGGACTGCAAGGAGATCAAACCAGTCCATCCTAAAGGAAATCAGTCCTGAATATTCATTGGAAGGACTGACGCTGAAGCTGAAACTCCTATACTCTGGCCACCTGATGCAAAGATGCGACTTATTGGAAAAGACCCTGATGCTGGGAAAGATTGAAGGCAGGAGGAGAAGGGGACGACAGAGGATGAGATAGTTAGATAGCATCACCAACTCAATGGCTGTGAATCTGAGCAAACTCCAGGAGAGAGTGAAGGACAGGGAAGCCTGGCATGCTGCAGTCCATGAGGTCTCAGGGAGTCAGACACAACTTAGCAACTGAGCAGAATCAAAATTCTAAACTCATCCAGCGTCTGTGTGAAATGACTGAATAACTAAATGGAAAGGTGGACGGAGGGTGTGGCAGGAGAAAGAACGACAGACATAGCCAGATCAATAAACCAAATGTTTTCCTCAGTTGAAAGACCACTCTCTTCTTTCTTTTGCTTTAACCAGACTCCAGACAAAGAGAGAACAGATGTCCTCTTTGTCATACTGAGGATGCCCCAGAATTGGCGAGACACCATCTGTGGCCAGTTCTATGTCTCCCACTGGGAAGGAGGGATTCCAGATGTTTCTGAGGAGCTGGTTGCCCAGCCAACAGGGGGGTGTAGTAGAAGAGAGATCAGAGTCTCTATGTGTCAGCTGAGATGAGTGTGAGCCAAGGGGAGGGCGTAGATGAAGCTCAGCTCCAGGACACAAACCAGGAAGGTGTTCGATGCTCACGTGTTGCAACACAGGCTTAAGAATACAGAGGTTTTTCTCACCCCTGACATCACATCACAGAGGGTGTCAGAAACGGTGGGAATCCACCAAATATTCCAAGTGGTCCTTCCATCTCCCAGAATCCCTTGCAGCTGGGGCGGGCCCCCCGGGACTCCCTGGGCCAGTGGACTCTGAACAAAGACTCTGGGCATCCCTGCCAGACAGAGGCAGTTAGAGCCAGCATTACTTCCTCATCTTTCTCTCCTCCATCTTGGGACCGAGGAGGCCACCTGTTCCAGAGGCTGCTGCTAACACACGGCAAAGTTTTGGGGCTTGAGGGCAACAAGGGTATTGCACCAAGCTGCTGAGCTGGGTGGGTCTGTCGGTTACCATGACATAGCCTGGTCCATCCTGACTAGTAGTTGGATTCACATCTAAATATGTCCCTACCTGTTTCAGAGACAGGCAAGATCTCATAGCTTTATCAACATGAGAGTTCATTGTAAGCTCTCAGAGTCTTCTAGTTCAGCCACCCCCTTTTCACAGACGGATAGACTGAGACAGGCCCAGAGACGAGGAGCGACAGCCTCAGTGGGGCATTAGAGTGCCGCATGGGTGAGTCCTCAGCGGGGGTCTCCTAGTCCGCAGCCCATCAGCCCAGCTGATCAAATCAAAGCTTCAGTGAAAAATAACTTAAAAGTTCAAGAGACCTGTTTCTTCGCCCTGGCTTCCTTCAGACTCTGTGGAGACCCCTTCTCCTTAGTCCCCAGTCCCTCCCCTTCCTTCCCTCTCTCTCCCCTGCTGGAATTCTGCCTGCTGGAGTTCTCGAGTGAGGTTTAAGCCCATTGCTGACACCCAGAGGTGGGCTCCACCGTGTGTGTGGCTGAGAACCCAGCACTTTGTGAACCTATTAGGGCCTCTTCAAGGAGCCACAGGCTTTACTTTGCAATGAGCAGCCCGCATGAGTCCTACCATTGACATGAACTGTCTCTCAATTCCCAGATGTCTGTGTATCCCTCTTCAGGGTTGAGAGGCATCCATTAGTGCACGGTGGGGTGAAGGGAATTGACGGAGAAGCTCAATGTAGGCATCGAACCATTTACTGCACACCCTGTTTATGAGCCTGATACATTTCCCCCCATGCAGGAGTGGATGTTCTGGCAGGAGGACAGACATGGAACAATTAACTGCAGTTGTGATAAATATCATGTGTGAGATACACAGGGCAAGGAGGGAGCAGATAACACTGTCTAGGACCGGGGAGAAGGAAAGCCCTCTTCCACAAGATCGAATCAGGTGGGAAAAGAGGTGGGGAAGCATTCCTGGCAGGAGGACCTGCATGTGCAAAGGCCCTGTGACAGGAAGGAGCCTGGAATGTTTGATGACTTCAGAGAAGGTCAATGTGACGGGAAGAGAGAGGAAGACAGACAGTCAAACAGATGGAGGGAAGGAGGGAGAGAGAGAGAGGGGAGATGAAACAAGGTAAGATAAAAGCCTGGTCATAGATCTGGGACTTCATTATTTTTATCCAGAAAGCCACTGAAGCACTTTAGACTGATGATGTTGGCTGCTCTGTGCAGAACTGGTCACGTAAAAGAAGAAAAACCTGTTTCGAGGCTACCCCAGTGGACCAAGGAAGAGACGGGCCTTTAATTAAGATAGTGACTTGGGGAGATGGAGAGGGAGGAGAGATTCAGGAATATTGGGGGTCGAATCGGCAGACTTTGGTGATATGTTGTCTGTGGCTCTTTGCTGGAGATGAGGGAAGAGTTGTCACATGTGTGGCCTGGGCAGCTCACCAGACAGTGATGCCAGTTCTTGAGACAGGGAAGACTCGGCGTAGGAGGCAAGTGACCAGTTTATAACTGTTGGTGGCTCTGAGTGGTGGGACCAGGAGGTAGGTTCTGAATGAGAACTCCCTGCCTTCTAGGCAGTGGCAGAGGTGCCAGGTGTCCACCTCAATACGCATTCTCTCTTTCTTCTTTAGTAATATAACCCTTGATTCTTAGCTGGTCATATAACTACCTAGAATAAAGAGGTACTTCCTACTATCAAGATGAGAGCAGAAATGCTGAGTGCAACAACAGGAAGTGCCCCAAACAGGAGAAAGGCTACCTTCCTTTGTTTCCTTCCTTCTTCTGGATAATTGGAAAGTGGACTTGATGTCTGGAGCTCAGGCAGTCATCTTGTATCATGAGAAGTGAGTTACATGCTGAGAATGTAAAGAAGCAACACGGAAGGGGCTGGGGATGTGACACGGTGTCACACCAGCCCCAAGCTACAGTCCTCTGGACCTCTTTGCCATGCACCTGACCTGATCCTATTTAACACTAGGAAATCTGTCCCCACCAGATAGCGCTCGCCAGCCCTCTCTCCCTCACGAACTCCGTGCCAGCTACAGTGGCTTTCCTGTTCCTGCAGTGCTCCAGGCTGGCTCCCCCCGGAAACTCTGCACCTGCTGCTCCATCTTCCTGACTGCTTTTCCCCTTCCTTTTCCCCTTCATCTTCCTGTTCAGCACCACTCAAACATCTGCTCCTCAGGAAGGTATCCCATTGCCTTCCCACCAAAGGTCCTGCGCATAAAACTTCCTCTAGCTTCGCATCCTCTTTCCTTGCTTACGCAGCATTTTTCACAGTCCAGGTATTTCACCCCTGCGTTTGTTTACTTGGGATTTACTGCTTCCTCCCACAAGGATGGGTGCTTTACAAGAACAGGAGCCCTTCTCTCTGTCTACCCCACATTTCCCAAGATTAAACAGAAACCAGCATGCACGCTGGGCTTAAGACATCCTTGTTGACTGGTTAACAAAAGAAACTAGAGTAACTGCTTCATTTTACCGAGACTACTAAAGCCAAAAAAGGGAAACCAGCTTGCCTAAGGTCACCGCTCAGGTCAAGGCCAGGCCGGGGGTCCAGGCGCCCCAACACTGGGGATGCGGTGTGCCCATCACACGTCTCAGCAGGGACAGGCAGACCCTCGGTGGGCACCACCATCCCCTCTCTGTCTCAGGAGCGGGCATCTCCATGTGTGTGACCTTCCGCCAGCCTGGCCAGGCTAGCCTGGCTCCTGTACCCCCAGGCTGGGGTCCCGAAAGGCCTGTTGTCCCTCTCCCTTCCCCAGAGCAGCATCACCCCGGGGGCCTGTGTGGGAAGCGGGTGGGGAGGGGAGGGAAGAAGCCTGCTGGGGATGGGCCTTGGGCCACATCTGGAATTAAGAGCCAAAAGCCCAGCTCGGCGCTGATGATGCTTTATTGACAGGAGATGAAAGTCGGGCGGGCTGTCCCTCTCCGCGCGCCAGCTCGCGCTGCTTTACGAGGTGTGATATTCTCTGGGAACTTCGGGGGCCCTCCCCACCCCCTTTTCCTGCTCCCAGCCCACATTAGAGCCTTCACAGGCAGGAGCCCCTGGCTTATACTCCCCATCCTTGGCCAGGGGGTGGAGGTGGGGGATCGGTCCCACCTTGGAAAAGACTGAAGAGGTCCAGGAAAGTGAGGGCTTGTTCTGCCCTGCCTCGTGGGACCCGCCTGCCCCCAGCAGCCTCAGCTGAGATGAGCTTTCCTTTGCCCATCATGACACATATCACCAGTCCTGGGAATTAGGACAGGGACGTATTGGAGGGGGGCATATTCTGCCCAATCACACGAGCTAAGAAAGAGACCCTCCTCAGTATGTGTGTGTGTGTGTGTGCGTGCGTGCATGCATGCAAAGGGTGGGTGGGTGTGCATAGAACTGAACGTTCTAGCAGGAACCCACTCGTAGTGTGAGGTGGGGCAATAAGACAGGTATATGCTTTGCAGGCTGTAAACTCCAGTGTGTCGACAGGTGTAGCTTCTTTGTTTTTCTAGGGCCAGTCTTGGTTTCTCGCCCTCTCGGTGCTGATGCAGTGGGACTTGGCCCCTTCCGGGCGGAGGCACTGGCAGTCGTGACTGTCCGGGCTTTTCCCGGGCCGACGTGGAGGCGGGCGTTGCTCCGTCTGGGACCGCTGCCTCCTCCTTCATCCTTCGGATGCAGTTCTCAGCTGCCGGCGCCTCAGGCTGAAACCCGCGGAGAGAGCGCAGCATCCTCTGGGCCTCTCCTTGACTCAGGCTTCTCCTCCACTCTGGGTCCCTGCCTTTCCATCGTCTAGCCAAACTATAGGGATTCCCTTGCTCCACGTCCTTCTTTCTCACGGACACGTGTGGTTGTTGAGACCTGACTCATGACAGGCCTCAAGGACTAAAGTGGGCCAGAGCTACAATTACGGGAAAAACTGGGTCACTGCCCAGAAGAAACTGAGATCATCCTCCCCCCGACCTTGGGGCTCAGCCAGTCAGCATATCCCCAGACTCCCAGATAACATGAAAAGTCCCCTAAGCAAGCCCGCATGCGTGAAATATTAGCCAATTAATAAATGCCTAATAACCCCTACAACCAATCCACCCCTGCCAACTTCTTGTCTTTGTTCTAAACCTATAAATGCTGCTGTAATTCAGGGCTCAGGGCTCAGTGCTCTTGCCCCACTCCACTGCATTGGATGTGGCGGGAGCCCTGGCTCGAGTCAGAAATAAATTCCCTTTTTGCTTTTGCATTGCCGTGGATGTCTTGTTTTCTCAGTTTTGGGGACTTGGACTGCGGGCATAACAGTGATCATTGTCATTCCTTGGGGGACAGAGGGCTGAGCTCCAGGCTTCCTTGGGCTCTCCCTGAGCCACGAGATGCTGTTTCTTTCCTTCAGCCTGCTCACCTCCCAGAGTAAAGAAGGCGGTCCTTCCCGCTTCTCTGATCTGCTCCAGTGCTAGCAGATCCCCCATTCTGACACAAAGCCTCCCACTGCCTCCCCCAAACTCTGCCGTTCCTGAAATAAACCCTTTTCCCCAAATGGCTTAGCTCCTCACCTAAATCTTTTGGGACAACAGATTGGTTCCAAATAGGGAAAGGAGTCCATCAAGGCTGTATTTTGCCACCCTGCTTATTTAAGTTCTATGCAGAGTACATCATGAGAAACGTTGGACTGGAAGAAGCACAAGCTGGAATCAAAATTGCCGGGAGAAATATCAATAACCTCAGATATGCAGATGACACCACCCTTATGGCAGAAAGTGAAGAGGAACTAAAAAGCCTCTTGATGAAAGTGAAAGAGGAGAGTGAAAAAGTTGGCTTAAAGCTCAACATTCAGAAAACGAAGATCATGGCATTTGGTCCCATCACTTCACGGGAAATAGATGGGGAAACATTGTCAGACTTTATTTTCTTTTATTTTTTTGGCTCCAAAATCACTGCAGATGGTGATTGCAGCCATGAAATTAGAAGATGCTTGGTCCTTGGAAGAAAAGTTATGACCAACCTAGACAGCATATTAAAAATCAGAGACATTACTTTGCCAACAAAGGTCCATCTAGTCAAAGCTATGGTTTTTCCAGTAGTCATGTATGGATGTGAGAGTTGGACTATAAAGAAAGTTGAGCAGTGAAGAATTGATGCTTTTAAACTGTGGTGTTGGAGAAGGCTGTTGAGAGTCCCTTGGACTGCAAGAAGATCCAACCAGTTCATCCTAAAGGAAATAAGTCCTGAATATTCATCGGAAGGACTGATGCTGAAGCTGAAACTCCAGTACTTTGGCCACCTCATGCAAAGAGTTGACTCATCGGAAAAGACTTTGATGCTGGGAGGGATTGGGGGCAGGAGGAGAAGGGGACGACGGAGGATGAGATGGCTGGATGGCATCACTGATTTGATGGACGTGAGTTTGAGTAGGCTCTGGGAATTGGTGATGGGCAGGGAGGCCTGGAGTGCCGCAGTCCATGGTGTTGCAAAGAGTTGGCCACGACTGAGCAACTGAACTGAGCTCACCTAAGTCAGAGTGAATTATAGAATGTTGGAATCTTGGATCTTTCTCAGCTGCTGGTGACACCTCCCTGGGACCACAGCTAAAGCCTACTTAAAAGTAAAAGGATCAGCACATAAATGTGAGCGGTGCGGAGCATCAAAGGGTTAAGAAAGTTGTAGACACATATGAATTGAGACGTTGTGTATCAGCCTGCTGCGATCCCAGCAGGATGGGCCACCATTGCTGAAGCTGTTTCCTTTTCTGTAAAATGGGTACCAGGAGGCTGCGCCCCACCTCAGAAGTTTGTTGGAGAGCTTCATGGGCGTGCATGTGAGGGTGTTAGCCTGGAGCCTGGCACTCAAGCCTGACATCCCCGACCTGCTCTTTTCAGGTGATGGGTAAGCTCTACTGATTTCCCATGAATGACACACAATCAGCAAAAGCAATGTTTAAAAGTAGTTTGTTTACAGTAGATTCAAACCTTATTCCGGTCATCGCGATCCTGTAATCTTCCATCCATCTCTTGTTCTTAAACTCAGCCCTGGTGTTAAGTTGGAGAAATGGGGCCTTGTGTCCACTAGAAACATCTCCATCGCGACAAAGTCTCAGAGGTTCCCCCAGCTATTTCTCCCTCTCCCCAGCAACAGTGACCTCTGACCCTGTGGGGAGACCCCACCGAGTCTGGCCCATGGGTTTGGACAGTTCCCTCCTGCTTAAGCCACAGAGCAGCAGGCACACGAGGTGTGCACGCCACAGCCGCACGTGTGTCTGTGGGGTGCTTCTCATCTGGCTTCGCATCTAGAAGGACTGCTCCTTTTAGAAAGGTGTCATAGACTCACTCTGAATTTACCCCAGTGCCTTGTAACCTCACCTCCACAGACACCTGCCCATTTTGCGGGTAGGGGCAGTCACAGGCCCAGTTTCTTGGACACACGATAGCACAGTGGTCAAGGATGCAAATTCTGGAGCCAGAGAGACTCGGGTTTAAACGTCTGCTCTGCCATTCCTCATGTTGGGTGATCCGGGTAAGTGACTTCATTGACCATTCCCATCTCAGTTTCCCCCTCTAACAAATGAAGGCATTAACAGACATGACTGATGAGATGATACCTACTTGTTCTCAGGAGAACCGAATGAGGTCGTGTACAGATCCATTTTACGGATGAATAAACTGAGGCCCACGTTGCTATCCCAAAGATTCATCCAAGGTTATGCAAGATATCAGATAAGAGTTGTGTGAAAGAGTCTGGCTCTCCACATCAAAACATAAAAACCCCTGACAGGGAAACCTCTCCTCTCAGAGGCTGTGAGCTGGGCACAGGCCCCTCAGTCTTGCATCAGCATCCCTCTCTCCCCTCCCCTTTCTCCAGCGACATCCTCCTCCCTGTCCTAGCCATGTCATTGGTGTCTGTGTTTCTCTGGCTCTCCAGACACAGTGACTAGGCCAAGACTTGGAAAAAGGCTGAAGGTACAGCATGTGCAAAGATGCTTAGCTGGGAGAAGCTTGGCATGTTCAGGACTGACATGGAGGGGAATTCTCTGGTGGTCCAGCAGCTAGGACTTGTCATTCTCACTGCCAGGCCCTGGGTTTGATCCCTAGTCAGGAAAGTAAGAGCTTGCAAGCCATGCAGTATGGCCAAAAAAAAAAAAAAAGACTGACATGGAGGCTGGTGTGAGTGGCGTGTAGGGGTCCTGGGAGGAGGGGGAAGAGGGGACATTGGCGAACTCAGCAAGACCATGTTTCCCAGGGCTTTGCAGACCATGGGTGGCAAGTGCAAGGGAATTACGTGATCCCAGTTGGAATTCTAAAATACCCACTTTCTGTGGAGTATAACATGCGTATGGGTTAGGGGAAGAGACGAGAGACAAAGCAGAGACTGCAGCTTGAGGTGTGTTCCTTTAGAGGGCTGCCACAATCAAGAACCACTGACTGGGCAGCTTAAACAACAGAACTGTGTTGTCTCACAATTCTGGAGGCTGGAAGTCTGAGATCCAGGTGTTGGCAGGGTCGCTTGCTTCTGAAAGCTGGAAGGGAGAATCGATTCGGGCCTCTCCCCAAGCTTCTGAAGTTTTGCGGACAATCTTTGGCATTGCTTAGCTTATGGAGGCATCACCTTCCTCTCTGCCGCCATCATCACATGGCATTCTCCCTATCTATGCGTCTGTGTCTGAATTTCCCCTTTTCATAAGGACACCAGTCATGTTGAATCAGTGCCCATCCTTCTCCAGTATGACCTCATCATAATGAATTACATCTATAAGGACCCTACTCCCCAGTCAGGTCATATTCTGAGGTTTGAGGCTCTAGGATTTCAACATATGCATTCAACATTTTTGAATTTTTCAATCCATCCCAGGAGGCTAGTGCAATAGTCCAGGAGAGATATTTGGGCACCGGGTCTAGTCACTACAGCCACCTCTGCCTCTCTCACCAGCCTGTCTTCTGTAAAGGTTTCGCCGCGTGATGGGATCTGCTGATGGATTGGATACATGGGGGTGGGGGGGAGTGGTGGGAGTGGGGAGCAAGGACCCGTTCTGGCTTGAGCAGCCAGGGGGCTGTTCGGTGGGGGCAGGGAAGTAGGTCTGGGGGTGAGAAGTCAAGAGCAAGGTTTTGCAGCCAGCTGTGGCAGACACATCTGGTGTTTGCCCCGGCTTACCTCGCGGGCCCACCTTGTCCTGGGCTGAAGGAAGCAGGCCCTAATGAGAGGCAGCTGTGGCCGGGCGGCCGGCTCACATTTGTTCTGCTTTCAGCATCAAAGGCCTGAGAAGAGGTTGTCCGGCCCTGAAGGCCGTGGCCATCCATCTTGGAGGCTACACAGCCAAGAAGCCAGGTCCCCGTGGCCAGTGGCTGCTCACTCCGTGAGGAGGATCCCTCCTCCCCTTTCCAGCACAATTTCCTGGCTGCAGCTTTAGAAACTTCTCCTCCACCCAACATCCTCCCACCTCTACCCAGAACCTGTTAATCCCTGTGAGGAAACTGATCACATGAGATAAAGAGGGAAAGCCTCATGGTACATACCTGACCGTCCCCAACGTGGCCCCCAAA